>VZDJ01000068.1:1266679-1316243 GCA_008694505.1 Cyanoderma ruficeps | reverse complement strand
GGGGGGGGGGGTCATCTTTTCCATTCCAGGAAGGCTCCTGCCTTCCCTGGCAGACACCTGTCTTTTAAATCAGGATAGACTTCCACAGCAATTTGTTTCACATTTCTGCGTTGCTGGAAAAAAAGGAGGAGAACTTAGCATCAAGGCAATGGAGGCAAGTCACACAAAGAAGAAAATCTTCAAAGGAGCAGTTTGCACATAGGTGGTCCAAATTCTGCTTTACGGGGAGCAGTATCTACTGCTTATGTCTCTAATAACATTCAGAAACATTACTGAAAGTTAATGTTGCAACACAATATTAAGAAATCCTCATTAACCTATAAAAGCATCAAAGCTCTGTAGATCACTTATCATTCACTTTTACTCATAAATTGCACTTACTTGTTTCATTGTAGATGAAGAGAAGGAAGATATAGAGAGATAATCAAGACTGCTACCTGCAAAGATCTTGGCAACAAAGTTTGGAAATTGGTCCAAGAAAGATGTAAAACTTGTTTTATTTTAGTAAACTGATTGGTGTCTTCATTTCCAGTTACTAAATTGGACTGAAAACTCAACTAATCCAAATTTTCTGCTAAACACAGTGGGTTCTAAAGAAGTAGGCCATCATCCTGAGTCCCTCAATGATGTCCATGTGGCTATTTACCAGGAGGACCTCCCAACCATTCCTCACTTCTGAAAACAATAGCTTCTGTCTATGATCCTTCCAGTGAAGCTATACCCTGGAGTGCACCAGAATGAAGTGGGCATCATCAAATGTGCATTACGCAGCAGTCCTACCATCCTTTTCCTACACCAGACCTCCATGACTGATGGACTCCAGACACACACACAAATACAAGGTCTGTAATGGCAGATTGATTCAGCCCTAGGGCTGAAACAGAAGTAGACATGAAGCATCTCCCAGGACAATTGAGCTGTTTAACACTCTCTATGCACTCTTATTTATACACGTTTTTTTTCAGAATGAAAAACATGCAGCAAAATGTCCCTCTCTGCTGCTGCACTACCGCATCAAACCCACACACCTCGGTTTATTTTCCAGCAGTGAGAGCAGGCTTATGGTTGACCTTTGCACTTTCTCACTCCTCACAGGCTCCAAGCTGTGCACATATCACAGGAGAAGTTCGGAGCCAAAGTTTTTGGGTCATTTTTTTCCACTTACAGGTAAGAAACACTGCTGTAGAGCTGGTTACTTTGTACGCATAAGGAAGGAGAAGGGTTCTGACAGAAGCTCTCAACAACAAACTTCCATAAGCACCAAATCTTCGTGTGCATGAAGTTGCCAGTCACTGGGCTGCCTATAGGCATCTTTACACTTACCAGAAGGAGCTCAGAAGCCTCCAAACCAAAGAACATACTGTCTTAGTGCACCATTCCCACCAAAAAAATAAGCTGAACATTTTGTTGCCGGCTTTCTTCCTTCGGCAGTATGTTCCCACACAGATGGCAAAACATTTTTTGAGGCCTGGTACTGCATGTTCCACTGAAGGCAGTAGGAACCCTGTGATGCCTTAGGATTTAACTTTTATATTTTTCAGATCCTGTACTGCTTTAGTGTATAACTCTAAGACTCCATAGCCTGTCAGCTAGTGTTCTCCCATTTTACTCAGACAAAACAATTTCTATCTAGGCCTGAAACTCAAGGGCATCGTACTGTCTCAGGCCCTGAAAAACATGTAAACAACATTGAATTTGAGGGGGCAAACTTGGAGTAAATTACTTCATTACCTGAAGCTTTACTGGAGCTTTACATACCCCTGATATGTAAATGGACCAAACTTTTATCTGTATGAAAAGCTCATGACTATTGTCCATCTTGGGTGTAGCCTCTTGAAGGCTTCTGGCTGCCCAGCGTGTACCTATTGAAGGCCTTTAATAAATACCTGCTTTTACTCTCTTTATCTTGTCTAGCCTCTTGTTCTTGTTCTAGGTAGCCATTCTAAGGCTTCACCTGACACCAATTTCTCTAATAGAAAGATTGAATCCAAGTCCAAGGAAACCTGAAATACGAAAATTTAATTTGTTTTCTTCTTCTATTAAAGACCAGTCCCAAAAGGATTAGGACAGCTGCCAAATGGAGAAACCACTTCAAATTGCTCTCAAAGACTCAACTGACCACAGTGATGTTCAATCAGTAGAGAACAACACTGCTGAGGTGCAACAAAGTCCAATGATATCCCACAAAACTTCAACACCCATGTATTTAAGATCTTATTCTCAGAAATGGGATATTCATTTCCCACTGCTCATACTGAGCACACTGAGGCACACTGAGCAAAGGGAACATCAGAATAAGCTGAAATCCAAGTAAATTATGAATCTTCTGAGATATGTTGATCCTGAATTTCAAAGGACAGAGTAAGAACTGTAAACCTGCATCTGCTTTCCAATATAAACCACTGCAAAGCTGGAACATGCCCATGTACATGTCCCTCAGCACCTTGCATCTTGCCAGCAGATACCCTGGCCTATTCACAGAATCATCAAGGTTGCCACTTCCTCAAAATCCAGAGAGAACTTTAATATTAAAAGTAATTACGATAATTTATGTGTATGTGATTTATGTGTATGTGATAAAAGTAATTACGATAATGTATGTGTCGTGTTTTTTTTTACTTTTGTTTCACAGTAAGGCTGACAAACAATACTTTTAAATTAAACTGATCCTTGGCACTTTTCTCCAACAAGAATTAAGTTCACTGAACTGGACTGAAGTAAACATAAATCAAATATGACCATTCCAATCAAGGACTTCTAGACTGAAAAGATTTTCAAATTGCGGAAAAAAACAAACAAGAAATCCTGAACATTTCATACTGCTTTGGCTCATCCTGGTAGAGAAATTAGTTCTTGCCTCTCAGAACTGCACCTACACTTCTCTTGAAACTTTCAGAAACAAACAAACAAAAAAAACCAGACCGAAGTTTTAAATGCTCTTATCTTCAGGATTATATTTTGATGCATATATATATGCATCAAAAATCATATATATTTTGATGCAAATATATATGATTATATTTTGATGGAATCTATTGCTGTGCTTTGTGGCTTAGCAGTTCCTGTTGTTTAGCGGGGTAACTGAGATAAGCTTTAACACTCATGAAAATTGAACATTAAACTAGAATGAAGCTCCTTCTCCAATGATTAATCTAAGCAGCAAAGTCAATGTAAGAATTTGCACAGATTTCTGTATTTAATTTTCAGCACAGAGCAAGCACTTCAGCACCACTCTGTTGCTGAAACCTAGTGAAAAACACCACGCTGACCCTCTGACAGCCTGACACCCCATAACCAGAAATTCTATGACACAACTACATATGATAAATTAATTCGCAAATATAAAATCACTTGTGTTATGAAAAAGTCAGAATTTTAGTTTGCCAAAGAGCAACAAAGAATCCTTATCTTAGAAACCAGCATGCGATACTGATGCTTCTCCTGTACCTCCAGCTGCAAAACTCTGGCAGAAACCAAAGTTACAGCAAAATCAGCAGTAATTAGGATTCTGCATTTGAGATGGAGGGTCCATATGCTTTTTCTCCGAATCTTTACGGCAGGTCTGTGGAATCTCTGAAACTGTTCAGCAACTGACACAAAAAACGTAAATTTCAGATCAGATAACCTCAACAAAGATAGTGAATTACATCAGATTTCTCAGTCTTTCATTCACCTGTCAATTCCCCTCTGTCCTTCCTGCTGTCATTATTCTGCCTAAAACTACCACCTTTTCCACATTTCTTTATTTTCACCTGCCTTTTCTCTCATTTTCTGTACAGATTCTGATATTTTTGTGAAACTTCCTGGGGTCTGGCCCAGACAATCAGACCCCTTTGAGTTTCCTCGGGACTCAGCCCGACAGCAACTTGACTGGAGAGAGACAGCTTTGATCCAGTCATCCAGAAGGTACTTTTAATAATACAAAATAACAAACAATAAGGTGTCCACTCTATTGGACCGAACCAGACAAAGCAGTACAAGGGGCAAAAGGCACAAGGCCAAAGGCAAAGTCCAGGGTCATAGAGGGGTAGTTATACACCCCAGTGTGGGTGGGGAGTAAAGGTGGGGTCTGAGGAAAGGGTCCAATAGGGGACAACAATTAGGAATATTACAATTCTTGCACTAAGAATCAACGTATGGTAATTCAGAGAACTGAGAACTTTCTGGTAACAATTAGCATAGAGAGCATGTCAATCAGCCTTCTGCTGGTTTCCTTGGGTTTCCTCAAGCATTATTCTAGGGTTCTCTTTTTTCCTGGGGAAACTGCTCTCCACATTTTTGAATATATTTGTTCTCCACGCATGTTCCTACTGTTGCTAAAATAAAATTGTGGATCCACATTTTTATCTCTAATCAACATGTGGCCTACTCTTCATTATAGACTTGATTTGACATCTGTCTTCTTGATCTAATAATATTGGGGCTTTTTGCCCTTTCAAATTGCTCATGTTGTCTTTTTCTATTGCCAGAGAAAGCTTGCTGGCAAAATTCAGGGATTAAGAGCATTTCTTCTGAAAACACACAGAACCAAGTGGCAGAAAGATGTAGTGCCTTCAGAAATATTTAGAAAGGTTCTCTTCTCAGGCTGTTCAAAGACCATAGCAAAGCCATCCTCTGGTCAGCTGTCATGAGAAGTCCTCCTCCAACATTACCAATCCAGCTTGTCTGAGGACAGGGTCAAAGAGGAAACTCGCCCTTTTTCTGTCTGCTGGGGTTTGCTTTACGCCATTTCAGTTCCCTAAACTTCCTTGCTGCTGCAAGATCACACATGTTATAAATACATACTATATGATTGGCTTTTCACAAATATTGAAATGAATACTCTATGTGTTATGTTAGAAAGTTATGTTGCACCATTCCCAGGAGGCATCGTTCATCCATCTGCAAAGGTACACTTGCAGATGCTGGGGCTATGGTTTCAGTGCCTTGAATTGGACACAAGTCTGACATTGCCAGGGCACAATTCCTGCATAATTTCATCTCTTGTCCATTTACTGCTCAAATCTCTCCAAGAGCCACTGCTAGCACAGAAGCTGGATCAAGGAACTGACTTATCTCTGAGAACATTCTCCTAAGAATAAAAACTGCATCACAGTACCAGGAGTTCAAGAGGACCCAGACTGATCTTGAACAAAAGTGGGACAGATCTGTGCCAGTCTGAAGTGTCCATGTAACTATGGTCTCAAAGGTGGATGAAAAAACGCATAGAATTGCCTGGTTGGAAGGGACCTTAAAGATCATCTTGATCCAATCCCACTGACCTTGGACACATCCAAGGATGGGACAGCCACAGCTTCTCTGGGCAACCTGTGCCAGTGCCTCACCACCCTCACAGGGAAGAATTTCTTCCTAATGTCTAACATAAACTTACTCTGCCGGTTTGGAGCCACTCTTTCTTATCCCATTACTACATGCTCTTGCAAATAGCTTCTCTATCCTCCTCAAAATGGCTGAAACATAACAGCTGTATATTTATAATAGATTTTTCTTTACTTAAGGTGACCATCAGACTTTATGCCTATTACATCTTATTATTTATTAAAGAGACAGCTGCTACCGGTCCATCTCAGAGTTACACAGTGAAAGACTGGGAGATGTCCCCATAAGGAAGATTTCAGACCACATATGAACTCTGTATGTAAGACAGAAAAGAGAATGTGAAATGCAGCAGTAAATGTCAGCTGCGTTGTCCCCACCAGGATACCACCAGTGTGGGAAAGGCAATATCTCTACAGACTACATCCAATACTACACAGCCCTCTCAGAAGTATTTTGGGCCAGGAGTTAGATCAGTTGAGCTTCGCTCCCTTGGCTGGGCATGCTGAGCATCTAGTGCAAGTGTGCTTGCTCTTTTTGCAACCTGAAGGAGCAAACCACAAGCACAGAACCCAGATTGCTGATGATACTGAAGAACTTTTTCTCAATCATGTGCTAAATGGTCATCTGCTAGCTCAGCTGTGTACCAAACAAGGCAAGAAGCTGCCCTGCATACAGTCATTGTATTCATGTCTTTTAGAAGACAGAATAAACTACTGTACTCTTGGCACAAACATTATGCTGCTAGAACCTATTGATTAAATCTTGTCCGTCATATCTGTGATATTCAAAATTAATCTACAGGAAAATGCAGCATTTCAGTTTCATTAAACACTGCAGTACATGTTTACCTAAATAGTTATTTATGCAGACAATTCTCATCTCTTCTCATTCTTTTTCCTCCCTCAGCATCAAAGCAGAAGCACTCTTTGAAAACGTTCTTATTTTTTCATTTCTTTTTGACACATGCAAAAACAAATCAGTGTAGGGAAAAACAAGAGGGGAGATTTTTTATTATCAACAAAAGAAAAACAGGAATCATCTTGCAACATATGCTCCAAGTTTTATTAGTCACTTGATTTGAAATATATTTCAATGATAGACTACAGCCTAGACTAAAAATCCCAGCCTTCTTTCTCAAGAAGGTGAGTATACTAAAGTTTAACTGCAGGATAAATACACCATCAGTAGTAATCCTCTATTTCCAAGCAAATCAAATTTAAGCACTGGCAGAAAGAGTAAACTAGTTCAATCTTAGCTGTGGACCACAACCAAAATAAAACCCAAGGCCTCAATAACAATGCAAAGAGTGCTAAGATACCATTCAGTCAAATTTTTAAGCATGACTGTACCCATCTCAGAATACAGTGACAACCATTTTTGTTGAAAATGTCATTTGTTTTTAAAGACATTCTGTGCTGCCAAAAATCTGTATGTTTCCCTTTTCATTAAAGGGATTATTTTCCTCAGAGCAAATTTTATGGCTTTCTAGACTGCTGAATTTCATGTAATGCAGGTTTAAAATTCATTTTCACCTTCAATACTGTGGTTATTCACATTGAGAAACTAGAAAGGGCACATTATATGCAGCCCAGATAAAAACAACAATTTCTATTACAATGAAAATGACAACGTGGAGAGAAACCATTTTCAAAGCAGTTAGACCATTGTCATTGTGTCTCAAATTCTCAGAAAAAACAGGCCAAACAATTTTTCTCTTTTCAAAGACCTTGTCATCCCTGGCAGTTTAACACTCTTTAGCAGGAAGGCAAAGACTAGTGGGAAGGAACTGCTGCCATCAGTGCTGCCTGAAGTATAGGCCCCAGGACAACAAGCACAGTAGGACTACCAGACATGGTGACAAGAGGAAGCCAAGCAAGTAAATAAAAAAGAGACGGGCCAGTCATTTGGTGGTCCTTTTTGTCCATTTACAAAAGAGGGGACACCTGGGTGCCGCTCTTGACAGAGACAGGAGAGCGACATAAACACACTGAGAGCATGCAGCAACAGCCAACGTTTAGTGAAGGGCAGCTCCTTACATAGGGACTTCAAGTTTCCTGCACTTACAAACCCGATTGGTTGTGATCTTAGTAATGCCCAGCTCACTTGACCAATGATACGTGTGCATCCATGATTCATAAGGATTGACAGCTATTTGCAGATCAGGCCTATGCAGTTTTACTTCCCAGTAACAGGTACAATCCATAAAGCAGCATGCTACGTAGTTTGACATTAAAAGAAACCCCTAATAAATTGTACTTCTCTACACAGCATTTCATTCCACCCAAGAAAGTTTCATTTTGTGATATTTAAAAAATAAAAATAAGATAAGCCACCAGCTTACACTGAACACAAGAAAATGTGCAGATATGCTTCTAGGACATTTCCTATGGGTTCAGTGTTAGAGTTTAACTGAAGTCAAGGAAGCTGGAAGGCAGCATTCAAGTATTGTCCATTTCCTTTCAAAAAAGCAATCTACTGTCTCAGCTTTGCCATGTTTAAACTATGCAATGTGTGGTCCAAATACAAACTGATAGTTCCTGTGCTGCACTGAGCTCCCACTGAAAAGATGTAAAGCAAAACCAAGAAACATTAATCCTTAAAACATGTAGGTGGTTCTGTTTATTCTCTGTTCCTCCCTTTCTGCTCTGCAATGCTCCTCTACTGCTACTTTCCGCATCAAGACTTCAAAATCCACCTAAGCTGGCAGTGTACTGCAAGAGGAAACAATGAGAATCCAAAGGTTCACAGTACGTCTCTGCAGGAGGAATACAAGTCCTTCTGTAGTCTATGCACCTCCTAGCCCTGTGCTCTGCCCACCACTCAGGCATCTAGCCTTGGATTGTCAAGAGAAGATCTTTTAAAAGAAGAGCTAAGAAGCAGGCAGAGGAACACATCTACTTGTAAGTTTTGATAAAAGGAGAGATGGTATTTTTTGAAAAATACCTTCAAGGAAGAAATCAGAGCCAGAGAATACGTGAAGTAACATTTTTTTATTAACAGTGAGTGGAGTTTCCTGATATATTAATTTTGTATTATTTTAGATCCAAGGAGCCACAGAGCAAGATCACTGCACTTGTGCATTGGGTTTCCACCCAAACAGTTCCTTTTGGTATGACCCTTCTGGTCTTTCCCAAGCTGGAGGAAGAACTTGGGTGAGTGGCCTAACTCTACAGGTCTTACAACCGAAGTGTGTCTCCCCTTGCAATGCCTGGAACAGCAATCACAAGTGATCTGCAACAAAATCCAGATGGACAGATTTCTCAATAGAAGTATAGGGTGGAAAAGGCAAACCTTCCCTTGCTTGTCTCTTCAAAGTTCTATTCGGAGCTGGGTAAAAAAACTCATTTTCTCAGCAGATGGTACAAAGAGCTGCTGCTACAGCAGAAGTGAAGAACCAACAAAGCTGCCACATTGCCAGGGAACATGAAGGCAGAAGCAGCAAGAGTACCTGTCTGCTGGATTAGCAGAGCATTTATACTCAGCCTCTGTCTAGAGCAAGAAATAAAGCACACAGGAAGAAGCAATCCTTCTTTTAGAAAAAAGAAGTGGCATTAAAGGAGAGAAAATAAAGGAAGGAAAAAGTCATATCTGGCAAAAGCAATCAAAAAGATTTTTACCTGCGTACTATTGTAACACAAGAGGTACTGCATCTCAGCCTTGCTGCTTATTGCTTCCTGCTAAGGGGAAAATACATATTTGTCCCATTCCCTAATAGCAAGTACTGTCTTGCAGCCAAAGTAAACAGCAGAAAGCAAGGGAAATCCCATGCATATTTGGAACCACAATAACAAGGAGTTCCCCAAAGCTAAGAAGCCAGTTTGAGTTCCATTTACTAGCAATCCTCTACAAATTAATTTCTTTGGTAGAAGTGGGTAGAAGTATTATCCAACTCTTCCATTTCTCTTGTGAGGAAGACATCTCTTCTCTTCCTCACCCTCAATAATTTACTTATGAATAAATTAACTTTATTTAGATACATCAAAGAAGACAACAGAAAACCAGAAGAAATCTTTGAAAGTGTACTAGTAGGATAGGTTAAGTATTTTTTTTAGTGATAAACAAAAATATGAGTTTCACAAAGCAATTTTGTTAGTAAAGAGTCAAAGCTACTGATGAGGAAACAATTTCAATTGCCATTACACTATCACCCTTAAAGTGATTATTTTGCCCAAATGCAATAAAAACTGAATAAAACACTTCAAAACGTAGAAAGAACAATCAACAGGTGAAAGGACAGGGACAAAGATCCCAGGAGAGCAAAGATCCGACAAATAAAATTCTCCTGATTTCTAAAGAAATAGTTTCACAGGAACTGGTTTAACAGTTAGGAAATAAAGCAGCCACTGCTATGGCAATATGCAACAACCTTCACTTAAAATTAAAAAAAAAAAAAAGAAGAGATGGCATAGTAAATGTAAGCACTAAGGCAAGTCAAGCCAGGCCCTTTTGTTCCACTGCATGAAATAACACATTTTCTTTTCAAATTGTCACACAATGGTACAAGGTTATTGTACTATCACACCACGGAGACAAAACAAAATAAGATCCACATGTTCTTAGGATATAAGCAAGTGGGTAAGAAGTTTCTGCTCTCAAATATGAAATCAGTCATTGTGACTTCATCTGTAGGGGAAACTTTTCTATTAAGAAACTCTGAATGGTTCTGTGTGCAGCAGAGGCCAGTAACTTTGGACTGCGCAAGTGCATTTCAGTGGCACAGAACAGGAGCCATGTTACAGCTTTCTGATCTTTCCAAATCAGACAAAAAAACCCAAGGGCATTTTAAATAATAAATTGCTGCCTCAGCTTTATTCAAAATACTTTAAAGAAAGAAGTCCATTGCACACATACTATACAAAAATTATCGCCCAAGGGTAGAAGAGAGACAAAATTTTCCAACAGTCCTAGTGACTCCCACAGCAACCAATTCCTGAAGCTGTTTTAACAGGCACTGTAGAGAACCTATTCAGAAAGGTCAAGAAGGCAAAGGAGCAAAAGAGGTCAAAAAAGAAAGGGAAGATTCCTACAGACTGAGCTCTCCAGCACATGCCTGCACTTATGCTTTGAAATAACAACCACTATAGTTATTCCTGAGACAGCACTTACTTCCTGGCAGTACTGAAGAATCCCTTCTTTTGTCCCAATGCAGGTCTTGGTGCCAGAGGGGTCGGATTCCCACTTTCCATTCTGCACATTCATATGCATGTTGAGTTTGCCACAGAACATGGCAATCTGAGGCTCTGCCAGCAGTCCTGTATTTCCATCACCAGGCACCTGGAAGGAGAAGAAAAGTTTTAATCTCACATTTGACCTTTCAGTCCAGCAAAAGCAGCAACAGGTCAAGCAAGTCTGAGACAAACTCCAAATTCATCCACCCACTGCAGCAAAGATCAAAATTTTTGATTCAGGGAGATGTGAGAAATGTAAATGGGGTGTTCATAGAAATCAGATTACAACAGTATAATTTTAAAGCTGTAACCAAACTGTTTTGCGGCCCAAAACTGTCTTCTTACCAATTTGGGCTAAACACAATGAGCATAGTTGGAGCACAGATACAGATGTTTAATTTTCCAAAAATAGCTGTTACAACGTGGGGGAAGAGTTTACTAACAACTAAATGAATCAGTAACAACTTTTAAGCAAGAGTTTCCAAAAAACCTCACAGTGTATCCTTTTTCAAGCCCCTCCATAGTTCATCTCCTTGTTCAGCACAAGATGGAGGGAATCTGTTACATTTCAATGTTAAGAGGTAGTAGAGATGCCTCCGCTTTCCTGTCTTTCAAGTCTGGAAATTTAACACATCTGTTTGAGAAGAGATACACATCCACATGGCATGCTGGATGCCATTTATACCATTTCTGAGACAATCAAAAAGGATGTTGATAGCAGAGTACAGAGGACTGAAAGAAGTTTATTTAATTGCAAAATTTTAAGAAGGAATACCTCACATTAACAAAAGTGTGTGGAGTTTTTTAGCTCACTGCCATTCCGTCATAATATCAAAAGGCCTTTTCTTGTCAAACACTATCATTATTTAAGACAGAAAGCACAGCCCTCTCTCCGCCTCCACTCTCTCTGTCATTGCTTTCTGCAGTTACAAAAAAAAAATTAGTGTATTTGCTAATAGCAATTCATAATCCCTATTTAACCACCAAGTGTCAGCTTTTTTCACAACACAGGTTGTATTGAGAAAATACAGCCTGCAAGGTTTTACCCTCAAGAGATTTTCCATCAAGGAACCCAAGTAACACCACTTCAGACAGCTCTGCTATTAACTTATATTTAAGAACTACAACATAATAAGGAAATAAGCGTCAGATCTTCAATGTGCTGTTATTAACCATTGAAACATCAAAAGCCATTCCCCAGAAGTCCCTAAGACAGCTTCTGTGATTTATATTGCTTTACTCTGCAAATACTAACCTGAAGCCACTTTTATAAACATTTGAAGTTTATTTAATTTGCAATAATTACTTCATTTGCAATTACTTTCAAGCAGAGGACTTTCAAAAACAACCTCCACGTCTACAACTTGCTCAAAAACAACACCTGTCCTCCTTATTTTAGGAGATGACTAAAATAATCCCTCCCTGATTTTCATTTTTAATGCTAACACCAGTTCAAACCTCCAACCAAGAAGTCAGTGACTACAGTTTTAAGGTTTGACGACAGTAAAACAGGGGTTCAAATAATGTGAACAATTATGCATATCCAATCATAACACACCATCCTTACAACCCACAGCTGTGCTTCCTCCAAACATTTATAGCATATTGGAGTTGAAATCTGAGGTTCCTCATTAACTAAAGCAGCACCAATTTGCATACATAGCAGTTTACCTCCTCTATTAATAAAACTATTAACAAAATAAAAGAAAAATCTATCTTTGAACTGGGGCCACTAATAACTGTTTTTCCTATAAAGAACAGAGGTAAAAAAAAGAATGTGCTTGCCTTACACATTCAGTGAGCAAAACATTATACAGAGACTTGTTATTCCCAGTGGAAAGACCAGACTTTTTTTTCCACTAGACTGTCTGGTCTGCTGTACCCTACAAGTGAAGATTGTCGCTCAGTTCTAGAAGTGTATGGTTCAAACCAGGCAAATGACAGGCAAATACAGGGTTATATCACCAGACACAAATCCATGGCTTCTTGCTTATCAGTTAGCCATCAACTTTGGCAGATTGTAATTTGTTACACTCTGCTCTAGACATCTTATTTAAGCCGTAAAATATTTTTCCTCCTAGCTTTGTTAGGATCTTCACAGAACACAAATGCTTTAAAGACTATTTGTATTTAAAAACCTGCACATGTAGATTCGCAATGAAAAAATATCCTTTCTTAAAAATGCAATCAGGACACACACACACACAAAAAAAAGCAGCATGCCACCTAAAAAGAAAAGGAGAAAATATCAAATTATTGTCTCCTCACAACTTTAGCATGGCTGTTTGTCAAAACCAAGTTAATTTTCCATCTCCTCACTTTTCCTTAGAGATGAAAAAGAGTAAGAAGTTGTCAGAATCAACATGAATAATTTAGAGACAGTGTTTTATTGTACAATATTCACATAGAAACAGCAGCAGGAATTACTGTTGTCAACAGCCTACAAAAATAGGTCAGAAAAACATTTTACTGATTACGCAGTAAAACTGCTCAGCACAGTTGCTCTTCCTGGAAGACAAACGTTTCTTGCAAACAGTCACAGAAAGAACCACCTTCCTAATCTGCAAAACGCCCTGTGAACATCTGTATCTAATTTACAAAAAGACATCATCCAAAAATTTGGTTGAGAAACAGACCCCATCAAAAAGCTGCTGGAAAACTAGAGAAGTTTATTTGGCCTGACGATTTAACCCAAGTGCAAATATCTGCGTACTGTCGTCCTGGCCTGCTTCAAAAACAATTATACCAAAATGCATCGCAACAGCACATTACCCACATCTCCACAGCAGCTCAAGAATCAAGTGCTCCACAAAGAAATTAAAAGCAAGTCTGCCTCCAAACCTGCAGAGGAAAAAATTATATTCTCAAAACTATCTTCTGGCAGCCAACCGCTCTCCTCACCCACAGTCTTTACAAGGTCCTGAGATGTAGGTTGTATTTATTCGATACATCTTCGTTTTAGTGCTTCCCTCAGGTCACGTTCCAAGTGCTTGGAGAAAAATACCCCAACCCAGCCCCAGGCATTTGCTTACCCTGAAATCAAGTATCAAAACCAAACTAAAAAATATGCTAGGACTAAGCACTGAGTTCACAAGGCTATCTTGTGGAGCAACAGGGAAGTGAGTGCTCCCCTCCCCAAAGAACTGAGTGAACCAGCAACCAAGTGCATACAAGAGATATTCACAAGACCTGAGCAGAAGTCTGTATAAATAGCTGACCTGCATGTGCATGTGTGAACACACACAAGAGCAAAGGGATTTCCCTCCCTGGGGTCCCTGGAAACACTAGGAAGCAATGAGGTGAACCACAAGAGCACCAGAAGCCTAGCTCCTGTGCTAAATGCATCTAGCATCATCCTCCACAAATTTCCACGCTCCTGTGAGTGACTAAATATTTAAATTTAGCTACAAAAATCAACATATCTGAATCTAGTCATAAATGTGAGGAATTATCACAGGGAAGCACCCCATCAAGTCAGAGAAGGCAGATCTTTGCATCAGCTACATGAACATAACAAAACCACATTTCTCTGTAAGTGCAGTGTGAGGAGTTTCTCACCTACCACCAACACTACCAGCAACATGTCTGTTTCCAAAAAAAAAAAAAATCCTACACTCCCACAACCTCCAATTCAAGTGTCTTAATTTAAGATGATGTGAAGGTGCTTGAATGCATCCAGAGAAGAGCAACAAAGCTGATGAAAGGGCGTTAAAGGAATGACATCCCACAAGGAAAACCTGAGGAGCCTGGGCTTATCCAACTGCACGGAAGGAGGCTGAGGGGTAACCTCCTTGCTCTCTACAGCTTCCTGAGGAGGGAAGTGGAAAGGGAAGTGCTGAGCTCTTCTCTGTGGAATCCAGTGATGGGATGCATGGGATTGGTTCAACTCTGTGCCAGGCTCAGACTGGACATTAGGAAGCATTTTTTAACCAAGAACATAGTCAAATGCTGAAACAGGCTTCCTGGAGAGGTTGGCAATGCCCCAAGACCATCAATAGCAACTGGACAATGCCCTTGGTAACAGGCTGTAACTTGGTCAGGCAGCTGGACTAGACGACTGCTATAGCTCCCTTCCAACTGAGATGTTGTATTCCATTCTAACCTCTACGTCACCATGGTCACGACCAGACAAGGAGCGCCAGCAGTTTGCTATGGCTGATGATAATGGGAGGAGCAGAGACAACCTTCACCCAACCAGGTCTTCTGTGGAGTTACCTTAAGAGTCCACACCAAAATTTACAGACCTTGAAGTTAGCCATCAATGTGACAGTACCTGAAAAACCTCACAGCTAACAGGCATCGCCAGCATGAAAGTACCTCCACACAGTTTAGTCACAATTTTTTACAAAAACTGCCATTTTGGCAGGAAGAAAAAGTTCAACAAGCAGATTGACTAAAAATTACTCCAGACTGGAATGACTTCCAGGAAGCATTAAAACTAGTGCAGCACCAACTAAACATTAACATAGGGGATGGGGAGGTAGAGGGAGTGGAATAACATCAAAATTTTACAAGGTGAATATAAAGTGATTTAAGAAGATAAAAGTTTAAAAAAAAAATCTTGCTCCCAAGCTATTGATTTAGATTTTGCAATAGTCTTTGGTCATTTACATGGCTATATTGACTAACAGAGGTAAACAAGAAAATGACAAATCCTGTCAGAATTAATTATCTTTTACTCATTTGGAGAAGTAGGAGAGAAAAAAAGATTAAATTCAGCAAGCAGGCAAGTTTTACAAAATAAGTGTTTAATGATACCAATAAATATGACAAGTATTATGCTTTCTTTTGGTACGTCTACACATGCAGAAATGCTAATAATACTGCATTTTAAATTTCATCACCTGCAGGGCTGTCACTGCCCCAAAACAAACATAAGACCATAAGACTGTTTTACAGGGTAAATCAAGGTTTTGCACTGAAATAAATCTAAACCATCTAATTCCAGCACTGTATTTTCTATTCCAACACTCAAAACTACTATCGCTTACCTTAAATAAATACATTAAGTAGGAGAAAAATAGGAGCGCATTTCACAGCAATGCAACAGACCACAGAACTACTCCAAGCTCAGTAATAACTTCTGGGGTCCTATCATGCCCATGAAACTCATTGCTGCAAAAGTAAAACTATAAGGTGAGAGGAAACATTTTAAAAAGCCCTAACTTCTAGTTTGCAGTTATGTTAAAGCCCCATTTTTTGGTGATGTAAATCATATTTTAAGCCTATTTCATTGCATGTGTACCTGGGAAGGATGTAAAAAGGAAAATTACTATATGCAGTGTAGCAATGAGGAATAAAGACATACAGACTCCCCTTTAAAGAGAAATCATTTATTGCAAGAAAACAGGAGTTTTTATGCTCTAAACTTAAGCAAAACAATGCATGGGTTGCCTGCCACTGCAGGTGTCTCTGTTCACGCGTCCTTTTACCCAGCCACCTTTTTGATCACCCAGTGTTCATGCATCGCCCCAACCAATCACTGCCCCAAGCACAAAGTGACTACACGCTAGTAATACAGTTTGTTCTCTGGTTACACAAACTGTTTTTTACCTCACTGTTAGTTGAACCTTTCCCAGAGTGCTTTCTGATGAGCAAGAGTGAACAGAAGAGAACAGGATTTAACAATGGTGATAAAGGCCCTTATTCTATAAGCCTTTTCTTATCTCCCACTATGAGAATGAAAATCTGTAACATGAAACAAATTTAAATTCTGTTCAGTCAAAACTTGAAGAACAACCGTAATTCAATGAACTTGATAAAGAGTTTAACATTTGAGCAATGTCAGCTTCTCAAAATAACTTTATCTCTCAAATGTCAATGTTCAGTAATTTATTGACTTGTTTTTAATTGGAAGTAGCCGATAACTGTGAGATTGCTTCACATCTCATTCATCACATTTCCACTACCATGTTTAAGCATCCCATGGAAGAAGAATTCTTCTGCATAGTATCCTCATTCCTTTTTTATGCTACTAGTTTTTCAACTTTTCCTACTAAAACTGGATTGCAAAAGGATAGTTTGTAATCCATTTCAGGGATGTTTATATTTTGCCTCCATCTTCAAAAAATTGTTGTTACTCAGTCTCTCCACAGAGTCATGTCCAATTTATCTTAGAAAGGCTTGTGTTGAAAAGGACCTTTAAGATCATCTCGTTCCAACCCCCTGCCATGAACAAGGATACCTTTCATTAAACCAGGTTGCTTAGAATCCCATCCAACTTGGCCTTGAACACTTCTAGGGATGAGGCAGCTTCTCTGGGCAATCTGTACCAGGGCATAGGGAAGGATTTATTTCTAATATCTAATTTAAATGTATCCTCCTCTGACAGTGTGAATCCATTCCCCCTTGCCCAGGTCACTCCAGGTCCTTGCAAATAGTCTCTCTTCACCTTTTTTGTCGGCTCCCTTCAGGTATAGAAAGGGCACAGTAAGTTCAGCCTGAAGCCTTCTTTTCTCCAGGCTGAACAATCCAAATTCTCTCAGACTGTTTTCATAGGAGAGGTGTCCCATCCCTGTGATCACTTTTGTGCCCCTCGTCCAGACTGGCTCCAACAGGTCCCTGTCCTTCCTGTGCTGGGACCCCAGAGCTGGATGCAGCACTGCAGCAGGGGTCTCACCAGAGTGGGGCAGAGGGGCAGAATCCCTTCCCTCCCCTGCTGCCCATGGGGCTTTGGATGCAGCCCAGCACACAGGTGGTATCTGGGCTCCCGGAGCACAGAGCCAGGGTATGTCCAGGCTGTCACCCACCAGCACCTCCAAATCATTCTTGTAGGGCTCCTCTGGATTTGTTCATCCCCCAGCCTGGATTGATATGAGGGGTTTCCCTGACTCACATGTAGCACCTTCCACTTGGTTAAACCTCATGAGATTCCCATTGGTCACTTCTCAAGCTCATACAGGTCCCTCTGGATGACGTTCCACCCTCCAGATTAGGCAATGGCACCACTCAACTTAGTGCTATCAAAAAATTTGCTGAGGTGTACTCAATCACTCTCTGTCATTAATGATGATATTAAATATCACCCATCCCAATACAGACCCCTGAGGGACATCACCAGTCTCTGATGTCCATCAGGACTCTCAGCCATTGACCACCACCCTCTGTATGTGACTATCCTATCTCTTTCTTACCCATGTACCAGTCAACTGGTTGGATAGGTCTCTCCAATTTACAGAGAAGGATGTCGTGGGGAAGCAAATCAAAGGCTTTACAGAAGTTCAGATAAATGGCATCTGTAACCTTTCCCTTGTCCACTGATGTAGTTATTAGATCACAAAAGGCCACTAGGTTGGTCAGGCAGGACTTGAACTTGGTGAAGCCATGCTGCTGTCTTGAATCACCTCCCTGTCTTCCATGAGCTTTAGCACAAGTTCTAGAAGGATGTTTAGAAGCATTTTGAAGGAAGAAAGTAAATGAAGTATTTGAATCACCTCTTTGGCACTCTTAATCTTTTTAAATCCCTGTGGGCAAATCAGTAAAATTTGCTTACAGTACAGATGACAATATGATTTCAAAGGCTGCTGTTTAAGTAACTAGACTTGAAACTTTCTAAATAAATAAATAAGTACTAATAATAACAACAACTGTAAAAAACAGTACAAAACCCACAACACCGGAGTTACACTTCTAAGCATGACTCTTGTGTGACTGACTTATTACACAGTGCTAACATCCTATATTTTTAACAAGACAGTAATTAGACACAGTGAGTTAAATTATACAAGGCACATGAGTTTTCCTGAAACAAACTCCCTTGAAAAAGAGATAACAGATTTTCCAGATTTGGAAAATCCTGTGGATTTACATCATTTTTCCACTGTAGAAAGACAACACTAGATGACTGAACTAATTAGTCTAAATCTACAGAATTATTACTGCAGTGCAGCAACTATACAACGCATTTTTAAGCTTCTCCAAGAAAGAATGGAAGCTGAAATCAACCTGCTCAGAGGATTTTTCTGCATTCCAATCTGAACAAAGCTTTCTCTACATGAGCAAAATTCACCATAGCCAGAAGAGCTGTAATTTTCCTTGTGAAACAGGACCTCCACCGTGCATCAAATGGATTTCAAAGGAAGCTCTGAGATGGCTATTTTATTCTCATTATTACTTGCATACAGTTCTTTATCTGCCCTTGATATAGAGGCACCATCTACACTGCTAAAGCAACTCTTCCACAGACTGTGTTACTTATACTCCAAATGATGGAGAATGGAATCATCCTCTGCTGCCATTGGTCTGAGCCACAAACATCTGAACAAAGCCATGTGAGAAGTACGATGTAATTCACCAGTTTTAACTGGTGAATGTTTCAGCTATTTTGCGCTATGATTGCACTCCACATGTATGTCAGACATCCCTCTCATCTTCTTTTGATGTAGAACTATTCTTTGCCCAAGTGGCGAGTCTGTGACTCAGTCTGCTCTGCAAGCTGTCTGACTAGTTGGATTACTAAAATTATTACTATTATTATTATTATTATTATTATTATATTAAAAATAACGATTTCCCAATTTCACTCCACAAACAATGTGAAGATGAACTAACAAAATGTTTCTGGTATTTGCTGACTTTAACCACCAAGTGTTTGGCATAATGAGGATCTGCTGACTACTACAAGGAAGAACATGCCCAGAAGATCCTTCCTGAAATACTTATGCTACCCAAGATGCCAACACATCTCTAATTACACAAACCCTTTTTTGACACACACAAACACTGCTAATAAGCAAGCCAGAAGAAACTAATCTGTCAACAGCAGGATTAAACAATGTAACACATTACCTGGATTACTTTCAAGGCACATAAAAAAAAAACCAGACAGACTCAAACAGATGGTTGACAGACTTGATTCATTTTGAGTTGAAGGTACAGTTCTTCAATCCTTCCTCTACAAAAATCTGAGTTTTATCTCTCCAAAGCATTATTAGACACCCCGTGCTGAAACAGATCCTACCCTGTATCTGCTTTTAGGGTACTTGAATCACCTGCTATTAAAAAAAAAACACAAACCCAAACCAACCCCCCCCAAAAAAGCCAAAAAAAAACCCCCCAACCAAAAACAAACACAAAAAACCCACCAAAAAAAACCCCACCAAAAAAAACACCCCAAAAAACTAACCCAAACAAAAAACCCCACAACAACAACAACAAACACCCCACCCAAACTTCACTGTCCCACTAGATACAAGCTATTTTCATCACTGTGTACCCGGCTGCTGTTTTTTGGGCAGCTATTCTATGTTCATGAGGGTTTTTCATGATAATCATGTAGTACATTCAAAAGAAATCCGGCCTCCGACCTCTGACACTATGCCCCACTCCCACGGTCTCCAAGGTGAAGCCATTTCTCCATCTCTCTGCTTTCTGGCTCTAGTAGAGAGAGACAGCTTATTTATTTCATTCACCAGGCCAAAGACACAACCATCATTATTGCATAAATAAAACATTAACAACAAAAAAATAAGTAATAAAGAAAAAGACCTTAATAAAGAAAAGTAAGTGCTTAGTAGAAAAAGGCAGAGGATTCCTCAGTTTGGGGAACAATAAAACTATTCTTTCCTTCCCTCATATTGGGCATATTTCAGGTTTCAACTCTATAGTTTGCATTCTGCATGTTCTTTTACTGATTAAATGTACTGTACACGACCTTCATACCTTCATTTAGACGAGAGAGGCCATAACTTGATCGAAGGTTTGAACAATCCCTGCTTTCAGGGAACAATATGAGGTTTTGTACTGTGCCTGCTACATGCAGCTCTGCTTCCACATTGCCTTGAATTACCAAGAAAGTAGCAAATGAGATAACTAGTTGATCCCTTCTGCGGATGCCTCCTCGGGGAAACTGAAGACGTAACAAGTTGCTGTACCTTCTCATAGATGTTTTAAGACAGAAGTGCTATTCATAATATAGAACAAAGAAGAATTTGTTGCCAGAGACAAGAACCAATGAACAATTACTTAGGATGCTTGAATGTAAGATTTTAACCAATCACAAGTTGTTTAGCTGTGCCTGCTTCTACCTTGTAATCATATAAATATAGGGAAAAAATAATAAACTGGGAGATCAAACCTAATCATATTGGTGGCATTTGATACTCGGCTCCTTCTTCGCAACAGTGCTAATGCTCAAAAGCAAGAACCTTTCCCTTTTCAGGACCTATGAACAAGAAACAAGAGTAAGGAAAGAAACCAAGCAAATGAAGACACAGCGAAGCCCTCAGAAACAAGCCAGCAGCTTTGTTCAGCAGACTGGGCAACAGTAACACATGATGGCCCCCAGCATCAATTCTGCCTTCAGCAGGGATCACACACAGGTACATTATATACATAGCCCTGCCAGAGGCTGTCCAAGGATGTGATATGCCTCACAACTGTCTCCAAGATTGAGGACTGAGACCCCAGACTCCGAAGGGAGCCCCTGGCCTGGTTGAGGCAGAACGTTTGCCGCGTCTCGGAGGACTGGTATGCATTCCCATGGGAACGGAGTGCAAGAACAATGGAACTGGTCACAGTGGACTGAGCCGAGCCTGCATGTCCAAACTGGTCTGTTAGTACCAGGTATGGTTTGCAGCTTGTTCCTGAGCACCCACCTCAACACAGGTGGTTCCTGCTTTGGCTCTGTGCCCCTCGCCTTGGTTCCCGCCGTGACAAACCTATAAAAACTCTGGAGACCCCCGCTCACTTTTGAGATCTCCCCACGGAAGAAGACAGATCCATTGGCTGGACCACGAGGATTTCGTCTCTCCGTTGGTAGCTATTACCCAGTCCTTCTTTCTCTTTTCTCGCTATCCTTTATTTCCCTTCAAATCCTTCTATCGCACTTGTTGGCACTAAATAAAGGTACATTTTTGATTGAGTAAACTGAGTTGTCCCCCGCTGTGTCTTTTGTGCTCTGAGATCCTAAAAATGAACCATCAGGTTTCCCGCATATGTTTGCAGACCCTGACAAGCTCTCTGCACAATCATGATCAACAAACAAAAACATTATATAAGCCAGGAATCTCAACTTCACTGGAAATAACAAACCAAAGGAGTTACAGGTTTGACCATGCCAACCAGTTACTCTGTAGAATGCAACTCTTCAGCTTAAAAAGTTTAGCAAAACCACCCAAAATTGGACGTGAAGAAATTGTCAGCCTCAAATAAAATACATCTCTAATGACACAACAATCAGAAAGATTGTTATGTTAAGTGTATGACTTTCCAAATCCATTATTAAAGAGATTCAAGAAAACAAGAGGGAAAAAAACAACTAATATGCAGGAAACAATATCAGACAAACAAAAAAAAAAAGTTCAAACCACTCTTCTCAATACATGAAGGCTACCCTACAGAAGTACACTAATTTTTTCAATATATATTTAAATTTTCAAACCCTACCTGTGGTACCTTACAGCAACTGCTCTCTTTAAGGACACAGCCTTTATCTGAATTCTTCTGCAGATGGTCTTTAGCAAAAGCTTTACTGATTTCAGTATTTGGAATGTTAGCCAAATAGACACCACTACCCTCTCTACATGTTCTCACTTTCCTATTTAGAAGGTATACTCCCACCATAAGTTCTGGATTTCTGATCTTATTGAGTGCTATGGAATACTCCAACTGTTAGTTAAGTCTGGGAGCCAGGGAAACTAGACTCTGTCAATCCAAGAACTTTCTTCCAGTGTGGCATTCTTACAGTAATTTTCTAATAACACAGAAATAGGTACCACATGCAAGTTTAGTTATGCAAAACACTGAAACACAAGAAAAACTGTGCTTGACAACCCTTATGGGAAGACATGCTGTTATTGTGGTTGCCAGAATCTTACACAAACATCTCCCATTCAGACAAAGATAAAGAAAGCAACTGATTGAAGAGGTGAACCAGAAGCCAAAAACTCAGAGTATGAGTTTCTGGTTTTTTCAACTATACTAAGGCCTCAGAGGCCTCTTCCATGCCCATCTACTAACAGCAGCTGCTTTCTGTCTTGACAACAGAGATAGCAGAACAGACATGCTCACACACATTTGATTTGAAGACTCATGAAAACTACTGCATTCAAACACACCATCCTCAAAGACTGTATTTCAAGTTCATATTAATTGAAACTAACATATTTCCATGAAAGAGACTAAGATGAACTTGAAGGCAACATTCAGATCCTCAAATGATGAAGATAAATGAGATTATCCATTGTTAACTATTATAGCCAGATCCAAGAGAACTGATCCAATAAAGATGAAGTGCTATTTCCTTACCAGTAAGTAGACTAAAATCATCACAGATCATTAAGCACTAAAAAACCCCAAAGCATTAGCCCTCTGCTAAGGAGGCTAAAAAATCCTCCAGGATTTTTAATCATGTTGGAACCACACACTTCAAAAGTGAGCATTTTTTGTCTTAAATAGCTCCATTCTATTTGTGCTGTTTAGAACACATAAATCCTTCAAACAGTGACTTACTTTTGGGGATTTTTTCATTTGTCTTCTAAATGAATAATCTGGAAGATTAAAAGCATCATCTTGCTTTTGACAGTCATCAGCTAGAACTTCCTGATAAACCATCATCATAAAAGAGAAAGCAATTCTATGCTTTCCTACCTCCTGCTTGCTTCTTTACTGAGATGTAATAAGAATAACTTAGACCATGAAAGATGTCATACACGCTGCAACAATGAAAGGGAAAAAATTTTTATCTGGCTACTGAGCCTGGTGCTCTACTATAGAAAATCCCACTGAACACTAATGATGCCTTGTGCGGGGGGTACAAGGAAGCCTTATTTCCATACATTAATAGAGAAACAATGATGTGGCAGTTTGGGTTTGCCAATTTCAGTTTTTTGGCTAATGCACTAATATAGAGTGGTTTACATAAATCACCAGGCACTTACTAGAATTATTTACTCATTTTCTGCTGTGAGATAAGCGTTAGAAGGAGGGCAAAGCAGGCTCAAACTTTAAAGGGTATAAAGAAAACTTTATTCACAGAATTAAAAGAAAAATAGTAAGAAAAACAGAATAAACCTCTAGAACACCTTTCCTCCCTCCACCTTCTTTTCTTCCCTACTGACAACATAAAGAGACAAAACCTTGGACTTTTAGTCAGTTTACCACCTCTAGAATAGTCTTTCTTCAGCTCCCTTAGGGAGCAGAGGTTCTCTTGCCATGCTACGGAGGCTTTTCCACGAGAAACATTCTCTCGTGGCTTTTATGTCACAGTGAAGCAGCCACCTGGGAAAGGAAAAATCTGTCTGCAGTGTGAAAGTCTCTCTCATACTTTGCAGCGTTCCCACAGCTGCTTTTATGGGCCATGTCAACCTATTGGGGTGCTATTTTAGGGATGTGTTGTTCTAGCATAAAACAAAAGCTTTCTTCATCTATCTTTGGGAACAGAAGCTTTTTATTGCTATCCCTGGGGCAAGGTTTCTCATCTCTCTCACTTCTTTTTGTTCAAGTTTCTCATTGGATTATAGAAACATTTCCTCCAATACTGGTGCCTTGGCTCACAGTTGTGTTAGAACACTACATCTCCCTAATGTATTTCCGTGAGTTCCAGGGAAAAAAGTCTGATATATCAAATATATCTTAACCATAGCCTTACAAAAAGGATTTCAGCCCAAGACTAAGGCATCTCCACACTCCCCTCCCATCTAGACTGTGACTCCTTCTTCACTGACTTCCGAGTCTCACGTTGTTGTTTCTACATGCCTTCACCTTTCTTTTTTCTGATTCAGGAGAGAATTGGTGCTCATAGGTTCATTTGTTCTCAAGCTTTATCAATTGAAACAGTTTTTATAGAGTTCTGCAGCATTAAAAGGTTGTTTTTGTCCAGGCTCCTCAATTGAGGAATTGCTGTGTGTTTTGCTGTCGACCATGTGTCCCCACTGGCACTGCACAAGCCACACTGGCTGCCAGCGCTACCGCAGACTTTTCCTTCACGTGGGGTGCCGGGGAAAAGAGAAAACAGCTGCGCTGCTTTTGTCCTTCAGTCCGCAGCATAGCTGGCTAAAAGCGGCTAAGCAAATACAGTCCACTGCGAGTAATGACAGGATAGCTGCAGCTGCGTGGCGCTGTCTCACTGGTCCCTGCCGCATAGGTTGCTCCTGGCGCCAATATAGCCTCTGGCCAGCATGGCCCAGCGGCATCGCGGAAAAAAGGGACCAGCGGGCTCCACCCGGCCTTGCTGAGAAGGGGCCCAGCAGGCTTCCCAGTGAGGGGCTTGGCAGCCCGCTTACCACCTTGGCAGAAAATCTCAGCCGGCCTGACCTGGCTGCGTGGCGTTTGGTCAGCCAGTTTACCTCTTCAAAGAGCAGAAGCCAAAAAAGTTTTCCCGGGCTTTGTTTTTCAATGTGCTTTCCTACAGGGGCGTGGTCCACTCTTTTAAGTGGTTTAACCGGGTGTCAATCTTCAAACCTAGCTAGCTAATTAGCTCTTCAAAACTAGCTAGTTGATTTGCTCCAGCAAGTCTCCACAGGGAACCACCCCAGCAAAATGAAAACCAGACTTTTGTTCAACCACAACAAATGGCTGTCAACTTCTATTTCAGACTAGCTAGGTCACAGTGTACAGTGAAAGCAGAAATAGCATGTATTTTGTCTCACTTCATGCAACATCCAAGGACTATAAGCAGTGATGCTGACCCCTGACAGGGAATTTGACCAGAGTACTAAATGTAGAGCACAAACTCTACACAAGCTGGCCATAATCCAAACACCACAGAGCAGCAACACAACAGTTTAATTCTCCTCCAATTCTCTAGACAGATATATCTGCAGATATTAAGAAGTACTTAAAATCCACATTGGCAAAAGTTGCCCCAAGTTGCAGCAAAGCATCCTCTATGGAGGTTTCTTCCTCTTCTGAAAGAATATGCTCTCTGAAAGTTGCACACATTCATTTTAACAGACAGGGCTAGAAACTTTTAAACCCAAGATGTCCTACACATCTAGGCTTCATTTCACTTGTGCTGAGAGATTCAAAGAAACAGTACCACTTAAAACAGTACCAAATACAGCTGACATCAGTAATTACCTTAATACCCTGCTCTTATTCCATGTACTAGCTAAGGTAATCCAAGGCAACCAACACCTGCCTTCCTATCTCCACCTTCAGAAGACTCCCTTCATGTTCTCCTTCCATTTACAACCCTGTTCTGCTGCTGAAAGCAGCAGCCGTCATGTTCAGCAGCCACAATAACTTTGACAGGATTCCTTGAGCCTGGCACAGCAAAAGTAAAAACGTAGTAAAAGATGACCTGAAAATATACCACAGAGCTGAAAAGTCCAAGTAAGGAAGACTCCATCTTCATATGAGCCTTGAGACCATCTCAAGCACTACCTTCAAAACAGAAAGACCCCAAGAATTACTTAGTGTTCTCAACCCAAGACAGGTGAAAAGGTCAGAGATATGCACTGGAGCTTACAATCCATCTCCTTACAGCTGGCAACAACCACCTTCCAGCGAGAGACAGACTTCCCAGTAAGCTATAAGCAAGCAGCCTTGCCCCCAGCTTCTCCCTTTCTGTCCACAAGCTCAGGAACATGGTCACAGTTCCCAGCATTTGCCAAGATGTCAAGAGGGTTCAGCTTAAAACAGCACAACAGCAGAGTGTTCAGCTCCAGAGGCTCTGGAAACCCTCAAGAGAAGACACAGCAGTTCCCTTACTTGTGCCCAGCCTAGCTTAGCCAAGGTAAGTGTTTCTCATCACACTCAGTCGGCAGTCTGAGGCACTCCACAAAATGCAGGACCCCAAACTGAGAATTTACTTAAAATAAAGCAATTCTTAGTATTACATTCACAGTATGTACACACATATCAAGGGGGCTTTAGTAATTGTATACTTCCATATCAGCAAATCATCCACAACCACAATATTTTGAAAACTGAGTATTTTTAAGAGTCCCTCAACTCATTTCAACTGGCAACAGAGTTCTTCTCCCTTTTGCTGACAGGGACACATGGTCTTTCATCCTCACCCTCAGCAGTCAGCGAGTGTACATTATGTGGTTTTTCCTTCTGTTAACATAATAGGGAATGTCGCCCATTAACATCAGCACTGTTTTTACTTGCATTGTAGAACCATTAGAACAGATGAAGTTGTTTCAAGGTAACAAAGAGTATCATCAGAAGCACACATACTTAGTTTCAGATACACATTAATTTCTTTTGCTACATAAAGGTAGAAAATAAGTATCAAATCTATACTAACAAGGGGCTCATCCCAGGCTCCCAAAGAGTAAATTGTCACATTTTTCTTCCTCTAACTATCCCTGACTTTGGCAAACATCTGTTCACCTTACTGACTTACAAATGCAAACTACTGAGAGAATTTTAGTACTTCTGCAACAATTTCTCAGCTTTTAACAGGAAAAACACAGTTACTATTTTCTTCCACATTCACAGTAAATTAGATCCATACTCATGCTTTTCACCACATCGATAAATCTTCAGAATACATTTGCCTGACAAGTTTAGAGTCTACAACACAGATCTTTTCCCACATTATAGAGAAGAATAAATTAAATGCAGATTTGTTTTAAATGTCAAGTCATCAGTTTGTAGCCTTTTCAAACAAGTAAGGGATTGAAAGTATTCTTTTCTAGTGCTTGCCAAGGTTTCAGGGTGGTCATGTCATCAGACCTGTCATCAGACATTTCGGCCTGTTGTCACTGGACTTGCGATACTCCCTTCCTCACACAGATACTACATTCTATTTCTAGGTCAGGGAACTTTCTGAGAAATTAGCTATCTACCCACTTTTGATTCAAAACTATTATTAGAACCCATCAAATGCAATTAGCCTGAATAAACAAATCCTATAAATCCATTGCAGTGACACACAACAGACGCTAATGATTATACAACCAGCAACACCTGAAGCACTAAAAACTGATTTCTCTCCTGCACTAGGGCTTGTATGAAATAACAAGGTACAGGACAGCAATACAAAGATGGCTTCACACACAGGGGGAGGTCAAAACCACCATGAAGTTTCTTTTCTAGGTTCAAGACTATTCAGGCCACTGGCCAAGCACTTTTGCATTGGGGGAAACATAAGAGACTTTGTTAAGAGATGTCCAAATAACACCATTGAAAAGCTATCACTCCACTGAAGAGGAGACTGAATTAAAGTCATGCAAGAGTTTAAATCATACTTTCTGAGTTTGAGGATTACCAAAGTACGCTGAAAATCTGGGTCAGAGATGTAAGGTGGACAGACCTAAGAATGCTCCTACAGTGAGATTCCCCACAGGGATGTCTTTCCTGCTCCTTTACAAAAATATTATCTTTTACTACAAAAATTAAGTAGTCATTTTCAGAAGTCCTAATAGCACAAAGTGTCAGGGCCACTGCAGAGGCTGGGAACATTGCCATGCAGGGTTCCCTCCACCCTCCCTCCCAGGGGGAGCATCCCTGGAAGACGCAGCAACGCAGTTACCCCGCATTAACACTGTACAGTGAAATAACATCTGAGAAAGTACATTATTCAGCTTTCCACAGTCAGGTAACAAGCTTGTTAAAAATAATCAGAGCCTTTACCAAACACTAGCTTCATTTCACTCCAAACACGCCACTGAGGAAGGCAGAAACTTTAAGGACTGGAAAATCTGAAAAGAACCAAACTTCTGTAAATATGTATTTGGGGATGTGGAGGTATTATTATTGTGCTATCTGTATATTAAACTGCTTACAAAGTCTGTCAGAAAAAATAATCAAAGTTATGATGCAATTTACTATTGCTAAAATTTGATGAGAAACTCACTTGAGAGTTAATAGCAAATTATTAGAAAAGCAAACACTTCAAATCGACTCTGTTTAACAAATATCTTCTTCAGACTGCCGTTTGAGCACTCCTCTCATTCTTTATTCTACTGAAAACAACACATGGCTACAAAACCTGCATTGTTCCAGCTACCATTCAGTCTTTCATGAATCACAGATCTCCAGCACAACACAAAAACATTCAAGCATTTATTCGTGGAAGGGATCAGTGTTACATGTGTGATGTTTTCATTCTGAGCCTGCAAAGGCAAGTTGTTTACTACATTACTATGTAAAAAAATGCACACATGGCAAAGGCAAGGTAACAAATTCTTCCTCTTTCTTTTCCTAGGACAGCTCACAAGGGACAGAAAGCAAAGCCTTCTACCAAAACCAGGGTATTTCTTTCCTTGACATTAGTAAAATGGGACAAACTGTAACTGAAATACACCCTACAATAATAGGTCCCTTCAGAAGAAACCAATTCTGGCTCTTCTCAGAGAACAAATGCAGTAAGAAAGGGGGTGACAATAAGAGGATGCCAAAGGAGGGGAAGGACTCCCACTTTTTCCACCTGTATTAGCCCACACCACCCGCAAACCTTACCTGGACAGTTCTGCTGACACTTGAAAGGTGTAAATATAAGATTAATGCATCACAGAAAACATTTACTACTTGTCAATGCAAAATACTGCAAGCAGTTTTGGAAACCATTCGAAAATACAGTTTCAATATAAATGCCTACCAAGTTTCAAGGAACACAAAAATAAATGAAAAAATGCAAAGCAGTACTACTCCTTATAAAAACCAGTACATAGGCTGTCTACAAAATCTATGTCTGAATTCTGAGCAAATGAGAAGAAGAAAACAAAAGGAACCCTTTATTTTTCCTGCACAAAAAAGACTGCAGTGTATACACTGGTACAGCAATGACAACTCCATCTCATACATCAATTCAGTCCACTGGGGAATACAAACCTCTAGCCAGTTTGCCAAGGACACAACTTAAATAGTAAAATAGAGATTTATTTTCTCACAAACAAAACAAACAGTAAATTCAGGATTGTGTCCCACAAAGACCCACAGGTGAAATGTGAAATGCTCCTCATGCAACCAGATCTATGCACTGGTGGGGAACATCCCTCATCCCCAAGCACAATGATGTTTCCCTGTGAAACCCATTACCACTGAAGCTACAGATACCACTTATGAACCAAAATACTCATAGGACAGACCAACACCAAAAGGATGTTGATTTCTTGTTTGGAAAAACAATGTAGATTACTAGAGAATCACAGAGACTGCTAGCTTCTGAAAGCTCAGTGATGAACTGGGCCACCAATCCAGGCTCAGAGCCTGGCCTTCCTTCTACCAGCACAGTGAAGGGCCAAGACAACCAATTCTGAACTACCGCACAAACTAAATCAAACATAACTGAAGTGCACATTCATAGGGATCACATAGGGTTTTATTTTTTACAAGATGCTAAATCTTCTAATTCTTCATTCAGTTTATCACAAACAAATTATAAAAATCAAATAATAAACTTGTATGTGGTCAGGCAAGCATCAAAACACTCAGTGTAAACTACAGGCTGTGAACATAAGATTGCAGAGTGCAACATTTGATCTGGGTTGCATTGAGGCTGAATGGATTAAGAGGAATCAAGTGTCCAAGCTGGCAGTACATGACTTTGAACAGCCTCAGCACAGCAACACTCTGCAGGAGTTCTGTGCAAAACCTGTTTGTCAGCAACAATCACATACAGCCATGGTCTAGTTATCACCAACTGGAAATGAGATAAATACACAGAAGAAGAAAGTATGCATTGATTAACATGCACACTCTAAGCTTATTTTGCTATGGAAGAGGGGATGTGCGGAAAATCAATTAAATCCACCCAATTAATCTAAGGACAGGCCTCCACATCGTAACAGAACTAACTGGCTGCAGCATCATTCCTGAACACACTGGTGTAAGATGAAGTGCTTATAGAATCTCAAAATCATTCAAGTCAGAAAAGTCCCTCAAAAGCATGAAGTCCAGCCATTCCCCCAACACTGCCAAGTCTACCAATGATGCCTCTAAGTGCCACATCTACGTATGTATGTTCTAGTTTCAGTCAGGACAGGGTTTATTTTTTACAGTAACCAGGAGGAGGGGATGGCCAGACTAGTGTTATTTGATATCATCTCACATCATGGCAGCAGTTTGGTATGTGTAAATTATTTATCTTATACCTTTTGTTATTAATATTGTTTCTGTTACTGTTAATTTTTCTTATTGCTCTTTCTGGTAAATTGTTCTTATCTCAACCAGTGATTTCCACCTTTTTGTGCCTCCAATTCTCAACTCCACCCCCGGAACAAGAAGCCGGTGGGGCAAAGAGGGGGGGGTGGGGAGAAGAGGGGAGGAGGTGTGATAAATAAGGTGGAGGTGAAGAGCCAGTGAGCTGTGTCTGGTTTTGGGAGTCTTGATGGGAGCACTAAACTGGGGAATATCATTCCTAAAGCACAACAAAAGATCTTGTAAATCCCTCCAAGGATGGTGCCTCCACCACTGCCGTGGGCAGTCTGTTCCAGGGCTTGACAGCCCTTTCAGTGAAAAAACTTTTCCTACATCCAATCTAAAACATCCATCTCCCTGGTGCAAATTTTCTCTTGTCCTACGCCTGTTACCTGGGAGATGAGCTCAACCTCCACCTGGCTACAACCTCCGGTCAGGCAGAGTGTTAAGGTCTCCCTTTAGCCTCCCCTTGATCCCATCTGGTGCCACAGTTGTGTATATCTAAGGGGTGTTGGAAAACACTGACCATTTCCCCTTGGATTATAGGGCTTCATTCTGCCCCCCATCCCAGTCCAAGAGCTTCAGGAGCTGGTTACTTATGAAACAATGAGTCTTACTATTAAAGACTGAGGTAAAGAAGGCATTAAGTACCTCAGCCTTTTCACATCCTTTGACACCATGTTTCTTCTCATCCTTTGACACCATGTTTCTCTGTGCTCCAGTAAAGGATGGAGATTATCTGTCGTCCTCCTTTTCTTGCGAGTGTATTTATAAAAACATTTTTATTGTCTTCATGGCAATAGCCAAATTAAGTTCTCCCTACATAACATCATGACATCCTTGCAGTCGTCCTGAGTTGCCTTCCCCGTTTTCCAAAGGTCATGAATTCTCTTCTTTGCCCGAGTCCCAGCTTTTCTGTTCAACCTGGCTGATCTTCCCCACCTGCTCATTTTCCAGCACATTAGGACAGCTTGTTCCTCCACTTTGAGGAGAATTGTCCCATCACTTTTCTTTTATGGAACCAATTTTGACACTGAGCACAGACTGACTGCACCTAGGCAACACCTCCATGCTAGATGAACTACCACCCTCGTTATTTGGTTGCCCTCACAGAGCCTCATCTCTGTCATGCGAGGGCACCTTGGAAGTGAGGCATTTCTGTGGGAACTGTTAGCAAGCACACATGGAAATGCACAGTATACTAAACAAGAAACCCTTCTTGTCCAGATGCAATGCTGACTGAAAATAACTGAAAATGAGCACATTGTGGGTTTTTAACGGTTACAGCACTGAAAGTGAACTCAATGGCAAAAAAAGCCTGATTTTTGACTGCTCTTTTTATTACTACTCCTGACTACAAACATTACTCCAGCACTTTATTTTTATCCTAATTCAACAGAAATTGTAAGGATACAGTAGCAATAATAGATGTTCCTTCTGAGAAGGATAATTGATAAAGGCCAAGAAGCCATATAAAACACTGTCCGCCTCTGAAACAATTATTTTGACTGCCTGCTAGGTAAAAAAATTCAAAAGGCTTCAAGTACTTCTCATTTACACTTATTTTTAACTTCAGTTAGGGCAGAAGAATGAAATTATTAGTAGTGACCACTGTACAAGTGTTAGCTAGTTAAAACCTCAAAACTTAAACCAACTTGAATTCTTCTTCTTGCACAAATACTGCATCCCACAGGATACTAACACTCCCAAGCTTAAGCACTGCATATTATCTTACACACAACAATGCTGTATTTATTTTCATGGCAGTTTCCTTCTATTTCAGGATAAACTCGGCGCAGTAGAAGTGCAAGAAAAAAGGATGACTCCCAGGCTGGCAGGATTCTCCCTTGTCTGAAAAGCTGCCATGCTTATTTATTCTACACCCCAAAACTAGCCACCTGTAGTCTCTATGATCCCAGACGGCCTGCATATGATCATCTTCATTCCTTGACCAGCAGAGCTCTGAAGCTGCAGGCTAGGCTGGGACCACCCTGGGCCTATACACCCTGCCCTCCAGACATGTCCATCAGAGCACATGATTGATGCTATCTGCCTCACTTGACATTAAATATGGAATGATATCCTCAATAAATCACAAGTGCTGAAGCTGCAAGCATGTAGTCTCAAGTGACACAATAAAGCCCAAAATTTAATACAAATAGGAAGTGTTTTCACGTCAGAGTGCTGAGATTCCAGTATATATAGGTTTAGCAGTCCAGCTATCACAGTCAAACATTTCCTCTGTCATCAAATTTCATATCTTCATATTCTTCAAAATTCATACCAAATTTCTTATGTGTTTTTCTGTATCCTGAATCACACACAGCCTCAGCCTAGGTTTCACAAGGCTATTCAAACCTGGTTGTGGCAGATGGCGGAGGGACACATAAAACCTATTGCAACTACTGCCTAAAGCCCAGGTCTCAGTCTCTTCATCCCTGCAATAATGCATACTGCCTATCTATATCAAAATATCTTAACAGCGTCACGTTATTTATACAACAGCAACTACATTAACTTGGGTTTACATATTTTCTGCTTCTATGAGCTGGTGTAGACCAAAGATCACCCTCTAGAGAACCAACCTCAGACCAAGGCCAGTAGTCTAGCTTTCAGTGTCAAAGAATTAAGCCATCTCCCTCCAAGACAGGCAGAACACTTTACTTATCCTCATTTGAGAGCAACTGAAAATTTGGAGTTTGTTCAGCTCCCTTCATAGATTTCTCCTCTGCTGCCAACCTAACACTGGAACAGTGATTCCAGCAAACGTGAAACCAACATGTAATGCTTTGGTGAGAATATTAGTTCTATCCATTAAGGTTTATTACACTTTTGAAAACATTGCTTGCTCTGTGCAAAAGGAAAGTCTGTTCACATGTGAGCTGCCATAACCAGCTGTTCCTCTTCATATCTTTACTGCCCCAATCTTTTCTTGCTTCTAAGGCCCTGACACACAGCAGAGCCCCGTCTCGCAGCATCTCTATCAGCCTGATATATTTGCAATTACAGGTAAGAAAGAGTATCTCTTCCAGCAATAACAATGGCTGAGAAGACGTGCTGGCAATCAGTGCTGCAGTGGCTAGAGAAGTGCATGTACTGTACATAGCCACTGCTTCTCTAAGTACATTCAGCTTCAAGATATGCAAAAGGCATAGTCAACATAGTATTTGCTTCAATTATACTTTGTCATTTATTTCATCTGCAGGACCAGATTTGTAACTGGCATTCATTTAATTTCACTGTTTTAAAATATACACCATTGGCTAACCACAGAAATACTCTGCAATGAGAGAACAGTATCCCATATAATGCACATTTATTCCTTATTCCCAGCAGACTAAAAAGTGAAGTTCTCCAGGTAACCAAAAAAAAAAAAAAAAAAGCATACCAGTGAAACATCAAACTGGGACTATCACCTATATGACAATAACTGACCACAGTTTTCTCTTCTTGCATTGCATACTTTGATTATTTTTGCACTTCCAAGAATCACATTGGGAAATACCTACAGCAGTAGCTGAAAGAAGACATTGCAGTTCTGCCTAAACCTCTCTTTCCAAGACTGTAAAATTTTTTATGTAATGCTAAAGAACACTTCTAATGCAGGGCCATAAGTAAGTTGCTCACTAGAAGTTTTTGAAATTACTGAAACTATGATTATTGTATTTCTTCTTAATTATTTAATTTAACAAATCTAAGAAAAAAATAATAGCTGGAGACCCTGAACAGATTGCTAGTTTAAGAAAAACATAAGACTAAATGAGTAGCATTTAAATTAGTCTTGTAAAAATTCTGAAAAATACACGATGCTAGAGCATTAGCCTTTCTGCAAGTCACCTGATTATTTGATTATAAATTAATTATAAATAGGTGTTTCTTATAAAAAATTAAGAACTACCTCAACTCAAGCGTAACATCTGAACTCTGCTGCTACACCTAATTGTATTGTTTCTTAGGAAGAAGTAAAAGATGAAAGCTGAGAAATAATTCAGGTGCTCAGTGAAAAAGATTGAATAACATAGTATTGGATAATAAAGTAATTTATCAGCATCAAAACTTTCAGCAAAAGAGCATGAAAATACAGATACAATCTTTGAAATCTTTACTGACCTATATAAAAGTGTCAGAGTGGGTTCTATTTATTTTTCTAATTGTGTAACATTGTCATTTTCTAAAGATGGTTTTCTTTGTTGGGTTTATCACCAGGAGCTGGAGTGGTCAACCCTGCACATGCACTGTCACTATTGTGATTTTGCCTGATTCTAGGCAGCTGACATCTGCTTGTGCAGACAATCAAAGGAAATAAAGTCAGATCTCAGTATTGCCCAACCTGCTACACTCCATCTTTCATTCTGTTACTCTAGAGGTAAACTTTAGCATATTAGTGGGATAAACTTAATATGCTATTTATTAAAAGGGGAAGCAGCCTAAGACAACCTCAAGCATACATTTTCTACTCAAGCAAATACAGATTCAGAGGTACTAATGAGCCCTGTCCATCTGACTCTCTCCTCAGACAGTCACTATACAGCTAATCATAATTAGCAGTAGTTACCTTTAACATGCATACACAACACAAAAGTCTGCTACCTCAACAGCCTGCAGTGCCACTTCAGACTTGTATTTCACCTATTTCATATTTACATTCTATGATCATTACCCCTTTTAGGAAGGGTAATTTTATTTTGACATCTATGAAGCTGTTTAGTATCTTCACCAAAAACAAACTACACAAGAAAATTTGACTTACTCTCTGTGTTTTGAGTAATAATTTCTCTGAATTTCATTAAATTCTAAGTAGTCAGCTCCTAGGGGAAAAAATAAACAACACAGAACACAACAACAAACCAGAATCAAAAACCCAACGAAAATCACACACATAGGTGCAAGTTAGGCATCAAGCTTTGCCAACTATAGCCTACATTCAACCACTACACACAAACCACATCCTTAAAACACCTGCTTCACACAGCCAGAAGAGAATGCAACAGCTACCCCAAAGCAGGGAAATGTTCCTTGCTCTTGCACTACTCCTTTAAGCAACAGTCTCAAAGACCCTGAGCCTCAGAAGAGATGCTTGGGGAGCCTGGGCCCCAGACACATGCCCTGCTCAGCTCAACATGTTTTATTCAAATCAGTGGATGTGACCATGCCCAAACTACACAAAGGAGTCACTAAGTGCTTTGTAAGAGATATGGATTGCTTTAATCAGTTCTCCCCAAATGGCTGCATACAAATTATTTCCCACCTATAAAAACTGGAGTGATGAAAAAAAGAAAAAAACAAAACCAACACTCTCTTCAAGCTGAACTTCTCTCTTTGCAAACACTGTATCCTCACCCCTTTATTTGGAACCTCAGCACAAGTGGTGGGTAACCACAGGTTCTGACCATGGAGACAGCGTACCCAGTGCCTTTATTAGACAGGTAACACTGGGAAACAGAAGAGCCAACACCTCCTTACAATAACCAACCCATCAAAAGGAAATTTCCAAAGGAGTTTGATAGTCACATTTTTCTTTTGGCACTCACTATTACATTTCTATATACAATGTGGGAGGTACACTACCTTAGACAAACGGTATCCCTACAAGCTGTCACAGCTGTAAGGCATTGGCCCTCCTACCATCTCTGCAGCTGCAACTGAATTAGAAATGGAAAGGACATGCAAAGCAGAACTATTCCCTACAGTCCTCAGTGAGCTTTCCAATCACAATTAGTCCAGTTATGCGCTGTTGACACTTGTGAGAGGCCAGCATGTTTTGGATGCTTTCCTAGAGAAGGTTATATAGTTGAGTTCCACTATGGAAGATGTCATTCCACGCACTCTGCAGTACAACATCAAGCTCAGAGCACCAGCACAACAGCACCTCCTCCTCACACATGCTTGTGATTTCAATATAAATGCCAGTATAGGCAGTGCATAAAGCAACCAACTTTAATCAAAAGGAAACACCAAATCAAAGAATCATCAAAGTCTAACTACTACTGTCCCTGCACAGAACAGCCCCAATAAGTCCACTATGTGCCCGAGAGCATTGTCCAAACCCTTCTTGAACTCTGGCAGCCTTGGGGTAACGACCACTTCCTTGGCAAGTGTGTTCCAGTGCCCAACCACCTCTGAGTGAAAAACCTTTTCTTAATATCCAACCTAAACTTCCCTTGAAACTGCTGCTGTTCCCTGGGGTCCTGTCACTGGTCCCCACAGAGAAGCAATCTTCCCCTCTTGAGGAAGCTGTTGACTGCAGAGAGGCCTCTGCTTAGTCTCTTCTTCAGGTTGAAAAGATCAAATGTCCTCAGCTGTTCCTCATATGGCTTCCTCCCCAGGCCCTTCACCATCTTCACAACCCTCCTTTGGATTCTCTCCAACAGCTTTAGATCTTTCTTATATTGGGGTGCCCAAAGCTGAACACAGGAGTTGAGGTAAGGCTGCAACAGCTTCTTGAAACCAAAGTGCTATACTAATCCTGCCCATACCACAACACCAACCTATTCTATCCTCTATGCTCACTGTGCTATCTTCCCCTTCAAGGCTTCATTGTGATATTTTCCCCTTCAAGGCTTAACAGGCTTTTCCACTGGGGTTTATCAACTGATAGCAGCATAGGCCACACAACCAAACAAGGCTCAGTATGACTGCTGGCAGTTCATGTTCCAAGAGGTTCTAAAAATAGGTGTACAAAATGCACATCCTAGCCCAGGAAGGCTAGGCTTACGTAAGCTGGTCCTTTTTCCTCACTTACTTTGGCAGTTATTAGAAATAGTCTACCAACCTATCAAACCTGCTGGCAGACTGATGACCACTGACCTGAAGCATGAACTCATTGAGAACTGGCATCAGTTCCAGGAGCGGGGGGGTCGAGGATGGTATATCTCTCAAAGGCATAACAACTGATTAAAAATAGTGTCTCCCTTCATAAAGGTATGGGTAAAGCTGACAAAAAGATGTGGCTAATAGGGGAACTGTAGTGCCTTCCTAGAGCCTATACTCTTTGGTCTGCTGTGACTTCCCCAGGATACAAGAGCATCCACACACACTTGCTCCCTCCCATTCCGAAATATCATCTCAAGAGCTAAATTTCATTCTGAAAAAATTGTCTGCTTCTGTCACTTCAGAAAAATCACCTGTGTAGGAGCTGCTTGCACACAGAGAAGGGAAAACAACAACCCGCATAAAACACACCCTTGTGCTATCGCAAACCGTAAATTAAAGCAGGATGGCAAACACCATCCAAGCAGAGGACTCAGAAGAGGTGCTTCTGGAAGAGAACCATCACATGCATGTGATGGTTCCCCGTGTCTGGCACTGCAGCTTCAAGGACGAGGACAGAAGGAGGGTGGCAGAGACCAACAAGCAGAGGTGGGGGGCACAGCACTGATGGTGTAGGGGACACAGCACTGATGGTGTAGGGGACACACTAAGCACAAGACCAAATATGAGTCTGTAAGACTTTCCACCATCAAAGCCAATGGGGGCACTTAGGAAGCATCTAGAGATAATCATTGCAAGCAAAGCATGTAATTTTAATTCACCATTCTCACTGCCTCCCATCATTAACTGGAAAGAGAGAGAAATCCACCCAGAGATACGGGTGTGTCTGCTAAGGCAGCATTAATAAAATATCTGCTGTATGTGTACCTTCAAATACAACTAGGCTACATATTTCAAACAGTTTCAGGCAACCAAATCCATTTCCTAACACAGAATTAGTTTTGCGGATAACTCCAGCTGCTAAATGTGTCAGTGGCAGGAAGGTGTTAGGGATTTATATAGTACATAGACCTAACAACCTACCTGCAGAAAAACAAACAGATCAAAAAACCCAGGGACTACCATCACACAAAAGCAACGATTTTTATTAAGAAAAAATAAACCACTGTGTATACCAAATGTTTCTTCACACAAGTCATAATATGCCTTGTATTAGCAACGAAACTAACTACAAAACTAAATTTACTGAAAATTGAGGGGACACTGAGATGAGGCACTCTTATTCTAAATGAGAATCTCTCTTTCCTTAACATTGCATTTTTAGCTATGTCAAAAGAAAATTCAATTTTTCCACCACTCCTGTGGTAATCTCTAAGTGAGCACTTTCCTAAAAAATCCCAGCTGTGTGTTGTGAGTGCCAGTGATCCAGCAATTATTATAAGAATTTCTGCATACCTAATCAAAACAACACAAGCTGTAGAACTGCATTACTGACTTTGTTCTACAAACACAAATTCATAACCAGTATACTGCTTTTGAAAACAAAGCCATTATATCCTATCCATTTGTATACTGGAGAAAGCTACCAAGGGTTCTGTAAATGTTAAAAAAAAAAAAAAAGCCCACCAAAATTTCATAGTTGGTGTTTTTTTAATTAAGAAACTAAGCACCATAAGACTAAGAAGTCTGAGACAATAAACAGAGGGGAGCGAAAGTTTCTAAGCAGACTAAAACAAACCAGCACAAATTGTACAATTATATTTTAAAAGACATGCATAATTTTAGTTTAACTCTCCTTAGTTTAACTCCGATTTCACTTCTACATTTTTTAATCTTCTGGCCTTAATACTCCCTTACTGACTAAAACAAAACTTTCTCTGAAAGACATACCTGTGTAGTTGAAATTCCCCATATGTAGTTAGTGACACCCACCTCCTCCCCACCTACAATTTAAATAGTCTCTGAAGTAACACAGAGAAAATTAACATTATTTTAAAGGAAGATCTCCAGAAAGCTGTGACCTCCCCACTTTCAAAAAGGAAAAGATCAAATTCATACATAAGACAGCATCTCCTATAGACTTCAAGTGCCACATTCCAAGAAGGTCGCAGGCCACTACTGCCTGCATGCCCTTCTTACCCCAGGTGCACTTTCTCCTTTCAAAGCACAAGAACAACAACAAGGGGGACATGACACACTAAATTCAAAGCCTTCCATGTTTTTGACACCATACCAATTTAGATGCCATTAAGTGATCTGACTTCACAGGTCTGAAAATGTTGAGACACTTTCCAATGAAATTTTTATGCTTTTTATGGTATGTAATTGAAGTCATGGGAACAGTTGACTCAATATACTCCCCCTTTATTTTCTGAATACTCTGACTCAAAAAAACCCACATCAGTACTAAATTACTGTACCACCTGGCTTAGGAAGAAAACTTGGTATCCTATGACATACACTTTTCATCAAAATAAAGCCAAAGGATGAATCTGCAAGGAACACATTACCAAAATCTATAGGTTTTTAATTAGGAAATGCTAAACCACGTAAAGATTAATTTGTAATTATAAGGCTTTCTCTCTACTCTTCCCCTTGATTCTTACAAGAGAATCACTAGCTTTCCAAAGACACTCAGTAAGTTCTTTATTGCCTCTTCTCATCAGCTCAGGAAAACTATTCAAATCTGGTTCTTACAACACCTGCCACAGAGCAGCAAGTAAAATCTTCCATTTTCCTGCCCTTGAAGACCACCTTCAGACAGACCAGCAACTTGGCTACTCACATGACCAAAAGCAGTCTTTGCGCTAGGAAACCAGTGACACAATGTTTCTCAAAGTAAGATGGCTAGAGTGAAAAGTGGGAGTGGTGCTTCTTTGGGGCGTTGATGGGTGCTGTTGATTTTTTTTCTAAATGAACCTTATATTGCATTGTTACTCCTGAAATAAAAATTAAAACTGTTAGGGCTAAAGACAGATAAAAGAAGCTCAACACCAAAAAAGACAATACTGATATGAAAACGAATCTCACAAGAATTATGAGTTTATTGACTGCATAGTAAGTGAGACCAGGATTTTTCATTGGTGTAGAAGATACTCAAAAGCCCCTCTGGACCTGGTGTAATGGATTCGGGCAACTCATCAGCCCAGACAGACAGGAGAGTCTCAGCAGAGTAGCAGGAGAACCAGAACCTTTGGTAAGGGGACAAAGATCCTAGGATGTTGCAGTAGCCCCCTGGTTAAAGGGTAGAAATCCGCCGAGACGCACACTCTAGTTCATCAGTGTGAAAGTGGTCCTGGTTTATTCCTCTTCACAATTCATCCATCCTGATTCCAACCACTCACTGACTCTGTCTGCAGCAAACTCCCTCTGCTGGTTTCCCTTGCAGACTCTGACTGCAGGTTTCAACAGCAGGCTCCAACTGTAGACCCAGACTGACTTCACAGAAGCAATTTTCTCCTGTTTCACCAGTCCTCCTGGATCGTTCCTTCAGTACCTCCTTCCTCATCCCCTCTTCCTCAAGGTCCACCCCCCAACCCAGTCAACCCACTCCATTTATCACACACATCTTTACTGGATATAGCTGTGACTCATCAGGGGCAAGGTCGCCTGTAATCCCTTCTCATACACGGGGAGGTCTCCCCATCCACACTTGTGCAAAGGGTAAAATAAAGGCAAGAACTCAAAGCAAATCTTAAGACTCTGGACAAGCACAATACAAACAAAACAAATGATACTCTGATGGAGTGGTGCTGACACCCACAGTTATTCCAGTTTTCTTTCAGCCCTCTGGACAAGCTCATCCCTTGCCAGAAGCCTAATTCCAGTGAAAGCTGATGGCAGCCAAGACAATGGTATCATACCGAAATTTAACTTGCAGATTTCTCTGGAACTATTCTCTGGAATTAAAAAGCAGTAAATAATGGATAAACAAAGCCTGTGCTCCAGCTTAACAAAGTATTCCCCAAAGGCTCCTGTAGCCTTGTACACCAGCCTCAGCTGTCACAGGAGCTACCACGCCTACCTACATTATTTAGTGATCTTCCTCACAAAGGTTTTTTTTTCTCTGCAGGCTCAGTCATCTAAAAATGAGAAGATACAAGAATGCATTAAATACCCCTTATTTATTGACATGAACCAGTTTCTTAAGAACTGTTTCTTTCCTTCTTGAAAATTTCTGTTTTGAAGAGCCAATGAACAGGGCTAAATGCATGGAGCAAAGATAACCATAAGCAGATACAAATGCCAACTTACTCAGCACTACCCAACGGCACCCAGGATCTTCAGTTTTTTACCAGTCCTGTTGAAACAAAATCTTTAAAAGGTTCAAAAAACTTATCACTCACTCTTTGTCACAATTCAACACCAAGAAGAAACACTTTCCAACTGTCTCCTTTATTAGTTCTGCAAAGATTATTGTATTTTTTATCTGTGAAATCCCAAACTACAAAAAACAGTTCTTCAAAGAAAACACTTGCTCACAACAGGCTTAAAAAAAAAATCAAGTTTAAGGCTTAATTATATTTCGATAGCACCAAATCTCATATCCTGAAAACCACAACAAAATAATTTATGCTGTATTTGCAACCAGCCTTACTGTCCACAAAATATGGTATGACCAGACACCAGTGACACCTTAGAGTGTGTGGTTAAGGCATTGGGAGTACTGGGAGTAGCACCAGGTGCAAACACAATTCAAATTCCATAATAAGAACAGAGAAATTTGATCTAACCTCTTCCACATTACAGGTTATTTTTACATTTCTCCGGTTTACAATGATGACACCATCTTGTATTTACCTCCGTGGAAAATTAGTTCTGCAGTCTTCACATCTGAAAGCAAAAAAACCTATTTATCTTCTCAGCTTGCACCAAGCCTGTACTGCCAAAAACATGTCCCCAGTTTTTTATCTGCAAAGCCTTCCAGACAGGATACTTGGCATGCCTTTCCTTGCTTCATATTTCTTCTTTGAGTAGGCAAATAAGGCACTTTTCAGAGTCTTCACTTTGATAAATTACATTGTCTTCTCACCTGGTTTTACCTCCAGAGTTGGAATTTATTTTTTTAGTTTTAAATTACTTCTGTCCATCAGAGACACCAATTTCTGCCCCAGGTCTCTCTTCCCTATGCCCTTCTCAGAGAGGATTGCCTACTCTCAACATAGGCTCCAAGCCTCAACATGCCTCTTAAAAAGGAGGCGGTCACTTGACTGATTAGCACACTCAGTGTCAAACACCAGTTTTACAGCAACAACAGAAAACTCAAGGCTTCCATCCACTACTCTTGAGTCTCACAAATCAACAGCACTTCATAAGTCACATCTTCTCTCTCTGCTCATAAAAGAAGTCCATAACAACTTTTTGTCACTTCAGAGTTTTCTTTCAAGTGACAGTGTAGTGGTTTCATGTTTGCCAATTTCTGTTTCACAAATTAGTGTAGTGGTTTGAGTGTCTATTAGAATTATTTACTCTTTTCTGCTGTTAGATATAATTAGGAGAGAAGCAAAGCAGGCTCAAACTTAAGAGGGTATAAAGACTGGTTTATTAACTCAACTACAAGAGAGAAAAAACTAGTAAGAATCAGTATGAAACGTTCAAAACATCTCCCCTCTACAACTGTTCACTTTCCTACTAACAATATAAAGAGACAAAACCTAGGATTTTCAGTTTCACTACTTTAAAATAGTCTTTTATCAGTGCATAGGGAGAGAAGCCTCTCTAAGAACTCCCATGTCTCCCATGGAGACATCGCCACAAGAAACAGTTCTCTGGTGGTTCCCATGTCACGAATCTGCAGCCACCCAGAGACTCTTCAAACCGTGAACTCCATCCCATCTGGCATCTTTTCCCACAGCTGCATTCATGGGCATACCAGCTCTTTTAGGGTACAGTTTAAGGATGACTGTTCTAGTATAAAATGAAGGTCCTCTTCATGTATCTCTAAAATAATCTTCATCTCAAGAAACAGACGTCTTCTTTTTCCCTGGGGGCAGAAGGCTTCATATCTCTTTCTATCTTCCTCTGTTCAAAATTATCCATTAGATCACAGCTACATCAGTTCACAGCTATGACTAGAACTTTGCATCCCCACAAAAAGCATTCTATAAGTTACAGGGATATTTTAGTCCAGTCTCCATGGCCTCACAAGAGTCCAGCCCAAACTAGGCAACTCCTCAATCTTCCTCCCACTTACGACTTTTACTCTCTCTCTCTCTTCACTGACTTCAGTCTCATGCTGTGTCTCTCCACGTTTCACTCTGTCCTTTTCCTCTCACTTAGGGAGAGGGTTAATGTCCTCACATCTCAGTTGTGCAGTGAAAGAGTTAAGATCTTGCCCAGGTCTCTCCCTCTGGGATTGCTGCTCATGGTGTCAGATTTCAAAGCTGTGCTGATAGAGGTGGGGAGGCCTTCAGTAGCATCACAGGGAGAGATCTGAGTGAGCAAGAAACAGCGGCCAGGATTTCAGAAGCTAGGTAGGCTGATGGACACCTCCCCCCACCCCTCGGTGGCATCAGGATGGGCCCAGTCCACCGCAGGACCAGAGCTGCTCCTGGGGGCCCAGCAGATACCTCCTTTGGGCCAGGCTGGCAGCAGGGCAGGCCTTAAGGTCAGCTGGATGTTGGCAGATGCGACCTCCCTTTCCCTCACCGGCAGCTGCTGGGGCCTGGAGGCCAGACCAGGCCCAGCCCCGCTAGCACAGTGGAGTGGCGGGGCCTGTCCCGGCCTCACCCGGACCACTGCACAGAGCAGGTCAGGCCGGTTTTTACCTGCTCCTTGGGCCAGAAGGAAAAGGGAAATTCCTGGACTCAGCTCAACTTTATATGAGTATCCACACAGGCGCATTCAGCTTCCTCAGTGGTTATAAAATGTGTCAAAATCTAAAAATTGGCCCCTGATAGGTCCCTGTCCTCTCCAAAGGAAACTCTTCAGTTCCTTACAGGGAACTGTTTCCTCTTTAACTAAAAACCAACCTGTGTTAACCCATAACAGACAGATTAATTAAAACCTTCTTCCTCTTATCAGTTAAGAGATGCAATTTCCTTAAAACACATTAAAAACATTTATGCATGCACTGATACTCAACCACGTCCAGCCTCACTCAAATCAAAGTGAATGCTTCAGATGAGACAAGCCAGTCCCAATTTTTATAGCCTGAGCCTTGACCTTCGGTGTTTTTGCCACTGCCCACAGCAGTTCTATGCTAAACAGTTTAGCATTTGTATTATAGCTATTGCCTCGGGTTTGGAGATAAATTTCAGGAGAAAACACCCTCGTTTCCTCTTAGAGGAATGAGCACTTCCTCTAAGGAGAAAGGGCTTCAATAACTCCCTTTTCTTCTGACAATGAGAGAAATGGATATCAGGGGATGAAAGTGAAAAAAATGTAAAACTGTTTATTACCAAAGCAAGATACCCACAAAGCACAGAAAAAAAAAAAATTGAACCTTACACCCCAACTTCACCTCGCTGCGTGGCCGGGAGGCAAAGATGGTGGCTGCCCTTCTTCGTCTCTGGGAAGAGAGGAGAAAAAGAGTTCACACAGCAGCTGGGAACCTGTTTGATTTCTGGTGTCAGTCTTCTCCTTGCAGCAGGCAAATTGGTGGAGTTTAACGTCCTTTATTGTTTTGGTTCAGCTCCGCAGAGATCTTGAGTTTGGGCACTCCCTCCACCAGCTCTCTGGTGAAGGGAAAAACAAGCCAAGCTGAAAACAGTTCAAGGGCGGGGAGGGAACGACAAAACAACAAAAAACCCCAAACAAACAAACAAAACCAACAACAACTAAACAACCACAACAAAACACAGCCCCACTGAGAGGATTTCCCGGTACAGCCTCCAGGTTGTCTGGGGCACACCGGAGAGAGAGATACTGAATAGAGCCTGTGCCCTGAGTTCCCAGGCTCTGGTTCCACCCCCTGGTTCATCTTAAAGATATGGTAGACATTTCTGGGCATAAAGCAGATGATTAGGAATAAAGTAGCATCATAAAATCACCCCAAGACAGCTATGAATTAATTTAATGGTGTTTGACAAAGCCTAAGTCTTATCTGACTATGTTTTTAGAAATAGTTTAGACTGATTTCAAAGTAAAATGCTCTGATTTAATTTTAGCCTGATATTCATCAGCAATTATACTTTTCTCTCCAGGCTCAGCTGTCCACTGGATTTTCTTGCAAATACCTTCAGAAAAGCAGCAATTTCTCTCACCAAATGAATACCTCCTGAACTGGATCAGGAATGTTATGAAGACAGCCAGGGTGAGCCAGCAATCCTCCTTCTCTCATGGCACAACAGGAACAGCATCTGCCTCTCTCCCACCCACCCATCTCATCTTGACCATTCACCAAATAAAACCCATGCAGGCAAGTGCTGACTTTTGTCAGAAATACTGCTTCAGGCTGGATTCCAAAACAGGAGGCTGTCAGCTAAGAGATGTGACCACGACTAAGAAGAACAATGCACATGGAAAAGGAGAAACTGGCTTTTCAGATGCTATGGCTGGCAGGAAAAAGGAAAAAAATCCTGACAACTTGTATTACCAGTGTGAGAACAAAAGAAGATTATGTCAAAGTAGAAACAAATCTAAACAAAAGTGAAAGAAACTGCCATTGTTTAAGTCCTCTCAAAAGACTTCACAATTTTCTCACTCACATCTTTGTGTTTCTGAGCCTCTTATTTGTCTTTTAGCCTAATTCTCCTCCTTACCCTTCTGCATAAAATGTAAACATTAAACTTTAATTTGGAGCGGGGGTTATTTCATTTTGTTTTGTCTTTTTTTTAAATGAAGTAAAGCTGACATGCTCATGATAAATCTGGATGTTGGGATTACAGACAAACTGTCATCTGCAAATTGCTGGCAATCAAGCACTACAAGAAAAGCAGCACTGAAAGAAAGATAACTTGGAGTTCCAAAATTCTCGGCTTAAAAAGATTTTTTTTCTTAACAACTTCAGCATCATCATCCTTTTAAGACACAATGGAAGTGAGGACAGAACTGGCAAAAGAAAACAATAAAATTATGATGCTGCAAGATGAGTCATTAAAAGCTATTTTATTCCACTCCATAATTAAGAGAACTGGGCAGAGGACAGACAAGGCACACCTAGCAGAGCTGCAAAAGAATATCAAACCAACTCCAAAACAACCCAACAGCTTAATGCATGTGACAGGTCTAGATGCTCACTAATACTATGCACGCACAAACCCCTCACATTTCCATACTGGAAGCATTCCACAATTAGACAACAATCAATCAACATTTAGTACATTTAAATTTACATCATCTTTAAAGAAAAACAAAACAGACAAAACAATGTTTTTTTAAAGCCACAACCTTTTTATTGCATTGCATTTTCTTTCCTTTACTTTCTCCTAATAATGTATTTTCCATTGTTAACATAAACAAATATGTACACATAATATGGGATGTACACTAAAGAAAAGTTTTTCCAAGGGAAGAAAAACACAACTAGAAGCCATGACTAGTTCATGAGAAGCTTTAAAAAATAACTACTATGAAATCAAACCCTTAACAATACTTTAAAAAAATCTACCTCCCCTTGTTTTCAGGTAGGGCATAGGCATCAAATAGGTTGTAGTTACATCTGAATGATGAGAAAGCAGAACACAATAATTCTATCAGTTCAGGACTCTGTATTTCAGATCCAAAACTGCAGCTACAAATAAATTTACATAACTAGGCACTGACATGAGAACAAGGCAGCCACTAGTCATTTGTCACAAAACTGTATTATGGTATCTGACCAGGCGAAAAAAAAAAAAATACCACTTTCCAGAGACTGTAATTTAGAGAAAAATCCATTTTACAGGATTAAATCTTCAGAATCAGCAATCTCAACTTTAAAGTTGTGCTGATAAGGTAAGAGAATATTTGCTGCAGCACAAAGATAATGTGACAGTATGACAGAGACTGGAAACAACTCTGTAATCCTGCCCCATCTCATTGTTTTTAACATGTGTCCACTGGACATCAACTCTAACTGTTGGAGGTGGATGAGGTGGCAGTTTTCACTTTCACCACAAGCTAACAGTATACTTCAACTCTATTAGAATCAATTAACTGTATTACCTAAATTTAAGCTGTATATGTGTAAACTTCTGTTTCATAGTGTCAGAAACCTTGAAGTCCAGTGTTAATACAGTTCCACAAAAATACAGGGAATTTCCCAACCTCCCCCCATCTTGAACACCTATCAAACACGTGCTTCCTTTGATTAATTGTAATTCCAAACAGATTCTGTAAATCACACAAATTGTCATACTGGATCACTTTCATAACTGTCTTGAGTTGCAATGCAGGATGTAACCTGGGATGCGTATTCTATTATCATCTGCTGAAGCTGGGTGGAAAGATGTTAATGGGCCAGCTGTTAAAACCAGGTGCGGCAGTGTTCTTATCGCTCCTACAAGCCATCCTCCCTCCAGAGGGATATCTTCTGTTAATAGGCCATTAAGGCTCACCACATGACTGATAAACATTACATCATACCACTGTGAGATGGTCCACCCAGTGGGAGGAGCCAAACATTTCTACCTGGATAAAACCAGAGAATCAGAACACCAAGGCAGCCTGGTTTCCACTGGATTTCCCAGAGGAACACTGGACCCATCTTGCCACCACTGGACCCTTCTACAGGATCGTCTCCAACAGAACCACACGAGTCACTCCAGAAGGACTTATTTGGACCAACAGGGTGTCAGGTCTTATTCTGACTTTGTCAGTGTTTCTAGAATTTTTTTTTATTTGCTTGGTTTTTTGTACTACTACATTCTTATTTTTAATATTCCTAGTAAAGAACTTTTATTCCAATTCCAATATCTTTGCCTGAAAGCCCCCTTAATTGCAAAATTATAATAATTTGGAGGAAGGGGGTTTACCTTCTTCATTCCAAGGGAAGCTCCAGCTTTCACCAGCAGACACCTGTCTTTCCAAAATGAGACAGTAGCCTGCTCTGAAAAAGAACTACTTTTAAATGTTTTTACTAACAGACACAAACAGTTTTGCCCCATTCTTGTCATATGTTACTTGCTGTGCTTGAATAGATAAGCTCTGCTCTGGGGAAATATGAGACCAGATGAAGAACACAGAATTCCTATCTGGATTAGCTCCAAATGGGTCAGTGGGAACTGAGTGGAGTCATCCACCCCTGAATGCACTTCCTTGGAGATTTCTGCCTTTTTGCAGCGTCTTGACATTAAGTTTCAACAACCAGACACTCAAGAGGGGTGATATATGAAAAGACTTTCATGCACTGTTGCAAGTCAAAGGAGCAAGTCAAGTAAAAGCAAAGGAGCCAACACCTTAATTAAATGTCATTGCACAAACTGCAGTAAATGTTGTTTTGGAGGTTGCTCACTCCCCAAAGAAGCTGCCTGCTCTTTTAGATGGGCCAGCCCAACTGCTTGTGGCCAGTTTGCAACTCAAGCCTTCTGAAATGTTTGCCAGAAGATGACCAACTATCAAAAAACATACAGCTCGTTCCTTTCAGCACAGCACAATTGTAAAACCAGCCTAGAGAGGGGTCACAGAGCACTTACCGACCAGTGGCCACTGGAGAAGCAGCTCTTCGCAGCCAGCTCCTGAGTGAGCTCAGCTGCCAACCAGTAGTTAACTACTATCTGGAAAGAGCACCTAGACTGCAAAACCACAAAGCACCCTGTCTCATGCGCTCCTCTGTCTAAAGCTTGGCTGTCCCATACATAGTCTGTGGAATGTCATCACTTGGCCAGAAGCTTTACGTCTTTCGGAAAGCCTCAATCTATACTTACCCTTCAATATTCAATCCCCAAACCCGATGAAGTTCTACTGAACTTGCTGGGAGGACTATCAAGAAAACAAAGCCATAGGTCCCGCTCCCCAGATGAAGAAGTCAGAGCACTCACAAAGCTGTTACACTGGGAGCTCCAGTAAAGAAATCTGCAATATCCACACCCAGTGCTCAGTCCTGTTTCTGTTAATCAATGCAGGGCAAGAAACCTGCAGTACACAACCATGTAACAGTGGTGTCCTTATGGTAAGCAGATGGTGTAAGGTTTTCCATCCTTCTAAAAACCATGACATACTTGAACATCTTCACTTTCACACTCCAAGATGTGCTTGTCACTTGGAAAGCATGTTTTGCAAGCCACTGCACTGATTACAACCTTAGAGTGTACTGCCCCTTACCCTAATTTCCATCACATGAAATTTTTGGTTTGCAATTACCTGAATCATTGTTCTGCCAAAAGGGGCAGAATCAAAACAATCCTATATCCTCCATACAGCAAGGAGCTTGAGATGTAGCATTCATATACACACATATATAAATATATATA
>VZDJ01000068.1:1153178-1266660 GCA_008694505.1 Cyanoderma ruficeps | reverse complement strand
TATATATATATATATATATCTGCAAACATACTAATCTGCTGTAATTCAAATTGATCCCCTTCAAGAGAGGCCATTATCCACACCTATTTTGTTTCTCTTTCATTCTATGAGTAAATTCTCACATGGAAAGATAAATCCTTTTGGTGACTGGAGGCATCTGGAGAGCTTTGGCACCTACATCAAGATTTAATAATGAGGTAGCTCTCTAATGGTTTTATGGTCTAAATGAAGAAAAAACCCTACATTTCAGAACCGATATTACATTATAATCAAGGAAAGAAAAGTAACTTACTTAGGGCTTAAGACTCAAAGACACACAACCATTAGTGGCTAATATTCTCAGCTGGCTGGTATTGCCAAAGAGAGCAGAAAATATGTTTTTGAAACCTCAGCTACAGGTTGAAGGAGATTATGAGAAGGCAGGCAGACTCCAGATCAGGTTGTGAGAATAAGGGCTAATCAGACTGCATTGAGCCTTAAGCAAAAAACAGGTCTGAGTGAAAGTTTAACTTCTCTTAAGAGTCCTTTGACTCCAAATTATTCCAGGCTCAAGCTTGCTATCACCATTGCTCCTGGAATTCCTCAGCCTGCCGGCAACTGTTGTAAACTCTCATCACAAGACCACATTCTAAGAGCCAGACAAGCTTATATAAAGTCCTTGTTCAGTATTTTTTCAATTTGCTATACTTTTAATCTTCTTATACCACAGGAATTTTTTCAAAATCCCCAGAATTTAAATCAAATAAAACACAGCTCTAGACTTACTTTTTAAAACCACATCAGACATCTCACCTAACAACTTCAATGAACCTATTACCATATATACACCCAATTACATTTTTATCAGCAGCAGTCTTCATCTCTTCTCTGGGTTGATGTAAAGAAGTATGCAAATATCGGCTGGTTTAATACACTCTATGCACTAATAAGATACAGATGTATACATATAGTAATGTTAAATGTAATACATTATGTATGCAAATATGTTCAGCAGTTAAATATATTTACCTACATTATCTTGATACGTAATGTGTTTTAATGCATTATGTGTATGCATACATGTATACACATATACATGGACATTTGTCAAATACATTTTTTATTTATTAAACCAAAACACATTTTTTTCAACTTCTGGTTATTGCATACCTTTTTTGGAAGGTATCAAAATTACATCACTCAGAGTATCCAGGACTAAGGACATCAATTAAGCCTAGAGAATTCCAACACAGGTGAACCAACCCAACAGTGGATAGGGAAGGCTACCCAGAGAGGTGGCACAGACTCTGTCCTTAGAGCTCCATTTTCAACTGCAGAAAGCCCCATGCAGCCTGGTATGCTTTGGACACAGGGTAAGACTGGAGACGACCTTCAGGTGATGCTATCTACCAATTTTTTGACCAAACCTCCACACCCAACAGCTTGTGTTAATTATTTTACTGAGTCACTAAAAATAATTATTCTACTCAGAGAAACAGCTGCCATTTTGTCAAGCAATTAGATGAAGTTACTATGCTCTTCAGCTATTTTTCTAAGCTTTGTTTTGGAAAAGAACTACTAATTAAAAAAACTGTCATACCTTTTCTTCACAAAACTTATAAATACACCTGTTCATTATCCTTCACAGTTTATTAAACACATGCAAAGAGCAAGTCATGAAGAGCCAAAGCAGATCTATAGTTCTTGTGGGTTTGCCCTGTAATTCAGCACTGATCAATTAAAAATAGGTAAGGGAAATGGTTTACATCTGTCACACAAACAGCTCATGGGGGAAAAAAAATTAAAAACATGACGATCTTGTTAGCTTCCTCAGGTTTTCATACATGTTTTGTGAAGAAGCACAGCAGTTGATCATGCTTCTTCCACAGAAAAGGCATCTGAAGATCTTGCAAGTCTCAAAATTGTCTGTTAATCATTAATCAAACAAAAGACAAATGAGAAAGCAAGGGAGAAGCTTCTTTTATTTACTGGCTCATTTGTTCACCTGACTGGCAAGAATCCTGATGATCCCAGAGAGACTGCCCTATGTACCCACTCAGCCACCCACCCCATGTCAGCATCTGAAATAAAAGTGCAAAAAGAATCTGGCAACAAATGCAAACCTTTGCCAAATAATTTGGGAACAGAATCGACAGAAAGAGGAACTGAAACTCTGTAACACAAGCAAAGTAAAAGCTTTGCTCCCCCTCCCACATTTAAATGTCATTTCTTGAAAGATCTACTAGGAAACTAAACAATGTAGAAACAAATATTTGGGGCCTTCCACTATAAAACAAACAAAACCCACCACAATAAAAAAAAAAAGAACCCATAAAGCACATTACCCAGTTTAAAGAAAAACACTGTCAAGAAACATCTTTTTTGTCTTCTTGCTGAGGGCCAGCTTATGAGATACCGATATCTGAACAATTTCATTTCAGTCAGCAGGTAAAGGAGCCTTGCTTAGAAACAGGCACCTGGAGCAGGGAGCAAAATAGGCATGGCAGAAACCTCAGTGTGATAATGAGAGGAAATTATTTATAAACTGCGATCATTCACACAAATTCACAAGGACAGTTACTGTCTGTTGCATTTATCTACTAAAACCAGACAATAACTGAAAAAGATTAAATGCAAAAATAGCTACTGCAGAATATGGCAGTTTCACAAACCATGACAGCTCTCAGCCAATGGATTTCCTAACCACAGTTAGTATGCTTCACATGAGGGTCAGAAAGTAATATTCTAAGCAACTATGGCATCACCAGGACATCACTATGGAATATTTCCTTTTAAGATGCTAAATCATAATTAATCTACTTGTAATTTTAGAAAGTAATTCTTCATGTGTAAAATAGAGAGAATTTGTATTGTTCCTGCTTTTTCCCTTCCTTACACCATTTCCCAAAGCAAAAGTACACTACAAAGCAAAGAACAGATTCTTTGCTGCTTTCCAGAAAATATTTGTTAAAATGACAGGAAAAACATTTCATTTCAGAAAAGAGATCTACAGAAAATCTAATTCAAACACAAAAAAATTCACCCTTTAGCATAAAAAGATAGTTCAAGAGCAGAACATGCACATGCACAATTTCTATTATGAAATATTTTAAGTGGCTTGCTCAAAAAATCAGCCTTACAGAACCAAGACTGACAAATGACTTATCACAAGACCACCAAATGTTAAAACCTACTTCACCATCAAACACGAAGAAAAGGGATAAATGCCAAGCCTCAAACATTCACATAGAATGACAGAAGACAGAAAGCTTCTGCAGAAGCATCAGTGCCCATTTCAGTAAATGATTCCAGGCAGAGGATGTCTCAAAATTCTGGCCATCACTAAGGCAGGCATCATTGCAGAGGTCTCTGAGTATAGACGTTCAGTCCTCCAGAACAGTTCTGGTTCAGGCAAAATGCAAGCCCTCCTTTCTTCCAGCACCTTTGCAGTGGCAACACCTACACACCTATCCATAAGGCCAGGGCTACAAGGACCCAACAGAAAAGCCCATCATTCTGTAGTCTATCTTGAAGCATTTTCTCAATCATAAAATGTAATTTTTTTACACACCGAAGGCAAACATTTCCTTTTATTACATTTAGACAACAAATGTTTGAAAGAAGCTACTAAAACCCCAACGAGTCCTATAACTGGAACCTTTCAACATCTGAGCATCATGTAGAACTGGTCAGCTTGATATATCCTCCTCAACGTCGGCAAGATCATGCCGCAAAGCAAGAGCTTATGGCTGGCAGCCTTGGCTGCAGGGACGGAGGGCTGGTACGAAGCTTTCTGTCTCCTCTTATTCATGGGGTACTGGGGTCCATCCCGGGAAGGGCACCTGAGACCTGTATCCCCATGCCGTGTAGGGCAGGCGAGGGGGGAACGCGAGCATCCGTCTCTACTATCTACCTAAACGCTGTCATCCACCCCAGCCCTCCTCAGGAGAAGTGGGAATTGACAGGGGAGGAGGACAGAAACCAATGTCTTTAAGCAGAAGTACGCCAAGGAGGGAGCGAAGGAGACCACAAGGTGACTCACCCCACCCGCACCTTCTTCTTTGAGATCTGGCGCGGGAGGAGGGCGGGGGCGCGAGAACCGTGCCAACTCCTCCTCTGGGGTCCAAGCTTGCTGCCAGCCCACCCCCGCAGGGACTGCGGCGCGCACACACCCCCGGACGGGCGGCCACGGGGGACCCTCAGCTCCCGCCCCACACAGAGGGAGGGACCCGACGGAGGCGCCGCCCCTGAGAAGGAAGGAAAGAGGGCGGGCAGGGGCGGAGAGGCGTGGGCTGCCGGCACCTCCTCTCTGCTGCACTGCAGAGGCGCCATCTTCCCGCGCGTCGGCGCCGCCGGCCCGCAGGGGGGCTCGGGCCAGCCCCGACCACCGCCCCCCGGGCACCGCCTTCCCGCGGGGCCACTGCACCAGCCGGCGGGGAGCTCTAGCCACCGCCCCGCACACACGTGCCACCCCCACCCCCCTCATCGGGGGATACCACAGGCTCCGCAGCCCGGCTTTGGTGCCTTCCCGGGGGGACGCCCTCGCGTCTCCCGATCGCAGCCTGGCTGCTCGCCCGTAGCCCCTGCCCCATCGGGGGATGCCACGGGGCCACTCACCTGCGACGTGCCTGCTCGTGGGGGAAGTTTCCCTTCCCGAGCCCCTGGCGGAGCCAACCCCAAGTCAGAGCCGGCGGCTCCTGCCGTGCCTACGCAGCACTGCCCGTGGATCCCTGCCCGCTGCCGCAGCAGGCGGGCGGCGGCCGAATTTAACAGGGCAGCGCCCCGGCAGCCGAACCAGCGCAGGGAGCCGGACACACGCAGGGGGGCCGGGGGCGCCAGCCCGGGGAGTTCCCAGCCCGCTCCCTCCCCGACGCCTCCGCCACCCCTCGGCTCGCCGTTTCCATTGTTCGGCGAAGGGAGAGCGGCGGCAGCTAGGGATGGAACACCCCTGGAAAAGCAGCCCTCGCCCGCCCCGCCGCGGCCAAGCCCACGCCGCGGGGGCGGCTGCGGATAAAGCTTCGGAGAAGCAGTAGAGCGTAGCGGGGAAGCCCCCGCCTGCAGCTTCCTGCCCCTCTTACCTCGAGAGCCCGGGCGGCGCCGGCGGCCAGCAGCAGAACGGCTAAGTGGGGCAGCATCGCGGCGGCGGGGAGCGGGGAGGGAGGAAGGAAGAAAGGAGGGGAAGGAGGGATGCCGTCAGGCCAGACGCGACCGGATCCGACTGTAAATCCGCGAGACCGCGCCGCTGCCGAGGGAAACGACTGATCTGCGGCGGCTCCGGGAGCGGCGCGGCGGGGCCGGTCAGCTGATGGCCCGGCCCGCCCCCGAGCGGGCGGTGCGGCCGCCCGGCCTGCGGGGACCCCTGGCGGCGGGGCCCGGGCACGGCGGCCGTGGCTCGGGCAGGCAGTCGGACCCTTCCTTGCCCTCGGTGGTTCTCAGTAGCAGCTCCCGTACCCTCCTCGGCCGCTCGGGTACCACCGATCGCCTTCCTCGAAGGCACTGTACTGCCTGTGCGTTGCCCGCGTCTGCAGGGACCGCGACGCCTCCATGCGCGGTTCCCCATCGCTGAGGCACTGCGTTCAGAAACGCAACCCCCATCTTTGCAAAGTGCTCACGAAAACACCCAAATCTAAACGTGTTGTGTGATTTAGAAGCTATTTAACACATTCTGCCTTTCCTGGCAAGGTTGCACATCAACCCGGGATCTCCTGTTCCCTTCGAGGTGGAGGTGATGAGTCAGCACAGCCGTTTCACACAGCACACCACAGACGCCATTGATAACAAAGATATGCAGGAACATGGGAAGACCTGGAACTTTTGAACAAGGAAGAAATCAAATGAAAATGTAGGATTTTGTCAAATACCATGAAGCCAGGAAACCAACATAATCCCACCGTCTCACCCTCTGAACAGCACTGTTACAATTGGTACAGTAAACCTGTAAGAAGAACTTGAAAGTGAGTATTAGGAGCTTTGTGTTGAAACCGCTGCTATTGTAGCCAAAATTCAGTATGACAGAGCCTGACCCATTCTGCCACTGATGTGCAAACTCTGTGGCAGAATTTCTGCTCCCACCAAGGCTCCCGAAACAGCAGCTGACAGACTCACCCTGTAACAGGGACCTGCAGCCAGGCCATGTGAAGGTAGGTGATGGAAATCTGAAGCACAAGTCTGATGAGGAGCAGTCTGAAGGATGGGATGTTCAGCCTGAAAAAAGGGATTTTCTCACTTTCTGTAACTACTTAACAGGAGGTTGCAGAGAGGTAGGGGTCACTCTCTTCCCCCCATCATAAGTGATTGGATACGTGGAAATGGCTTCGTTTTGCAACAGGGGAGATCTAGGCTGGATCAAGCTGCCCAAGGAACTGATTGACTCATTAACCCTGGAAGTATTTAAAAGGTGTAGGGCACTTTGTGGGACTTTAGGGACATGGTTCAGTAATGGACTTGATGATCTTTTCCAACCTAGTTGATTCTGTGATATGATTCTATGACACGCCCTTGGTGTATGGCTCACTACAGAAGCCTAGTGTTGTGCACACTGCCACTCTCACACTCATCTTCCCTTGAAGTCAGAATTGCAATCCACTGAGACTCTTGGCCAAAGTTATGTCCAGATGTGGAAGGATGCTTTGCAGATGAGAGGAACCCAGGCTGCCTGTCAGTTGGGCCACAACACGCTGTGAGAGACCATAGTGCTATAGCATTTCACCCCTACAGCCAGGCCTTAGACGACTGTTCTCATACAAACATGAATCTTCTTGTACAATCTTATGAACTGGCAATGTATGGAGGCTTCTGGGGAATTTCTTGAGTCACACTTGATGAATTTAACAGATCTCTGACAGGCAGATAACAGCTGAGCTTCTGAAACACACCAGTGATACAACTGTACATTGAAATTAGTTAAACAGTAACGACAGCCTTATCTGTAATAATTTAATACCATTTTCTGCTTTTTAGGACAATGATCACATGGGTTTGAGGGGTTAGAAAGGATTTGCTGTGCAGATTTTCTAACCAGTTGGCTTCTAAACTCAGACATTGGAAAAGCAACTCCATGGCTGAAAATAAGCAACATCCTGTTAAAGCTTATAGAGGTAATTCAAAAATAATTCTTCCCTGAAACAATGGAGGCAATCAGAATAAAGCTCTTTGCAAGTTTCTGGATTTAAAAAAAAAAAAAGGAATGGATGGGAAACTAAAATAGAGTCATTTAGCCATTTTATTTTAGATTGGCTTGCTACTTGTTTGTAATCATTTCTTACTAGTGCTGAAATCAAAGACTATTTCAACTGCTGCTTCTCTGGATCAGTCAAGCCTGCTATTTTTGTCACAATGGGAGTATAAGAAGGCTGGAGGTTCCTTTTGCCTATGGCTAGGAGTGGGGCAGACACATGGGATTGCATACCTTCAAGTAGAGCAGGAAATAGTCCAGTGAAAAGATGGGGAAAAGTCAAAGGTACCGGACCTCTGTGAAACAGGTATTTCCATTTACAGCCACTAAACACCAGTGGCAATATCCAAAATACAGTGACGTTTGCTTAATATTTCATGAAGTTACCCCTGAAAGGTCATAGCTAAAGGCACTTTTTGAAAGCTGTTCATAAGGTCTACAAAATTGGAAGATGACCTGCTGATAGCGAAAATACCAGATTGTGTCCTATTTTCCACTCTTTATCATCTTTCAGGATCTGAACAGAAGGTCCAATACATTTTTTCCTTTCTTTCTCTGTTTGTCATCTTAGTATAGAAATATATTCTTACCAGACCTCAGAAGCTGTCGCAGCTGGAGTGCAACAAAGCCCCCTACCACCTCACAGCAGGGCCAACAATAGCAATCACCTTCCTGAAGAAGAAGGCAGCACAGGTTGGATCAAAAAATGATATGGCTTACATTCAAATTTTATGTAATGCAAACAGTTCCAAACTATACCCAGATGTGATTTTGCCTTTTACTGCTGAGCTTTTAAACTCGATCTTAATGTAGTAACTTTCCAGTGATGAGCAAACATGCATGTCATGTTTCATTTTTTGGCCACTTCTGTGCTTGCCTATTTTTTTCACATATCATGTCTAATATTATTTTACAGCCTTGTTGTTTTAATATATCATGTATATGCAAACATTGTTAAGCCATTCCGTTTGTCATTGAATACTCATGAAGCAAGCAGTGCTTCGCCACAAAAGATTATACTACTCTACAATAGGTAATAAACCACCTCAGCCTGCTTCATAACCTAATGAATTACAGAACAGAACTTGTCTGTGATTTCTGAAGGGATACAGGCAGCCCATGCCAGGGACACAATTACAACATTGCCAGATACCTGTGAATATGTGCAAGTCGATCTACATAATACCTGCCATTTACCCATGTTCACTGAATTTCTGATGCCAGAGGCTTGTTTCATTCACACCAACAAAACAGAAGTTATTACTGCATTTGTCAGCTATATTTTATTTGTATGAGAAATAGTTCTTCAGATTCTTTCAGAACAATGCTGCAGCTAGTGCCTTCATGGAGGTGATATCTCCATTTGTTCTCATCTCTGAGAAGAGGGCTCCAAGTTGGCAAACTTGATTTTTGGTCCAGACTTCAATGCTGGCTCACTGTCTCCTTCTGAAGTTGCTTCACTTCAGTGCTCTCCATTTTCTTCATAGGAGATAATACTGTGTGCCTGCCTTTTTGATTCATGTATGGAATAGATCAAAGCATTAGGGTTAGTATTTCTGAATGAACCTATGGAAGCTAAAGACTCAGATCCTACTGAGCTGACACCTTCTGTATTAGTCCCACTTAAGGAGTTTCTCTGTAGTCTGAAAATTAGTACAGCATAAATTACTGTGCTGGTTTGAAAGTAAACCAGAGGGAAAAATTAACCCCACACAATTACCTTGAGAGAGATTTCAGATTGGAGTTACAATTTAATAGAGAGATTACAATAAACACAATGATACACAGAAACTGGCTTAAACCCACAAAGTCAAAGTAAACCTGGCACCCTGTTGGTCATGGTGGTGGCCACAGTCTTATCAAGTGGTGGATGCAGTCCTATTGAAAGTGATGGTTGCAGTTGAAAGTAGCAGTCCTGTGGAAGTCCTGGTCTTTCTCTCCATCTGGTGGTGGTGCTGATGTCCCTAATTATATATGATCAGGCTCAGGTGGGAATGTTCAGTACCTCCCCTAGGGCGGGGAACTTCACAATGGAATGATGTAATCCTGTGAGTCATAGGATGTTTTTGTGACTTCTTGATGGTTTAAGTTTTTAGCGTTGCAATTATTTAGCGTTGAACCATTATGGTTCATTAGCAGAGATGACCCCCCTCAGGATGGATGTTATCATGGCTGAGTCTTTTGTGAAGACAAAGAAACACTTCCCTGCCTCGAAGGGTTTGCATCTTATTTAAGGCCCAGCATGTAGTCTGAGGGGTTGGATATGCACTGGCCAGCTACTGTAAACCACCCATCATTAACAGTTCATCAGAAATGGCACAGTAGTACACAGTTTAGTTACACCCCACATTGCCACTCTCCTTCTGTAATGCAGGACTATGACCAAATTTATTTCACAGCTCCAGGGGAAATTTGTATTTTCAAATGTACAACATGAATTTTAATGGAAAAACTTTGGGGTTTATGCTACAACTTGAATCACTGCAGGTATAACTAATCTGTTCACTATCATGCAAGTGTCCTCTAGAGACACTTTTTTTCCTTTGGAGTCGACCTGTAGCCCTGAGAAAAAAGCTGTCTAAATATTAATCCAAAATAGGAAAAGAGAGATTGTACCTAATCAACCCCACACAAGTATGTGCTGATAGCCACAGCAATGGGTGCAGATATGATTTAAAATAGTGAACAGTTGGTCATTGTCTGAATTCTGCAAAGCATCTTTCACTTTGGCTTTTACAGATGCAGTACACAGTTAAGTAGCCAGTAGCCAGAGACCTTCTCAAATGCAAATGATTTGTTCTTCATAGCACAGTAGTAGTATTAGGTATTGATGATATATGCCGGAGCAGGTACATAATACAAATAGCAGAGCAAAGTCAACAATGAAATCACTCCCAAACTCCCAGGCATGTTCAGCCAAAGAAATGAAATGGAAATGCAGCAATTGCTCCAGTGTCACTGTATCAGACACACATAGATGAGGCAGGCAGCAGAAGGTCAGGCAGGAAAGTCCTATTTTAATTTTTCTGACTCCACTTTATATAAACTTTTTACAGAAGGCAAAATATTGGCTACACAGGTTGCCACCTCTCTGACTTCGTTGGTGAACATCACCATCAATCATATTTCTCCTCCCAGAAGAGAAATATGTAAACAAAATAGATAATTCTAAATATATACAGTTTACAGAAACTGCGTGAGAATCTCCACTACAAAATTGCAAACACTCACAAGGGAAAAAAATGTAGGGCGACACTCCAGTGATTAGGATGTGAATATACATGGAAATCACTCCATATCAAACAAATATGGTGCTATTCTGGCTTCTCCCTTTGTTGAAATAAGCTATTGTGCTTGCTGATGGTATCAATAAAGGGGGAATCTTTAGGGTATCTGCTTCTAAATTTTTTTCTGTACTCCTGATTTTGTTTACCTAATTACTACATAATGCAAATATTCCTAGCAGAATCAGAGTTTAATATCTATTCCTTTTTTTTTTCACACTGAATCTTCCTAGATATTTTTGGCCTTGTGCTTGTGTGGTTTATTTACTAGTAAAGTACTGCAGGTGCAGGCTTTCTGCAGCTGTTTTAATTCACCATTATACATGCAAACCACTCAATACTAACATTCTTCTTCCAAAAGATAAAAAAGCCATGAGTCGTTAAAACCGATATGATCATGGGCAAAGACACTCTAACTAATTAAAGTTAGAAAGTGGTATTTTTATTCACCGGCGGGCGGCATGTAAGTCATCTCCGAAAAGCGTGACCACCCCAAACAAGGTTCTTTGCCCTCTATTTATTTTCCAAGATCTTACATACAATACATATGCATAACCCCAGCACCTCCCCTCCTCATTTGGTATTAAAATGAGGCTATTAGTCCTTCATATGTGCACAGTTCTTTTCTTGAATTGGGTTGGTGGTCTCAAATTGGATCAGTGATCTCAAGGGATAAAGTCAGCAGAGTCTTCATGAGGTCTCTGTGACCCTCTTGCGTGATCCAAGGTCCCCTGCTTCGTGATTGATTGATTGATATAAAGTCCAGGTGCTGGCCATTGTTCTTACTGGTTTCAATCTGTTCTTATAACAGTTCACTTTCTTCTATAAACATGCTCATAATATAGCAATTAGCTCTAGCTTAAGCATCTAATAATCATTAACCTACCATTTACTTATCTAGCTTATATCGTGATCAATATAAATTGCTTCTGACCCTTAGCTAAAATCTTAACTCTTTAAAATCGTGATTCAGCCATCCTACAGTAAAACAAGCCAAAATTTCTTTTCAAACAAATCATGTTTGGCATTGCTAACAGAAAAATTAGCATTTCTGAATGATTAAAGCAAATTCTTGAGAGCATCTAATTCCACATGACTCCCAGAGTAAATGACACTTGGCCATTTGCTCCCCTCTAACTGAAAGTTATGATGGGCTTTTTTGCATTTGCAGTTATGGAAGCCACCAGAGAAGAGTTATAGTCCTCTCAGCATCTTTTCAGCAGCCTGTTCTACCGTAATTTGTCTTCCCAGATAAAATAATCTGGGAAGTTGCAGTTTGTGGTGTGAATATCCCCAATCAGTAACACTTAACAAAGACAGATGTAGCCATCAGGATGTTTTTGATTTCTCTCAATATCTGAGTGCACTGGTACTATTTAAAAGTCATTAAGTAAATGGTCTTTTACTGTCAAAGATTTACTTCATTATTTTATCCCCTCCTGTGCTTCCACAGTACTTTACCCATCTCTCCACAGACACAGCTTTCAAGGTTTGTCCAGGTTCCCTCCAGGAGATTTAGCTCTTATGTAGCTTTGCTCAGAGCTGTCCTGCTGCCTGTAATCGGTCCTCCCCAGCCCCTCAAACCAGGAGTCCACATACATTCCTCTCAGCTTTTAGACTCTTATCTTTAGACACTTTCATAGTCTGAGACAGAACCTGTTAATACACACTTAATTGCCCTTATAGATTTTGTATGAGAGAAAAGTGCTGCCAATAAATTAACCAACTCTACTTGGAAGTTATGAAGTTATTAAAGAAAAATCTTGTTATTTTTTAATCAGCTTCCATCTTTTTGCAGCCACGCAAGCCTTCCATAGATGCCTGTATGGACGTTAAGATTAAAAAGAAGTCTCTGTCTGGCCAAAGGAAGCTGTCTGTACAAAGTCAGACACTGTGCTTTGTTTCCATACTATCTTGGAACAGAAGCAAAAATAATGAAATTTATCAGATGATTATGTATATATACATATATAAAATACGTACAATATATTTCTTAGATTCTGAGTTCAGTTAACTGAAGACATTTGTACAGAAGGAGAAAATACACTGCCATTTTGATTCTTTCAGCCACATCTCAGACCATAAAACACCTGCTTAATTGCTAACACAGCAGGTTAGATGTTCAGACCTATCTTCCCACCTGTTGCTAGAAATACAATGCTTGACTCAATTTTGAAAGGCCCAGCCAGATTGCAATAGTGGCATTAAATCCAATAAATTCAAGAACAGTAGCAGACTCTACTTAATATAAAGAATCTGTTGTCTGTTAAGAAAAGCATTCCCATTCTTTAACCTCCCTAGAGCAGACTTAACTCATCACATGATTTAGCCTTTCCTCAAGTGTCTGTGAAGACAAAAATATGGTTGTTTTCTGAAGGCTGTGAAAATCTGAAGTGGTCAACAGAGACTCTTCAGAGAAAGTGAACCCTGGAGCCTTACATTATGAAATGACAAAGTCATCTGGAACACAACTCCACCAAAATTCAGCAGTTGACAAGAAGGTCTCTTGAGCCATAAGCCTGCGCTTCAAATGTGGACAAAAAACATCCAACCGAAGAAATTGTTGCATGGGTTCAATTATTTCAGCAGCAGTGAGGTATGTAGGTGCCACAATTCTCTGTCTCTTCACTCCCTGTATAGCCATTTGAAAGACTACAGGCATTGCCTGAAAGTCTCTGGTTCCAGTGGAGTATGGAACTATAAATGGAGTATGGAGCTATAAATGGCAATGCTGCTGTAGCCCCATATGCTCACTCTGTGCATGACTGAGGCTTTCACTCTGACAATTGCCATCAACCTCCACAGCAATGGTATGTTTGCATTCCCAGTACTGGGCTGCAGCAGCATTTAAGGTGGAAGGAGCAGGAGGCAGAGGCTAAAGTGTGCATCTGTAACTCTCTTAGCATGCTGTTTGTAAAGTCACATTACGAGACTGTGAAAGAGTGCCATGGGGCAGCCTGTGCAGTGTTTGTATGTGTGAGATTCTTATTAAAGGGGAAACAAAGTGAAAAGAAACATATTTCTCCTTTCATTTGTATTACAAAATTCTAGTAGGTTTTTTTTTCTTAAGATCTATAGTTCAAGCCAAGTGGTAGATCTGAAAATAAAGGAAACATACTTGTTTTAAATTAAAAGTACTACTTCTTGTTGGTTTTCTATATTTCGATATGCTATAGAGATTACAAATGCCTCCCATCATTATCAACCAGAAGCAAATTTATTTTGCAAAATAAAATGTAAGAAGAGAGAAGGAAGCCTCAGAATATTACATCATTTGTTGAGTCTTTCTATGAAAGGACTATACCTTCCCCACAGCCATCATTAACATTTGCCAGGTGAGCTGACTCGATGAACTCAGAAATTCACATGCAAATATGGAACATAAGGCATTTTCTCATTTATTAGCTGCTGCTCAAAATAATGTGCCTGGCCTAATATGCACACATTAGAAAGTACAAATCAGATCGCTTGGTGAGACAGTTGATATTGTTCTTGGACAAGGACTAATCTCCTGGGGGCCTCAAAAATTTGCGGTAGGGTAGCTATCAGGATTTTGGTATCACAGACTGTTACCAAAAAGAATAGTGCATACTGCAGCAATGCAGATTAAGTGATTGTCAAAATGTAAATGAAATCTTCTAAGAGAATAATTTCTGTAGAGTCTCATAGTTAAACTGAAATCATTGATGAGGCCAGGAGTATAACAAAGAAGCTGCACAACTGCACAGGAACAGATATCTAGAGATCATAAGCATCTTTTATAAAATACTCACAGTATTAGAAGCAGGAAAGTTTGATCACAAGCACATAAATAAGTGACTGCAGGAGCTTTGTAATGGATGGTTTTGGGTGGAAAAAAGGAGGAGACGAAGTTGCAATGAAGAACCACAGTCTGTTCTGTATACAAAAACAGTGCCATCCTTAGAGCCTCTGTGTTTTGTAATCACGCTGCAATTTCTCTCAGCACAAGGGTCTTGAAATACATGTTCAAGCTGATTTGGCATACATCTGCCTCATTCCTTTACACACAAAATAATTGGACATACTGCTCTCTGACTTACAGCAGAGGCATAAAAACATACTGAAAGTAGGAGATTAGGTGAAATTTCCTTCTCGTTTGGCAGGATTTGTGAGACAAATGGTAGGCACAGGGTTGGTTCCACCAAAAAAGGCTCTAAAACTAGACTGCATCCTGGTAAGGTAAGGTCAGGCTCCTGTCATCAGATCCCATGTCATAACCTGCTCTTACAAAGTGTAGAGGGCTTGTACACACTGTATGTTCAGCCTCAGTGGCCAAAAGGGCAGGAGGGCTGCAAGCTGGGACGCCAGCACTCAGCACCTGTGCAGCTTGAGGTGTGTTCCTTCAGGCACCCAGCAGTGTGAATGTCAAGATATTCATTGTAACAGAAGTGCTGACATTATTCTTTGCATTTTTAACAAGCTATTAGTGAAGTATTATAAGTGCAGTTGCTTTTATATTGGCATGGAATTATGTGGAGTCAATGAGGATCAGTGTCATGTCAGACATTGAAAAATCCTCCACTTTTTTCAAAATATCAACATGATGTTGTAGAAGGAACATATTCTAATACCTGCTTATGAAAGCCGATTGCTGTTCAAAACAGATAGACCTCCCTGGCAACTAGCTCTAGGTGCAGTTTATTGTGAGCTACTGCACTACAAAATCACAGAGCAAGCCAGATCGAGCTGTAAAAGCCAACATCCAGTAAAATCTCTCTATTTTGAAAAGCAATTTGTTTGAAGTGGACTTAATTTCATTTAAAGCCTACAGACTCTGAAATCACCAAAATTATTTCAAATACATTACCTGATACATTTTGCGTATGCATTCATTGCCCTAAATTGAGTCTCTAATTTTTTTTTCAAATTAAGAAAAAAACAAACTACCACATTTTTGAAAATTTTCAGAAGATTATATAGCATAACTGAGGTGGCAAATATATCTGTCATTTTCTCAGAGTTTGGAACACAGCACATTCAAGAAAACTCATACAAATTCAGTTTTTGGAGAAAAATGAAACACAGAAATTCTTATGGGCTGAGAAAATTAATGAAAATATAGCAGCATCTCTAAGTATAATGTACAAATATTTATACCATAATAGCTGTACATTATGCCTTCGAAACTATGTCTATAAACCTAAATATATTAAAAACAATAAACAGATATAAATACTGGTGTTCAGCCCCTAAAGGCTCAAATTAAAATAAAAGAAGGAAATTAAGCAGATAAATTCTACATTAGTAGGTGCAATATCAAAGTTGTTGTATTTGACTTATGCTTTTCACACCAAATGTAGTACAGCTGTTACTGTCACACTGTTAAAGTAACTACTTCTTCTCCCTCCTCCTGGCACTTAAAGATCATATCTATGCCCAGAAATTATTTCCATACCTAACAATATCAAATATATATATCATATACACTTACATAAGTATATATAACATGATACACTCAGTGTGGTGTATTTTATACCTATATATCTCTGTTAAGAAAGTTATTGATGTCACTATATATCTAGATGAGAAAAACAGCCTGGACTCCCATTAATCATGTGAGATGCTGGAAGCAAATCACTAGCATTGCAGCAGAACTGGCGAGGTTCAAAAATGACTGAACCATCGCTGACTTTATCAAAAACATTTAAGAAAGCAGGTCATTTATTGCTTTTTTTACATGCACACATGCTGGTCCATGTCTCATTGTGATCAACAAAAGCAGATACCCCATGGGTTTTGAAGGCAACAATCCTACAGTCTCCACCTCACATGAAGAAATATTGAAGATATTCTGGTGGAATTCCACAACTATTTAAACCACCCAACATCTGCTTTGGTGAACTTTGTGCAAAAAAAAATTATGCTTAAATTGCTCATCGTAGGCTCAACCTAGGCTTAAATTATCATGGAACTCACTCTTCACACCGGCATCTGCTGGGAAATAGGTGTTAAAAACCAGTGTGCTTGAATTACCAAAATATACATCCATGTGCATATATAGATATAGAATATAGATACATAGATATAAATGAGAATTACCATCATCATAAGGATGATTTTTCTGTTCTTGCAGAACTGCATTGTATACTGTTTTAGTCAGATGTTAATAGTACCCTGCTCAAGCTCAAACAGAAATTATCTAAATTCTTTTGGATTCCTGCTCTCAAAAAAAAAAAAAAAAAGAGAAGAAAAATAAAAAAAGAAAGGAGTTATATATAGCACTGTGGTGTGCAAAACCAGCACAAGCAGCAAGGGTGTGAAAAGCTAGTATGTTTCCAATGCATCTCAGGTAAACATGTCACAGCAGCACCTTGAATTAAGCAGTGGTATCCATTGGAAGTATTTGACTTATTCTCTGTTTTGTGCAAATGTTAAGCAGAAAACATGGACTGAAAATATGGTGACATTTTAAAATAAATATTTTGAATTCATGTCTTCAGGATTATCTGGGCATCATTTAGTTAAAATGATGCTTAAATTGTGCTTTTCAAAACTGTTCGGGGTTGACATAGTTCAACACCCAAGTAAAAATCAGTAGGAGTTTTACTGCTGACTTCTACAGAATATAAGCCAATGCTGAACACTTCTGAAAATAGCTTTCCATCTGTTTATCTATGTAAATGAATAGGGACTGTGAGTAGAAACAGGAACAGAAAAGATCAGGTTTTTAATTTTAAAAATTGAAGTTAAATATAGTTACTATACTAGAAAACAAAAACACAAGAAAATTTAAGACAAACTTTAATACTTTTTACTTTCATTTATGGCAGGAATGGATGGAAAACAGCTCTATTGCCTCAGGCTTTCTGAGGTCATTAGACACCACCAACTCCTTAGTAATGGCACTTCAGGCTTCTAGTGGGAAGATGAGGACTGAGCCATCTCTGAGTTAGTCCCAGGCAGTCAACCACTGCTAAAAGAAATAAATGTGTCAGCCAACACCATCAAAAACATCATTTCCTAATTTAGTAGAAGTAGAAACCTACTTCCCATTTTCCTTAAGCAGACCTTTTCTTCTCCCATTAAAGGTAGTCCTTTCTTTAAAGGAACAGCCCTTTGTGACAGGCAAACATTTATTGGCTCTGAACGAGCATTTACAGTAATCAATATTTAACATATGAAAAATCCTACTGAGTACAGGAAGGCTGCTGGTGTGCCTCAAACAGCCTTATTTTAGTACTTTGTATGCTCACAGCCTGACTACTGCATAAGTTGGCAAAGTTCATGGCAAGATCTGGGAATACTGCTTTTTAGTATTTTAGGCCGGCTCAGTTTCGGTTCCTTTAGGTCTTTCTGACCTCATTGCACTTCCAGAGGGTTTTACTGAGTGAAGGGTCATCTTGCATTCTTGCTCCATTGTGCACCCCTATGGACAAGAGGTCTAGTGGGCTAGAAAACAAGCTGATATAAAAGGCCAGGAGCCTTATCAGCTGCAATTTAGCTCTTGAAATCTTGAAGACTCTGTTCTGAGCAGCAGTGCAGTGTGGGAAGGAGGATCTATGTGACACCACTCTTGGTAAGTAGGTAGAAGAAGTTTATTCAAAGTCATTAAAGTCATTAATGTTTTAAGAGATTTTTTTGATCAGAGGTTTGAAATCTTTGATGTACTTTTCTATATTATTGTCTTGGTTTAGAAAGACAGGTATCTTCCAGGGAAACTGGGGTTCCCCTTAGAATAGAGAATGTAAACGCCTCACCCCCCGCCAAATTATAATTTTGCAATTAAGGGCTCTCAGGCAAAGATTTGGGAATAGGAAGAACAGTTCTTTACTAGGAATATCAATAATACAAATGTGGTAGGAAAACAAAACCACCCCACCAAACCAGCAAACAAACAAACAACAATTTTGGAAAGCCCTGACAAAGTCAGAGCTACAACCTGATGCCCTGTTGGTCAGGGTGTTGGAAGCAGCCCAAAAGTAAGTCCTCCTGGAGTGGCAGATGTGGTTCTGTTGAGGTACAGATGATCCTGTAGCCAAAAGGGTCCAGTGATGGTGAGAAGGGTCCAGTGATGGTGAGAAGGGTCCAGTGATGATGAGAAGGGTCCGGTGATGGTGAGAAGGGTCCAGTCTTCCTCCGGTAATCGGGTGAAGCAAGAGGGCGTCCTTGTCCAGAGTCCCAGTTTTATCCAGGTAGAAACGGTTGACTCCCCCCACTGGGTGGAGCATCTCACAATAGGATGATGGAATGTGGGTATATTTTGGGAAGGGGAGCAGCTTGGGGAAGAAAACAGCCTGGGGAGTCGTAATGGCCCATTGTGAAGAAAGATAAGAAACAATGCCCCACCTGGTGTTAACCGTTGGGCCATTATCAAAAGGCATCCACCCCCCTCCCTCCACAGTAAACAAGAGATAAAGAGGAACAACCCCCCAATTGTTTTCAGCAGATGAAAATAGAATATGCAATTTAGGCTCCACAACCCAAGACAATTATCCAATTCAGTTTTAAGTATGCCCTTTACCAATTTGCCAACCCAAGTGGCACCTCCAGTGTTACTTTATTTTTCTTCTTTTCTTTTATATTTTGCGTATGCAAAAATCAGGAAGTCAAGCATAGAGGAAGTAGTACTAATGACATGATAAGCTTATCATCCCATGGCACTGAGAACTTTATGATCCCACCTTCTGAGCATCTTGGGCTGTACTTATGGTCTCAGAAAATCACTAAAGCTTATTAAAAAATCAAGGTCTTCAGAATGGAGCTAGTTTTGTCATGGATGGGGTTTTGTTTTCTTTTTTTTTTACATGCTGTATGGCTTTTTATCTACAGAGCCCTTGCAGAAGAAACAGCAAACATGCTACAAGTATCCTTTTGTGTAGGTTCCACTAGCTTTAGAATGTGTCCATGTACTGACCTTCATTCATTCCCCAAACCTACATCACCATCAAAATCTCCATCAAAATCCTTATATCTACACTTATAGAATATTGACAACATCAATAGCTGTACATCTTTATAAAGCAACATACAAGAATACACTAAAGGCTCTATATTAGGCTATTAACAAAATCAACGGCTGTATAATTCCATCAATAGCTATAGAACTGTAACATCAGTAAGTATACAACTTCATAAAGTAACATACAATAAGATAGAGTCTATATGTTCCCATCACCCCCACGTTTTTGCTTATTCCAAGGAGTCAGGTGAGCCACTGCCAGGTTCGTTGCTTCGAGGGGCATTATCCAACACTAGTCAAATGCAACGTGCAGGCACCCACCAAACTCCAGTACCTGTTGAGATATAGGCATATCCACGTCCCCAGGTAACAAGATCCCATGGGCCCTCCCAGGCTCACTTCTGCAAATTACAAACCCAGACTGGGGCTGGGCCACGGGTCTTATCACTTAGTGACTGTAATGACAAAAAGTGCATTAGAATAACAAATATTGTACACAAGGGAGGAATAGTTAGACGATTCAATGTAAACACAGCTTTCCAAACTCTTGCCTGTAGGGTTTCACTTATTCTCCTTTTTTGTTTTTGAAGAAAGGCTTAAAGCCTTGAATGAAAATGTTCTACAATAGCTTGACCAGTCAAAGAATGTGAAATACCAGTGGCATGCTGAACACCCTACAATTGCAAGAATTGTTGGGTATGATGAGCAACATAACTGGGTCCATTATCAATCCTGAAAACATGTGGTACACCTAAGGCTCCAAAAGCACTATGCCAGTTTGAGATCGCATCCCTTGCCTTCTCTCTTGCATGTACAGAAGCCCAACAGGCTTTAGAATAAGTGTCCACAGAAACATGTACATATTTAAGACAATCAAACTCTGAAACATGAGTAACATCAGATTGCCATAGCTGAAGAGTCTAGGGTTCATTCCATCCTGAGTCATAGTGACATGTTGCTGACAATCAGAGCATGGGGCAACAATATCATGTGCTGCTGCAGATGTAAGATGGAATTGATGTCATTGAGCATGAGCTCCTGATGGAAAAATTGATATGACTGAATTGTTTGTTGTAAAGTGTCCTGTACCAGAGCAGCTCACACTGGGGCTGTCAGCACATCCACACAGTCATTTCCTTCCACTATGAACCCAGGCAAGTTAGCATGACTACGAACATGAAGAATATAAAATGGTGCAGTTCGTTGACCTAAAGTATGTTTTTAACAAATGAAACATATGTTTTAACATAATGTTTTTAACAAATGAAACAATTTCTTACTATTTACCTCTTTCAGAACAGCACAATCTAATCGACAAACTATATTGCACATATACTGAGAATCAGATAAAAGATTTACATTCTCATAAGGCCAGGCTTCAAAAGCCATTATGACTGCTCTTAATTATGCTAACTGAGGGGGTCTGCTTTGATGGCCTATAAGATCATGCAACTGATCTCCCTCCATCCAGGTGGCAACTGCTTTTTCCACCTGCCCATATCCATCAGTAAAAACTGTGTACCCCTGTAAAGTGGTCAAGGAATACAGTGATAATTCCACAATTTGCCATTTGAGATGTAGCTGCAAAAATTTATGTGCAGGGTAGTGGTACCATACTTTTCCTGGAAAGAATACCATGGCCATTTGTAAAACAGAGCTATTTGCCACAGACTAGTCCCAATAGTCAGACGTCAAGGACACAGTCATAATGGCTGGGTCTTGCCCTGACAACTGGACACACCATTGTCTGGCTTTACAAATTACATGAGCAACCAATTCTAAATGAGTAGTTATTGTGGTGCGCATTTTGGGTTTTCTAAAGTTCTGTATGTTTTGTTATATGTTTGTAATGGTTTGTTCCTACACCCCCATCCCCCAACCCCCCGATGGTCTTTCCCTGATGATAGACTTTCTCAATCACCTTGTAAGATCTGGAAGATTCTGGGGAAAAAGCCCTAGCATTTGGTAAAAATACTCAGCAGAGGAGAAGAAAAAGGCATCTTTCACTAAAGATTGTTTGTTTCCTCTCAGAAGTATCATTGGAATAAGAAATGGATGTGTTTGCTGACCTCTGATGACTAGGAAGTAGTGCTATGTAAACCTTTCCATCATAAATCAAATAGTTTATTGATGCCCGTCATTTCTGGCCATATCATAGAGGACTTTTCAGTCTTTTTCTGGGCATTCTTTTCTAATGTCTCCTATAATGTGCAGTAAGTTGCGAGAAGAGATGGGAACTACTGCATAGCTAGATCTACAATGCAATCTGTTATTGTTTCAGGATGAAATTTAATAGAAGCTCTGCTCTTTCAATCCCTTGCCAAAATGTAAATTTAAGTAAATTGTGTTAAGAATGAAGTCATACTGTCATACAACATAATAATCAAAAGTGGCTGGTTGTGTTTTGTGCTATAAAGAGCTGTGTGTCATCATAGCAGGAGGTTCAAGAGCTTCTTTAAAAATAAAAACCCCCCAACTGTGTCTGAAGTATTAACATCTAAACATAGCTTTTCAAGTCAGAAAATACTGGGATGTATCTTTTTAGGCTCAAGTCCACATGAATCTCAATATTCAAAAAGAAAAGGAGTTTATCAACCTGATCACGCCTTTACTTTTCTAGAACACCATATTTGAAGACCATCTTGTACCTAAATTTCCTAAAAAAAATTAATAATAATAATAATAAAAAAAGACATAAACACAACAAATGAAACATCCACTACCAAAAGATGCCCAAGCACATACAGACCATTAAAATCAAAGGAAGCTCATGTTCACATGAGCCAGTAAACATCACAGAAAGATATGATAGATTCATGCCAATAAATTGGTAGTGGAACATGAATTTTATGGGCTCTGGTAATCCTGTTGACCCAGACATTTTCACAGCCACAAGAAACTGAAGATATCTCTCACTGTTATTGAGGTATCATGATTTAGCATGATTCTATTTTTTTTCTTTAGGAAAGACTGAGTTCACAGTGAAGCAAGTGCTGTGCTGAGCTAAATAGCAAAAGTGAACATAGAAACAAGCCAAGAAGAATTAATATATTTCACAATTAATTAATCTTTTGAATTCAGTGTTTTGAACAGCTTTTCACCTTCAGTCAGTTGGATCTAACTTTGGAAACAATATTTTGCTGTGATTATAAAAGCTGGGCATATAAAAATAAAACAAAATGAACATAGTTCACAAAAAGAATGAGGTTTTTGTTAATACAAGTGAAAATGCCAACATAAAGCACTATGGAATACCTTTGTTTTGCCACTTCTGTCATTTGTTGCAGCATCCAAAGATATGTTGCAACATTTCTGGTTGTTGAGACACCACAGAGCAAATCATCACAAATAATTTTGGTGTGGAAGGCTGAAGACAAATAGGAGATCACCAAGACACTCAAAATAATATCATCTCAGGGTTTTGATCCAGGAAAGCATATAAGAAAGGGCACAACTCCAAACACTTGAATAAACCCACTGAAAACAACAGGGTCTGCTTGTAATCTTTGAGGAACCAATTTAATTTTGAAATAATAATGCTCAACATTGTTTAGTTTCATTTCTTGAACTGTTGGTTATTAATCTGGTATTTGATTTTTGAATGGAAAAGTACCAGACGAGCTGCACATGCCTTGGCAGTAGCAGCACATGACAGCACCTGCACAGAGAAAGGCTCTGTTGCTAGGCAACCCCGGTAGGAACTTGAGAAGGGTTCTATCTTCGGGGTGATTTTACTGGCAGCCTATCAGTGAGAAAATTTTCTCCACCAATAGACTCTAAGCTACTTCCCCTAGAGGCGTGGTAACTTCTGCTTCCAGGGGAAGACTCTCCAGACTATGCAGTAATCTTTCTGGGGTAAGCAGACCATGGGAGGAGCAATGGGGTAGAAAAAGTAATTGTGAACTGTGTCAGAAGGGTGCTGCTAGTTCCTGGGTTTCTCTGTCTGCCTGCTTGATATCTCTGCTGGCGCTTGCACCCTCTCCTCCCTGAGATCCCAGGTGCCCCTGAACTCGAGTACCTGTTCTGTCTCGCCTGCTTTTGCCAATCCTTCTTGCCCAGCTTTTGCTCCTGCTGCACCGTCCCTGTCCACGGTTCTACTCGCCTACCCCCCTGTTCCAGCCACCTCCCCTGTCCTGCGATCCCACAGCAGCCTGCCAGGATCCTGCCGTGCCACTGCTCTGCCACCTTCCCTGCCACATCTCCTGCCAAAGCTCTGACTTGCCTAGCATCCCACCACTGTCGATGCAGGAGACACGCTGCCGGCTGACTGTTGAATTCCCACCTCTCTTCTCAAGAGTTGTGCAGACTCCCCCTGCTAGCCGTGCGCACAGGCCACCTGCTGACCGAACGCCGATGGCACATCACGAAGCCCTGGTGGTAATGCCCTGTCCCCCTGTCCCCCTGTCTCTCTCTTCCTCTGCTTTCTCCTTTTCCTTCCTTTGCTTCTGCTTTTTCTATCTTCCTCCGGTAGAGCCACTTATTTTTTATTCATCAATAAACGGTTCACAGATATAATATTGACCTCGTTTGCATCTAATTTCGCCCTAGCCATCTGTTTAAAAGAATTCCTCACAGTGCCCAATAGCAGAACGTGACACTATATCTGAGCAATGAAACAGTGAGCTTTGCTGGGCTCAGCAAGATTGAGTACAGGAGGAGAAGCTGTTAAATCCCCTTTCCCTTCCCCAAGCTTGTAAAAATACAACTGTTTTAATAAGTATCCCCCAAGAGCCTACAGCTAATAAAACAAATGTAACAAAAAAAAAATTATAAGGAACTCTGTCCTGATTAGAATGTTTTAAGTTGCATAGCTTACCAAGTTATTGGATGTATTCATATCACCAGAATGAGTGGAATGATCCTGCAGAGCATTCTGCATCAATTCAAAATCCAGCTGAAAACTTGTAAGTTATTGTCCTGACAAATGGAAATTATGGGTGGAAGTTCCTTTATCCCATCTGGTCATAGATATTTGTCTATTTGGCAAATATTACTTGAGGCAGCACCACCTGTACTATAAACTCTGCTGTGCTTGAGTGTTGAAGTGGAAAATGATCTTTTAGGATATTCTAGAAATGGGTATACTGCATTGTTCCTGTCAGTGAATGATAAATATTTCTAGAGGATGTTAATGTTTCATAATGATTATGTTCCAGGACCAGAATGGCACGCTTAATGAATTGCTGACTTTAAAGAACATCAGAAGTCCAGTATTCAGAATGAGAACTTCTGGATTTTAGTCTTTCTCTTATTTTTCTCTCGGTTGTTTTTTGCTTGTTGGTTAGCTTATTTGTTTTGTTGGGTTTTGTTGTTGTTGTGTTTGGGGGGGAGGTTGTTAAGGTTACAAGGGACAGCAGTAGAGCTGTGGAATCTATTGGAGGTTTATGAATGGTAAGAATGTATTTTACTCTGTCAGGTTCTGATATGCATTCTTTTTTGAATGTAATTATTAATTTTCTGCTTCCACAAGAAATTACTCAAATTATAAAAATCCAACCTGAGCATATAAATCATGTCTTAAGGAAAAGAAGACCCACCTCAGTCATGCTTCTTTAAAAAATGTACAGATGCTAAAATAGGAAATGAGAAAGAAATAGCCATGTAAGTAGTGTTTACTGGAAGAATGGTTGCTCTAAAATGGCACTATGCATTACTTAACTGGCTTGTAGAGGACTTAGATGTTATCAGGTATGGCATACATAATTTCCTTTAGATGGATGCTAATTTGTCGATATCCTGTCTCTGGAAGTGCTCAAGGTCAGGTTGGATGGGGCTTGGAATAACCTGGTCTAATGAAAGGTGTCCCTGCCCGTGGCAGGGGAGTTGGAACTTAATGGTCTTTAAGGTCCCTTCCAACCCAAATCATTCTATGATTCTATGATCTATGATGAGAAGTATTGGTGGTTTCTTGGCAGTAGCCATCAAGAACAATGTAATTCTACTATATGATGAGATGTTTACTTTTTTTTTGCATATAATTTAGATCCTTGGTACACAAGTAAGAGGAAATAATTAGAAGTGAGTTGAAATCAGAAGGAAGTTGAGAAATTGAGATGAAGCCTGAAATGCAGCTGTAGGAAAGGTATGTGAGGGAGGCAGGAGAAAGAAATGAGTCAGAAATAAATAAAAAATAACAGCAGGAATAAAAATGGGAAGGAAAGAGACAAGGAAACGGTGGGGTGGAGAAACCCAAATGGTATATAAAATAAAATGCCCTCTTAAGGCTTTCCTTTCCGGTCATGGTAGAAGAATCTCAGCACGAAAAAAATAAAATTTGTGCCTTCTCACATTTCATTGAAAAAAGACACTCCTGCATTATTCTGGCAACCTTTTTAAGCACTAAATTTACTTCAAAACATTTTCCCTCCCCCTTACTCCCAAAGAAAATACCAACTGAGAGAAAAAAAACTACCTAGTCTCACCCCAAACTCTTCATAATCAGGAAGTGTAGAAGTGAGAGGAATGACTTGTCAGGCACACTGAAGACAGAAGATAGGAGGATGAGCGTCTTGTGGACTACTTCAAGTGCTTCAAATCTGCAGTTTACAAAACACCAGGTGGGAATAGGTGTCTAGAAATGACTAGCCAATGGGTAAAATGCCAAAGGATCTTTTATATTATTTTTTAAAAAGCCTATATTGCTTCAAGGGTATAATACAGCTGTTTTGGTACAGAGGTCCATAAATAAACAAACAAACCAACCCCCCAACCCCCCCCCCAAAAAAAAACCCAAACAAAACCCAATCTACCAAGAAAAAGTTCCAAACCTTAAACCATTAAAAACAAGCTGGCTGCCACCTCTCTCCTGGACACTGAAAGTTTTTCTTCTCTGTTGCATATAGGTAAAACCTTACAAAATATGGGCCTTGTTACCCTTGTAAAATCATGGCTCAGGGCTGCTACTTCGGCTAAGTAGAAAAGGACTATGCGAAAGTGACTCAGCTGAATTAGAGGTAGAAAAAATCATATAACCATTACATGTTCACATCGTGGTGTGTGGTGGTTGCTTGGATTATATTTGTTATGTTTTAAAACTATGTAACTGATAAAAGTCTGACTGTTTAAAAAGGCCTAGTTTTTGCAATAAAGCAGCTCTCCTTTGCACCTGCCTGAGGACTCTGTGTTGCTCTGATTTAACAGTTCTCCAAATACTGAACTGTTTGTCTACCATAGGGCAATTTTTTGGTTTTTTTCAGATAAGTGCCCACCACAGCAGTATTTATACCACATTGGTCCCAAGAAAAATTTGCAGATCTGCAATCGGGGCAGTTCCTAGAGAAACATGCATTGGACAGGTAAAGAGTAGGCAGAGTCCTAGTGACACAAAGGTTATTCACCCTCTCTGCTCTTACCTGCTGTCTTGGTTTAGAAAGACAGGTATCTTCCAGGGAAACTGGGGTTCCCCTTAGAATAGAGAATGTAAACGCCTCACCCCCCGCCAAATTATAATTTTGCAATTAAGGGCTCTCAGGCAAAGATTTGGGAATAGGAAGAACAGCTCTTTACTAGGAATATCAATAATACAAATGTGGTAGAAAAACAAAACCACCCCACCAAACCAGCAAACAAACAAACAACAATTTTGGAAAGCCCTGACAAAGTCAGAGCTACAACCTGATGCCCTGTTGGTCAGGGTGTTGGAAGCAGCCCAAAAATAAGTCCTCCTGGAGTGGCAGATGTGGTTCTGTTGAGGTAGAGATGATCCTGTAGCCAAAAGGGTCCAGTGATGGTGAGAAGGGTCCAGTGATGGTGAGAAGGGTCCAGTGATGATGAGAAGGGTCCGGTGATGGTGAGAAGGGTCCAGTCTTCCTCCGGTAATCGGGTGAAGCAAGAGGGCGTCCTGGTCCAGAGTCCCAGTTTTATCCAGGTGGAAACGGTTGGCTCCCCCCACTGGGTGGAGCATCTCACAATAGGATGATGGAATGTGGGTATATTTTGGGAAGGGGAGCAGCTTGGGGAAGAAAACAGCCTGGGGAGTCGTAATGGCCCATTGTGAAGAAAGATAAGAAGCCTGGGGAGTCGTAATGGCCCATTGTGAAGAAAGATAAGAAACAATGCCCTACCTGGTGTTAACCGTTGGGCCATTATCAAAAGGCATCCACCCCCCTCCCTCCAGAGTAAACAAGAGATAAAGAGGAACAACCCCCCAACTGTTTTCAGCAGATGAAAATAGAATATACAATTTAGGCTCCACAACCCAAGACACCTGCCCAGCATAAAGAGAAAGTACCATTGTTTACTGATTAATTTTACATGTAAGAGGCAGTCCCAGGAGTAGTAAATCAGCTAACAGGAATAGTATCAACTTAGGTCACAATTTTCCAGCCCAGTCCAATGCCACTTCCTTTCTGCTATGGAACAGATGAAGTCAGTGTGGTTTTGATGCGTTAAAAATCTGGAAAGAACACACTTTTGAGATAATATAGGAAGTCATATAAAACTGATCTTTAATTGGAGGCTTCCAGGGGAAAGTATGGAAGAATGCCCACCTTCTGTGATAAAGTGATATAGGGCTTTGACACTTCCATAAGTTTAGCGATTTAGAATAATTGACAAACATCCCCAGTTAGAAGCACAAGTAAAGAGATCCTTCCTCTTAGTTCCACCTCTTCTGGACCCCCCTTTCTTGCTACTAGCTATACTTTGTTTATGAAAAAGTGTCTTGTAAGAATGGCTCATCGTTGGTTCCCAGAAGAAGCAAGATTAGGATTGGGACCTAGGATGTGTTTTGTCTAATAGGGAAAAGACTGAAGTTATCTAGGAACTATATAGTCTACAGAGCTATGAATATGTATGAAGAATATATAAAAGCAAAAATAATTTTGGCATCATTTTGAATCCACACAGTCTGTCAAGCACTGTGAGTGCTCTTTACCAGCAAGGAGAGTGAGCATATTCACAGTGTCACATGTGCTTGTGTTCAACCGTACCTATTTTGTGACTTCCCGGATGAAAATAACCCCACGCAGCCAGTGGAATTTTCCACATTGTAAATAAAGCCATTAACAGTTTTGGCAATGGTGTCCATCCCTGAGGAATGCCACTAGTAATCCACTGCCAGCTGGACCTTGCCACCCTTTGAGCCCAGCAATGCAGTCAAATTTCCGCCTACCATATTGTCCACTTAATCCAGATCTCACCAATTTGGCAGCCAGAATACTGCAGGAAATTATGTCAAAGAACTTGCTAAAGTCAAAGTATACAACACCCTCTGCTCTGCCTTTCATCGCACAGCCAGAGAAAACAGGCAGGCTGATCAGGCATGATAACAAAATACTTCTTTAAATAATCTTTTCTTCCTCTCTTCTTCCAGGGTGCAAACTAAACAGAGAAAAATAAATCCCAGATGTGAATCTGCCCAATAAATGTGCACACAATGCATTATTGCAGGTATGAATTACAGTCTCAAATTCAAACCCAGAGGGCTATTATAGAGAGAAGAAAGAATACTGCCATTGCTCAAAGAGAATTTCCAGTCAAGGACCAAGCCTTGAATGACTCAGACTTCCTTTCACCAGTATAATGCTATTTCTCTTCAGAATGATTGTGCAAAGTATTGCGTGCTAATAAAAGGTAGTTGTTTAAAAGTAACTTTTTGGTTTTGTTTAGCTGAGGCTAATAGCCTTAGAAGAAAAAGCCACATTTCCACTCAATATTACAATCCAAGGTAAAGTTTTACACATTTTTGCATACCTATGCAGTAAACATTGATTGTTAGGCAACAGAAACTTATATTTTAGAGACTTCAGGCTTATGTTTCAGCTAGAAATGCTTGTCCAAGTTTTCCAAAACAATCCTCAGCAATCTTTCACACCAACAAGCAGTATTTTAAAGAACAGATTTTTTATCTGTATGATAGATGTGTTCTGCCCTCTGATGAGCACAAATCAATACCATTGCTATTCAATTATGATCTCTAGGGTACAGGTACTGATTTATTTCTGCAGAGTTTTTTGATTTTTGGCTCCATTGGCTTCGAGGAACAGAGCAGCTACATGAGTACTGAAAATCCATTTAGTTGGAAAATTCATTATAAGACAGCAATAAAAACAAAGTTATTTCCTTCTTCTCTCCCATATCAATCAAAAGAACAGCCAAAATACAGCAAACATTTTTGAGAAAATTAAATTATATCATTTCAAATCACTTTTCTCTATAAATCATCTTGAACCTCAGCACATGTGGACATGAAAATCTTTCTGAATTTTCTTGGACAATAAAGTACTGCAAAGAAATTTTGTGCCAAATTTCAGCAGATATGTTTCAGTTTTGTCCAGGTCATTCTTTATACACACTAGTTTGGCTGAGTCATCATGTATGATTCTACCTTAAAAGTTTCATAGAGTTCCTGTTGCCAGAGTTTGGGAGATACGTCACAGTCATCTGCCAGGATAGATGGACAGTGAGCTGAATCTGCTCAGAACTGCTGACTCGTCTATGCACAAGTAAAACAAGGCCAAACTCCAGCCTCTTCTAAACATGTCTTGGTGCATCCCAGTTTTCTGCCATGCAACTGGACAGGCACAGCACTGGCATCCACATAATGTAACCACCAGCCAGAGGACGCTTTGGTTTTAAACCTTTCTTGGAGATTTTAAATCTTCCTCTCTGCCTGAGCCGCAGCAAGGACTGGTAGACATAGTCTGGCAGATGTTTGCCAGCTCAGGCTTCTCCAGTGTACAGGACAAGTGCAACAGTGATACTGCACACAACTTCCCAGTCTCTGCTTAAGCACAGCAATGCTACTGGAATGCTTGCAGAGCTGAATCCAGATGTTTTGGCAAAATCCCTTTGCCAAATGTAGACGACCTCATTAGGCAACCTGCTGGAGGGGTTTCTGCACTGGTTTGAGTGGGAACTAGGTTGAAGTCCTTTTAGTTTTCAAAAAGAGTGAGGTTCAAGTGCTATGATATGATACGGGAGAAGTGACCAATCGGTTCATCAGTTTTCCTTACAAAGTTCTGGACATTCAGTTTGTAAAATCATAGCCTAAAAGTACACATCAAGCAAGTTCAGTTCCTCTGTAGACATAACTGAAGCAGTAGGACATATAGGACATACTTTTTTGGAGTTATGCCTGAAATCAAGCACTTACTAGTCTGTTGTAGTAGGGAGAAATACGCAAGATTATTCACTACTAACAAAGACTAGAAGCAACCACTGTGAGAACAGTGCAGATAGTTTATAAGGGTTTATCAAGTAATGCTGCCTTATGTAAAAGTGTCCTCCTCTGTCCTCCAACATCAACAGGAAACTGTGGTATGTCCTTCTGCATGGCTTGAAGGACTAGTTTTGTAGTACTATCCTATGCTGCTGCTTTTAGATTTAAATCACATGCAAAGCTGAGTGTCGATGCCCATGTCTATCTGCGGATCAACAGGAGATCCATGTCAGCAGGGAGACAAGGGCTAGGACTTTCCCGCCAGCAGGAGTCACTAACATCGACAGTCAAGAAGTGGGAACAATGAAGAAAGCCCGATAAGCAAAGACTTTAATAGCAAGACAAAGAAATAAGCTGTATATATGGAGCTCCTTCGACGACCTGGAAGCGAGGAAAACATGACATTACATAGGATTTATCTGACAGTAGGGAACCAATGAGCAATGAGAACGAGAAACATTACCATATATGGAGTATGTTACCAACCAATCATAACCCAGACATCAGAACATTGCCTTATAAGAAATTGCTTTGTTAGCGTATTTATACCCATAGTCCTGTTCTCATCACCCTAAGCCAACTAGATGTTTCCTTTCTTTGCATCCTGCTTCCCAATGCCTTAAGTTGATGTTAACAACAAAGCGATCACCCACTATCTAGCTCACTATCTATCCCAACTAGTTGAACTCCCACTGCTGCGTGCTCTCTGATGACCTGGAGAATTTTCTTTTGAGTTAATTTCATTCCAGAACAGGAAGCTGTTCTATTTACTTCTTTAATACAACACCAGCATGATGAGAAGGACAGTTTTCTAGCAGCAAGTGGGAAAGTTCAGAGAGCAGCACTTTTCCTGAATGGCTTTTATGGTTCATATACCAAATAGCCCTGCACAGAGATGCTAGAGATGGTTCAGACCTTCAAACTGTAAAATTGCGTTAACTCAGACGAGTCTTATATTTTATTACTACAGATAAAACATACAATTTAATTAAACATGCTTCAGTTAACTCTCAGCTTTATTTTAATACAACCTACCCATGCAACTATTGTAACATTGAGCAAAGAATTAATAGCTTTCAAGTCTTAAAACACCTTGGAGTTATGTAGTTTTTTCAAATTATAACAGCTCCAATTTTGAGCTCGGTTTCTGTTCACATCGTCACATTCAATCCTTCATGTTCTATGCTCTTCCTCACTTGTCTATACAGTTTATGTTAAATTCTCTAAAAGATCTAGTAACAGAGATGTTTTCTGTATAATAAATGGAAGTGAATTTCAACCTGTATGCCTCCGAACTCAAGGCTGGATTTTAAATAGGAGAGACACAATATTTAAAAGAACACCTATATATATATATAAGGTGTTATAGTCAGAACATCAAGAGCAATAAAGCAATGAAAGTAAATTTTGGTCTGTTTTTACATAGACGCACATTTAAAAATCAAAATAATTGAGCCACAGGACATTATTTTGCTATGTGTAACTAGATGCCTCAAGGATTCATCTTTTACCTTGGAACCCAGTGAAATTTTTTTTGTAATCAACAGAGTTGGAGTAGGGTGCTTTTCATCCTGACATGACTTATCAACAAGGTCATTTAAATGGTAAATGACCATTTAAAAGGTCAAGAGACTTGATCTTCACCTGGGATAAAAAAGAAGAAAATTTAAATGCTACAGTTGTTTTGAATTAAATTGATTAAGTGACGGATCCAAGACACTACTCCAAGTACCTGTACTATTACCCATCTATCATACATTGAAAGTACTTTTTCTGAAAACAAGAAGCACAGACTTCCTTTCTCCAAAACATTGCTCTTCTTGGATAAGGAAGTCTTAAACTATCCTCTTTCCAGATCATTATTCTTCAGCTTTTTCTCTTCAAAAAACCAATATTTAAACTACAAAAAATAATATTGGGGGGGGNGGGGGGGGGGGGGGGAAGGTTTCAAGTGAGCCTGTTAGTCCAGATTACTGGTTTATGGCTTTTTTGCCAGTGGAATAATGATGGTTGACTCAAATGACATCTCATCAAACATTTTTCTCATCAGCGCTCCCTCAGACTTCCAGTTAATGAAGATGTTTAATTAAGTTTATCAGAATCAGACATTACAGTTTACAGGATGAGAGAGATTACTGCATTAATGGAAACATTTTAATTTGCATTTGACAGATATTAAAGGAAACTCATACCCAGACTGTTTTTCTATCCTGTAGAAGGACCCGACCAGTCATCAAATTGTCTGACATCTATGTGACAGTCATGGGTTGGAGACAGAAGCATGACGCAGAACACACCAAGGGTCATCAGCATTTATTGCTCATATCCTTCTTATATAGTAGGTTAAAACTCCCAGGTTTAGACAACTGATTGTTGCCCATCTCCTTGACCAGTGATATATCTGCTCTCTGGACTGACTATGATTGGCTGAAGTCTCTATATGAGTTCCATTTTTCACTTATGGGACTTGTTTCTAGAACAAGCCAGGTTAGCCGAATTGGATTTGTTATGACCAGATTTATCTTGTCTAGCTAAAAGACAAGCTGTGACAGACATCAATATGACAGCAATAAAAATCTATATGTTTAAAACACAGGAACTCATCTTTTCTTAACAATTACTTTGAAGGCACATCAAAAATTTTTCCCAATCAAAATAAGTGGCCAATTTTAAAAGTTGTGTCCAGAACAATAAAAAAAATTAAAACCCCCAAATTCTTTGTTGCAAGCAAAACAAAAACAAGAACAAAACCAAAAAACCCACAAAATCAAAACCAAAAAAGTTTCCACTGAATTTTGGTTAGGAAAAAAATTCTAAGACAAAACCTGGTTTCTTTCAGTACTTTATTAGTGTTTAATTTCAAACTTGTGTGAACAGCTTTTATTGATTTACTTTCCCTCTGTGCCTTACAAACCAATCATCCACATCCATGCACAGGTACACAATCACAGTATTGGATAAAATCAGTGTTTTTCTTGCCTTCTGCTGCCATTTCCCACCAGGCCCTCCTGATCCACCATTTTCCTAGCTGATGTGGAAATTAAAACTTGCTGGGATAAAGGGCAGATACAGATTTTTCCACCCAAACAGCAAACAAATTGTTAGAATGATCCCAAAGAAGAAGAAAAATACCTATGAGACAGAATTTTTATACTACCTCAGTGTTTCACATGGAGAAACATCATCTTCATCCAGTTCAGTCCTAGCATGTGTATATTTAGAAATAAACTCAGTTCCTAGGGGCCACCTATCCTCAAGAGCTTCAGTTTTATGTGCAAGAGGCAGTAAGACAAAGTACCTAGGGACAGGAAGAACTTGAAATGATCACAACCACTTTAATGAAAACCAATGTTTTATACTGTGTTTAAATGGGCTGAAAGAATTTTTACTCCTCAATTTGGCTTAGGCTTTTGTTCAAATATTAATAATATTCTAAAGTTATTCAGTTTTAGCACAATTTAGCAGTTTAAGTTCTTATAACTGCAGTTTGAAAATGAAAGACACATTTATGTTTCACATGTTTAGAAAAGGACTAACACTGAAGTCTTCTCAAAATCTTACTTCTAGAATACGGCCAAACTTATTTTGGGTGCCTGGTGTACATGGCCTGTGTCCATCCTTTGTTATAAGTACATATTATATTATATTATTGGCTTTTTGCAAATACTAAAATGAGTGCTATATGTATAATGCTGGAAAACTTTGCTGTATGAATATAGGGGTTTTTTATTTTTGCTATTAACAAAACTTAGAAATAGTAGTGTGATAAATATATATTTCTTGGGCTATAGCTTGGTATTAAAATGGAGAGTATGTGATGTAGGATGCTTTTGTTCATGTAGCTAACTCAGAGAATGGTAAAGATAATCAGGAAATTCCTCACATTCTTGGATTATCCTATCTGGATGAAGATGGCAGTGATGGACACCAGAGCCCCAGGGGAGGAATTTATTGACCCTCTGTTACCAGGGAGTGTGGGGATGGCAGGATGGAGCCACAAGGAGAAATAAAATGTGGAGTTGATCTGCAGGATGGAGTGGGGGCAGGTCGGAGGTTGAAACCAAGCAAAAGAATATCTAAACTCAAAGGAATGTTTCAATAATGCATGGGGGCCTCTCGGGTTTGGTTTTCTTTCACCCAAGATTCAGGTGGTGGGTCATGAGAGTCTTTTGCCCTATGAAAGCTCCTGAGCCAGACGCGAGAATGAAATGGAGTCTTCAAGGTCTTGTTTTTCAAGGTTTCTTGCGTTGTTTATTAATTCGTATTTTACAAGTTTCTCTGCCAGGCCGAGGTCTTCACAGCTGCTCGGGCAGAAGGCGACTCCCCCCTTGATGGGATGTCACTACCTTCTTATACAGGTAGTTACAATTACGTGTCTGTTATTTACAATTATGTGCCAATACCTATTACCTATACTAAAAGGGTCATTTCTACTTTCACCCAATCTCCTTAAACTACTTTGTGCCCCCATCACTGCAGAACATGGATGCCAAGGGAGAAGGAGAAGAACCTAGGGCACCGCCCTAGATCCTCCATTTTGTCCCCCCATTCACCTCCATTCTAAGAACCCCAAAACTACAAAATTTTCCACCCGGTGATAAACTACATTACTGTCTGTCATACCTTTGTGCCTTGTAATTCCTTTCTGTGTTGGAAGTTTTTCTCATGGACTGAAATCAAAGACTGTGTCTTCCTGGGCTCTGTGCCATTGTCCGCAACCTCCCTGGACCGGCTCCACACCTCCACTGTCCAGAATTCAAACCCTCTTTCTTGGGTCCCAGGCCTCTCTGCTGAGGTCTGTGACCTTCCAGGGTGACCAAAGGAATGCCCTGGACTCTGACAGAGGTCTACGAATATGTAACAGGCTGGTGAATTTAAAGAGTGTTTCTCAGTTGGTAGGTGTGCTTTTTGGCTGAATGCCAAGCACCCAGCTGTAACCCTTTGCTTTCTGTTTCTTATTGTCTTTTTATTAAACTTCTAAAAATTTTACCAGAAAAATGAACCTCGTTTTTCACAGTCCTTATTTATGCAACACGTGCCTGGCATTTTTAGTTTGTTTTGAGAAGAACAGACTAAATCCTATTTCCTTTTGGACAGAACTGAATCAACAAGAGAGGGACTGTATTTTCAGAAAGCTATAGCATAAAATTCACAAAGTACTGCATAAAAAAATTATCCTGACCTCAACAGCTCTGTATTTGCCATAGAATTATTTTTGCTTTTTTCTATTTTTATCTTCCTCCATTCACTTATGTTGCCCTGAGTTTTCTGCCTTCTGTCTTTGTGCTGCGTTTCTCACGCAGCTTCATCTAAACAATGTGTATTTTTAGAATGTTTACATAGTTCTCCTCTGAGAGAACTATGATTGATGGTGATGTCCACCATCCAGATTGTAGAGGTGGCGACCTCTTTAGCCAATCTCTTGACCTCTGTACAAATGTATAAAATGGAGTCAGATTTTTGAATAAAGTAGAGAAGAGTTGTTCCCTCGTGATGCTGTGTGCCTACCTCATCTTTCTGTCCCAGAAGTGGGACAATCCCAGCCTCGACAAACCACATCTGGTGACCCCCGTCGTGTGAGGACTGCAGCCTGGGTCACACTCTTATACAAAAAAGAGCAACTAGGATGCTGCTTGAAGGCAGCCATTTTCATCAAAATTTCCCAGAAGTCTGGCATTTGTAGAAGCCCTAACAAGGTCATATTCAAAGAACCTTACCTCTTTCTGCTATCCTTTTTAGATACATATTAGGCATTTCATAGCATAAACAGACAGACCATGAGCAAGGTATTTTAAAACTTATACTAAAAAATGTCCAAGAATCTAAGACGTTTCTAGCAACATCTCCCTTTTCTCTTTGGCTGTGCAAAAGCTAGTTTTATTTTCATTTGGACAATGGGAGCAGCAAAAAGTTGCATGCGCACGTAAAGAAGATAAAATTTAAGAACTCCAAAGAACTTTATTTTCTTTATGGGAATCAAAGTCTTCCACGGTACATTTAATTTCATTCAAAGTATGCTGCTTGACTCTGTCAGAATCCCTAGACATCCGGGCTTGTTACCACTGTCACTGTATTACCCAGAAACACGGGGTCAGATCATTTAGAGAGAGATCTGTGGCACTGGAGGGAAGGGCAACACTACTATTCCCCTTAGGTCTGTGGATTTAGATCCTTTTTCCATGCCTACCCTTCCCTCCTCCTACCCACCCTGAGCAAAGTATTTTGATTTTACTATAATACACAGCTCATTTGGGGTAACAAAAGACCTGCATTTCACCAAATATATTCTTCTCTGGAAAATATTCAGCATCTCCTGAAGAAAATGTGCAAGAGGGCCCTCCAAAAATACTAAATGCCCTGGTTTTGTGGCTACAGTGCAGCTCAAGGATCAGGAGATAACAAATCCATCATATGCCTTGGTTTGTGTTCCCAGTATTGGCTAAAATGAAAAAAACAAAACCCCAAAACTCAGGTATGGTGGCTGTGTGGCAGCCAGTGTAAATGGACTGATTTATCCAGCCTGAGATTCTTGCTGGGGGAAATAGTGATCTCCTGTTTAGGGTGAGTATAAGGACTTTTATAGCACAAGTCATCCTCTTACATGAACTGCACACTTTTAAGGAGGGTCTTAACATTTTCGCTCCGGAACTCTGATTCAGACAGGATTTTTCACTGTTGGGTTGTCACCATTTATGAACATCTCTTTCCAGGGCACTCCCAACCATTGTGGCACTGGGAGGGGCGGTGGGATATGGGACTTGGAGAGGGACCAATCAGATTTTTATTTATGCCTCAACATATGTTATACACAAAACTACTACCCGCGCAGTACACGTGCTGGGAGCCCTGTCCCCGGGAAGACGTTGCCTAGCAGCCGATCAGAGGAGAGAAAGCTCCCATGATTGAGCTGCAAGCGACCCCCTCCCCCCTGCTGGTGGGGCCAATCTCTGGATGTCCGGGAAAAAATTCCCGGGAAATTGGGCTATGGGAGGAACCTTGGCAGATAAAAGCAACTAACAGGGCCACAACCTCAGCCTTTTTCCTTTGGGTTTCTCAGAGGGAATGGGGGCTCGCCCAGAAGGTCAGCTTGGCCTCCCTCTCCACCCCTCTCCTTTCTTTTCCTCCCTGCAGTCCTGCTTTTTCCCTGGCTGTCTGCCCTGCTTCACTGCTTCCTCGGGGCAGCTCGACACCACGGTAACTAGCGCTCCACTGTTTCCCCGACGGAGAGGCCGGAGCCGCCGTGCCCCGACCCTGACAACCTGCAACTGCTCCACAAGTGCGCCCGTAGCCACAGCAACCTGTTCTTTGGCATCGAGAGAGACATGCAATCTGCTGCTGTTTGGAAATCGCGCCCAGCCCGCCATGGGAGCCACGCAGACTCATCGCGGCTGCAGCACACATGCTCCATCTGCCGAGCCTGTGCTAACAGGGTGCCTGGGGTACAGCGGTAACGATCTGTCCTGGTTTTCTGTTTCTCTCTCCGTCTCTTCCCCTCTTTGCTCCGTTTTCTATCTCCCTTCGGTTGGAACACTTACTTTTTTTTATCAATAAACAGTTCTCAGATCTAATATTGCTGTGCTTGGACTTCACTTTTTTTCCGAGAAATCTATCAAAAAGAATCTTCCCCAGCTTCACTTTTACAGCAGGACAGGACAGACCCTCAGTTGCAAGACCCCCAGAGCTGTGAGACACTGTGCCGTGCTCACCACAGGAGTAGTCTCAGAGGGGCTTTCCTAGTCCTGCTGGTGTCCTTTCTGACACCTGTCCAGGTGAGATACAAGGCTTTAAATGACCCATGAGTCAGCACTTGGGCACAAACCTAAGAGCAGCTGTCTGGAGTTAACTGGGGATGGGGGGGGAGGTGTGCCTTTGGGATAGGGGTTGCGACCTGGGGGTGTTTTACTGGGGTGCACCTGGTGTTTGCTGGCAGCTCTGTGATAGACACCCACAGCACTCAAGGCAAGATAGCCCTTAATAATTCAATAAAACAGCAAAGACATTATCAAAAGTATATTTCTAAATTCTCTGCTTCTTGCACTCTGGGTGCATCTCTAAGGGTACATCATTCTAGGAGAAATCACAAAGCAATTAGTATCTCTGCCCATCAATATTAGCAACAGTCCTGTGTAACAGCACTTGTCTCTTGTCTATGAGACATCTCAAATGATTACATGTCTAGAATGCTTTATCAAGCAAGTCTATGAAATAATCATCCTAATATTTCTAGACAAGATAATTTTCCATTATTTTTCATGGAAAATGTACGGCTTACTGAGTCTGAAAACCCAACCCCCTGTGCCTATGCTAAAAGGTAGCAGCTATGAACTTCCATGGAGCCTGCAGTAAATAGGAAGTTACACACAAGGCCCAAACAGCAGCTACAAAATTGCAAAGGCAGCCTTCAAATGACTATAATTTTAAGCAGGAAATTAAGTTTTGTAGCTGCTAACCAGCATGGAGTTTTCAAAGGTTTTTCTAAACTGAGAATTAAAAAGTATGTGAGAACAAAAGTCACAACCACATTTTTCTTAATTTCATGTGTGTTATGAACAAACTTTCGAAAGTGAGGGCGTCCCTGGTGCCTTGGTCTCTGATACTGCAGCTGAGGGAGTGGGGGAAGCTGATCCTTAGCATAACACCGCACAGGGCAGGCACTCTGTTGCTGAGCAACTCCCGCTGATGTGGGGGGGGTTGCACAGATGGCTACCTTTGAAGCCGCCCGTTTTAAATACCTGGCTAATGGTTGTTCTTTGTTACAGAAATGAACCTTCCCAGGGCTTTGGAGGCTGACCCTAGGAATAATATAGGCAAACAAGCCCAGACCCTTGGCATCTTGGGAGAATAATTCCGAAACAAATCCCCCAAAAATGAAACTTGTCACCGTGAGAGGGGCCCAGGCGATACCCCGATGAAAGAAGAAGGAGATGCTCCCCTGAGCTGAATTTCAAGAATCACCGTGACCTACAAGGAACGAGCCTGATGTGGGGATGAGAAAAGCGGCTGACTCAAGCAACCTTCTTCTGGTATTCCCGTGAGGACCAGGATAGAGGGCACGTGACCTAGCAATAGGTCTGGCCTTCCTTGCATTATCCTTGAGGACTCGGGGCTGCCGTGACACCACAGGGAAATCCTGACGAGCGCTACCCATAAAGCTGATCTTTTCAATAAAAGAGCTGCATATTAATAAAGGCATAAGCCCTGTTTTTATCAAGTGCATTATATAAATGACTGAGTGTCGCCCTAAGTTTTCTTGCCTTGTGAGTGTTTGCAATTTTGTGGCGGAGATTCTCACGCAGTTTCCGTAAACTATGTATATATTTAGAATTATCTATTTTGTTTACGTATTTCTTCTCTGGGAGAAGAAATATGATTGATGGTGATGTTCACCAACGAAGTCGGAGAGGTGGCAACCTGTGTAGCCAGTCTTTTGCCTTCTGTAAAAAGTGTATATAAAGTGGAGTCAGAAAAATTAAAATAGGCCTTTCCTGCCTGACCTTCTGCTGCCTGCCTCATCTATGTGTGTCTGATACAGTGACAACTGAGTGATTCCTTTCTTTTCTAGGCAGTGTGAAATTCGTTATATTACACTTTTCATAGAATCATAAAATGGTTTTGGTTGGAAGAGACCTTAAAGATCACCTAGTTCCAAGCCCCTGTTGTGGACAGGTACATCTTCCATTGTATCAGGTTTCTCAAAGCCCAATCCAGCCTGTCTTTGAACACTTCCAATGATGGGGCATCCTCACCATCTCTGGGCAATCTGTTCCAGTTTCTTAACATCCTCATTGTAAAAAATCCATTCCTTCTATCTGATTTGAAGCAACTGTCTTTCAGACTAAAGCCCCTACCCTATCACTACAGAATCTGGTAAAAAGTCTCTCTCTTCATCTTTATATTTTATAAACTCCCTTTAGGCACTGGAAGGGCCTCTACAGTCTCCCCAGAGCCTTTTCTTTTCCAGGCTGAACAACCCCAATCCTGTCAGCTTTTCTTACTAGGAGAGATGCTTGAGCCATCCAATCATCTTCATGGGCTCTCCTCTGGACTTGCTCCAAACAGTCCATGTCTTTCTTGTGTTAGGGACTTCAGAGTTCCATTACTGTAAATGGAGGTTCATGGGGCGTAGTAGAGGGGGAAAATCACCTCTCTCCATTTACAGGTCATGGTGCTTTATGCAGCTTTTTTCAGCTCCTGCTTGTTAAGTGACAATAGCCCAAGACCACATTTCTCCCTTTATCATCTTACATGGCACTGAAAAAGTGTCCACAGCAAAATTAGAACAAGAGAAGTTTCAGGGCTGTTTTCTTCTTGTTTGCAAGCTTCTTCCAGAAACTTCCATTGTCTCTTTTAGAGTAGATTTCTAAGCTGTACAAAAACAAAAATTATGTTATTAAGTCTTTACCAGTTACCTCTAGAAAAATAACAATATTATTTTTATAACATTCGTGACAAATACTTGCTGCACATCAGCACACAATATGCTGCTACAAGCACCGGTCAGCTTTCACAGAGAATCTCAACATGTGAACTATGCATGTTTTCACTAAAGATGTTAAGGCAGTTTTGGGCTCTAATGACTAAAGCATATTTATCACAGAATCATAGAATGGTTTGGGTTGGAAGGGACTTTACAGATCATCCAATTCCAACCCCGTGCCATGGACAGCGACACCTCCCACTAGACCAGGTTGCTCCAAGCCACATCCAACTTGGTCTTGAACACTTCCAGTGGTGGGGCAGCCACAGCTTTTCTGGGCAAACTGTGCCAGGGCCTCACTACTCTCACAGGAAAGAATTTTTCTTCCTAAAAGTTGTATTTATTCTAAATCCTTAATTACCACTATATAAATCCTTTGAGACAAACTACACTGGCCACAGAGCAGGAACAATGGCTGCTAACATGACAAAACACATTTACTTTTTTTCCCCTGAATATTACTGTGAAAAAAAAAAAGGAAATCATTATTTAGAAGACTGGAGATAATGTACTGCCTATAATCTGAGCCTTGTGGTAATCACAGTGTTTATTAGAATGTGGTAAACAAACAATCCTAAAGCCCACAAAGACAAATGTCCATGTATTTATAATACAAAATAAGAATGTTGCCATCTGATGACTTGTAAGAAAAAAATCAAAGAAACAAGTACATGTAGGAGAAAGTAAGTAAAAAGTCCATTGCTTTCAAATTCACTGGATGAAATGCATTATCTGCCGTGTATTTAAATCAATTGAGTCATATCGTGAATGGAGTGGTTAATTGAACAGAAATTATGAGGGGGAATTAGGTCTCTGTTTTTTTAACAAAATGAAAAAGCAGTCTATCCTAAGGAACGAATGAACAGAACAAAGAGTTTAAGAATGTGAAACGCTTATTCATTCTTTTCCATCAAATGAATAGGAAAACAGATTCATTCTGAGCTGGTCGTGAGACAACCTGCTTGCTTATGCTTCACAAACCCTGCATCCACAGGATCCTTGATGAGCTCTCATTAGGCAGCTTCTCCAGTGTACTCCATGAGCAAAGTGAAACAGAGGTGCCTGCTTGGAGTCTAACTGCTCTAGAGTTACTCCACCAGAAACTATCCTAGAAACCTTGTAAAAGGTAATGAATCATTTCAATGATGTGATCATGAACTGAGCATGATCTACATCATAATAATCCATGCTTGACATCTGAAAATTTAAGTTGTTAGAAAATTAAGTAAAAAAGTGGAAGAGACAGGAGTTAAGTAGCTATTTGGACTCACTTCCCTCTCCTAAATCAAAGCCAAGCAGCTTTGTGGATGTTGGAAAGATGTAGCATAAAGAAGGTATTGTATGACTCATCATTGTGTGATGCTCATCACAAATGTGAATGATTTCTAGGCAGTGAGAAATCAAAGCATTAATAAGAAACTGACAGCTCCACCAAGCATAAAATTTCTGTACTCTGCATGGCATGCAATTCAGCAGAACAAAGATTCTGATATATACAGCCCTTAAGTCTGTTAAGTCTTGATCCATCTGCTCATATACATGCAGGCTGAAGAAATTTTTCTTCTTCCTTCAACACACTGGCTATTGACATACGTGGTACGACACATGACAGGTAGAAGGCTGTTCTCAGCTCTTTCATCCCTGTCCTGCACAGACAGGGTACACAAAAGTCAGATTATTATGAGCCCTGCGATCTAATTCTTGAGCAATGTACAAGCTGGAAAAATCATGTTGCACAGGTGATAGCATCATTCCAGACCTCCCTTCTTCAATTTCTAAACTATTAATATTAAGTATTTATAAGTATGTTACAAATGATATTGTTATTTGCAAAGTATTTTTTCCAGGTAAGCAGTTTAATACATCAATGAATTACCCGACAGAAGGAAGCAGAAAATAAATTTGAACATCACACTTGTGTTTACATTAAACATTCACTTCTATGAGTGCTGATAGCTGGTTTATCTAAGGGCAACATCCTATAATTTATTATTCATCCATATTAATGAACCTTTTGTCATTTAATTTTGATAAAGATTTTTGCTCACAACATAAATTAAGTACAATATTTGAAGAAGTTTTTGAGAATATCAAGGAGCTAAAACTGGAGATTGCCATTGACAAGGGAAGAATACATTACAGAGAAGACATGCCCTGTGTTTGTAAATAAAAACAGTCAGTTAAATACAAATAGAAGTTATTTTGCATACTGTCATTAAATTAATCATAAAGTAAATCCTTCCATGCACCATCTGAAACCTATACTCCAGGTAGACACTCACAGAAGGGACTAGACTACCATTGGTAGATCTGCATGTGTTAAGAGACTTGTAGTGGTGGTTGCAGGCTTGGTTGACACAGGTTGATGCAGCTATTACCCTTTGTTATATGTAAAATATGTGAAATATCAAAGTTCCCATTCAGCCCGTTTACTTCAAGACAATGGCCTGATCACCAGGGTAATGGCTGTCATCCAGAGGAGAAGAAAGAAAAAGAAATTTCCACCCACAGGGATTTTTCAAGACCTGCCTGCAGAGAGCCCTGAGGCAGCCTGGCTTGATCCCAGAACTGGTCCTGCTTTGGGCACAGGGTTGGACCGGACACCCTTCCCACCAAAAGGATTTCATTAGAAAGGAAGCAGAGGAACAAGGAGCCATAAACCCTTTTCTTGGAACTGTGAAAAAGATGAGAAAGCATATAATATGAGTACCTATATGTCCAGTATAGTAATCTCACAGAATATGAGGAAAACACATTCCAGAGTACCTTACCAAGGACTTCTCATACTTAGCAGTCAAAATTAGCAACAGAATACATTAAAAAAATTTTCTTGAGTGATTTTTTAAGATAAAAACTATCCTTGATCTATTTTTGCAAGGAAATAAAGAAAACAACTATTAAAGACAGGTATGGGACTTAAAATCCAAACTGGAAGAAGACATGGAGCCACAAGTAAATTCCTGAGCCCTAAAGAGGCACAATTTTTGCCATGGCTTTATCTTCATTTTATTTAAGATTTCATTCAGACAGAATACAGCTTGAGGAGCTGTATAATTTTCAGATCCCTTCCATGATACCTAGCTCTTTCAATTGCAGCACATGAGGAGCCAGTACATACCACTGCTCCACTGAGGCCAAGAGCCCAGATATTCACTGGGACATCATCCCAACTGTGAGAACACTTTGGTCCCACTGCTGGACATCAAAACAAATACCAAATAAATAAATGAAGTAAAAAGCTATGGTCTTTTTACTCACTTGCAGGCCTAATTTTTTAATGTTATTTTAAAACACCATTTATGTCTAGTCTGAATGGGTAAATAGGAACAGGAAGTTTACAAACCATTTTTTTTCATGCAAAAGGTAAAGGTTTGATGCAAAAAAACTTTTGGTAAAGTTATGGATTGAGCCATGCAAGATGGCAAATTTTTCCAGTAATATCTTCCAGGGCATTAATCATTCTGCTAGCAGCAGTGTCACTACTACTAGTCTATTACCATTAAAACCTGTATGAAACAGAATTTCAACTAGAAAACAATAATCAGGACTTTATTTCACAGACCGATGTGTTTTCAGAACCTAATCTGTGAAACAAATAGATCAAATGCCCTCTTGTTTGATTCTTTCTGAATCCTCTTTTTGGATCCATTTGGACCCCAAAAGGCGTCCATTTCCATTTATTGTGTGAATGTGCCCATATAATTCTCCTAGCCAAAGAGTACAAATATCCCTCCTCTACTCCTTTTGTCTTCTTTTTATATGGGGTTGGGCACTGGCTTATTAATCGAGATTCAGGCTCCCTGCAGGCCGCCACCTTATTCAGTGAACATTTGTCTGAGCAGCCTCTCATTACTCACAGCTTCAGGTAAGTCCATCTCCAGTGCTTATTAAGCCACAAACAAGAACTTTAAATACTGCTGTATGGATTCTGTCTCTAAAATAGTCCTTAACCATAATATAATTTTTCTTTCTTTTTCTTTTTTTTTTTTTGCAGTATATGCTGACTTAGAGACAGAATTCTGTCCTTACCTGTCCTATTATAGAGAATTTTGATTGTGTCTTTATATTTTTGTAAAATAATCACTGTCTAAGTACCAAAGATACCAAACCAATCAGTCCTGTTTTGACTCAGGGCAAGACCATTGCTCTGAAAGTTCTTCTATGCTTGGATCAGGCTTTATGACAGTCAGAAAAATTCTTTAAAATTATCACAACATTGTGCCTCATAGAAATAATTTATTTGTTTTAACTTCAAAGAACTCTACTTGTGTGTTTCCTAAGGTAAATATTGGAGAAACTTAGTACAGACTTTCATATTCTGTTACAAAAGGCAGTCTTCCAAGTTTCATTTAATTCTTTTATGTTCCCACTTTCTTCATGGGATGTTCTTCTTGATGTTCCGTTTCATCTGAACATAGAAGAGCTGTAATTCCAAATCAGTGACTATGCTTCAAGTTTCCTATTTCATATAGTATAAGGTAAAAGTTCTCATGAATATGCTTGACATCTATAATGTGAACATTATATGTCCTAGAAAATATGGAATTTTAGGCTTAAAATTAAAGAGCAAAGTAGAGATTTCTCAGAGTGTAGATACATGCATATTTTCTTTAGTAACATTGTGCTCTGAAGTGGCCCCAGACCTTCCCATCTCCACTATCAGTGTCTGATCATATATCATGGTTTATCACCATCCCAGATATAACTATGAAATATAAGATCATGTTGGAACTCCTGTGAGCACAGAATTCCTCTTTTAATGGAAAAAAAAAAGGCCCTCTCTGGTGCTGATCTCTCTTGCTGTGGCATGCCTGAAGGGGCAGCCAACTTCCAGAGAATATAGCGCAAGGGAGGGCTCCAACCTCCTAAAACTTTTTTGCCTCTAGAGAAAACAGTTTTAAGAGATGTCGTTCTTAATATTTCTTAATGGAGACATATGGTGTCTCCAACAATTCAGCTGAAAACATTAAAATTAGATAGATAAAATTGGAGTTTAGAAATGTCCAGTACAACAACAGTGTTTACAGTAAATACAACCCACCTTTTACCTCTGTTTCTATGTACCAGTGTAGCTGCTGGTATAGTGAAGTAATTAAACCATGGCTAGTTTTAAGCCTGTGGGGAGTTCTGTTAGGTTCAAAGAGATAATTAATATGCTTAAGTATACTGCTGAATCAGTGCTGGAATGAAAATAGTTACATAATTACAGAATTATATGAACACAGAATTACAAATGTGATGTTTAAAAGAAACTCTAATTTAAAGGAGGATAGGAACATTTAATTGAAGTTTAGAGATGTAATGAAATCCACAACCATAAATGATAATACAAAACACAGCATGTCTTTTACAGTCACTGTGGCATCCTTAACTTGGAAAACTTAAGCTGACAACCCAAGCAGGTGTATGAACAACAGAGTGCTGCAAATTTTCACATGCAGCCTTTGTATACATTCCCTTCCATACCTGTACATTTCCAAATAAAAACATTTGCTTTTCAACATTCTTTGGTTTTTACTATAACCCAACACTAATTTCACTGCACTGTAATACAAGGCCATAACTGAATTATTTCACAAAATACTCCTCTATCTCAGTTATAGGATCAGAAATCTCTAGCAAACTACATTTTCGGTTTTGAGATCACCTGTCATTGATTAAACCTGGCACCTATGTTCACACTCACAGATCTTAGGAGCTTACTATCCAAAGCTAAGTTCCAAATCTACCAACAGTAGAAGGCAGCCCTGACTTGCAAGAAGGGACTATTTCAAGTTGAAATGGTGGGTGTCATGGGTCTCTCCCTCTTCCCATGGTACCCTTCTCTCGAAGGCTTCCATTTTTTCTTCCTACAGTGAAGGACAAGTGCACATGAAGCCACTGAGCTTTCTCTACTGCATATGGCAACACCACGTGTTCAGACAAAACCTTCACAGAGACTACTTTAGTCCTGCACAGCCTCCATGAAGCAAGGCTAGATGCATCATCTGCTAACCCAGGAAGTTGCCTGTTTGCAACTCAGAGCCTTCAAAGGCAGTCTAATAATTAGAAAACCTTTATGTGCCTGCATTCTGTTCCTTCTGGATTTCACACCACTCAACTGTAATGGCAGAGAGGTTTCTCTCTCTTTTCTGTTTACAACCCATAGGCAGCTTCTGAAGGGGGAAGTCTACACTTACACATTGAAAGTGTGGGCCCAGTCCGTGTCTTGAGTCATGTACCTGGCCACATGCTGCTCTCAGTCATGGCTACTTAAGTTAAGAGGCTTTGTGGAGTTTGAGACCCATGACCGTATTTTGAGGGTAAATCCCTGTGCTTGATACTCTGTCTGCTACTCACTGAGTCACATAAGAATAGATGATTAAATAGATGATGGGCACTTCCCTCTGCTCAAGAGCATTTTTATTCAGATATGTGAGAAAAGGTTTGTCAGGATTTCTTGGTGGGCTGGAACGCCTGAGAAATTAGCTAAGTCTGAGAATCTGCATATAGGTGACTTTTTGCCATTTCTATCCTGACTTAATACCTCTTAAGAGTGCTAAGGTGTCAGTTTAATTGGGAATAAATTGCCTATTATGCTTGGGGCGGGGGTGGGGGAGAGATTCAAAGCCAGACTAGAGTAGCAGGAGTTTCTCAGAAGGGAAGGACTGTAGGGGACCGCTCATCACAGGCCACCTGACAGAACCTCACAGTAGATCCATGAAACAGCCAGGAATTTGTCCAAGCACTCATGCACACATACACACAGAAATGTTACATTTTAAACTTGCATCCAAATTAAGAAGTCTTAAACCAGCCTAACCTGCACAGTAACCAGACCTGGAGAGTTCAAAGAAAGGGATTTTCAAGTTTTGAAGAATCCCTTATTTCTCTCTCTAACGGAAACACAATGGCATTGCCCTCACCTTGATTGCAGGAATCAGTGCCCCTGTGTTGCCTTGATTTTTACTGAAGCTTTCCTGCACTTGTAACAAAAACAAAGACTGACATTTTGTAAATATGCATTCTTTTCCACGGGGAAGGACAAAATTGATAAACTTCTAAATTGACCACTGGGGTCAGAGAGGTGTTACTCTTGTCCCCCAATCCCTGAACAAATTCCAAACCCTATTTTAACCCCAAATCATAATAAGCTTCCTCTTTCTCTCCTCACTTCTCAACTTCACAGGTGAGTGTAGTTCTTTCGTGTCCACTAACAACACCCCTGCAGTTAGCAACAGAAACCAAATGGCATTTTCTGGTCAGTCAGGAAACATGGAGAGAGTTCTGAAATCAATCATAGATAATGTCCACAGATCAGTTTTAAAGCAACAAATAACAGTTTCCTGAAGACTGAGGCCTGCAAATGCTGAAGATTTTTTTTTAAATTAAAATAGTTAATTTGAATTTGTTCAAGCCAACAGTTTCTAAAAAAACCAAACCAAACCAAACAAACCCCACAAAACAACAAAAACCTAATGCTTAAGTTTCATGAGAAAATAAGAAAACCAAAATTTAATGGCTTCACTTATGAAGGAAGGGTAAATTTCACATTATGAAGTACTCTCCTTAGGTGGGCTCTGATGTCAAGTGTTCCTGTAAGCTAGTGTCCCTGTTCTGCTGCCCCAGAAATATTCATCCCAGTAAGAACCTCAGCAACTTAGTATTTTAAAGGTGAAAGGTGAATTGCAAAGGGTTGTTTTGGTTTTTTTTGTTGGTTGGTTGGTTGGGGGTTTGTTTTGTTTTGCTTTGAGGGTGGTTTATGGATTTATTTTTGTTTGGTTTGGCTTGGGATATTTTGGGGGCAAGGTTTTGTTCCTAATTATTTCCTGGAAGTTAAAAATATATGCTTGGTCTTTATCCAGTAAGAAAACACACTCATTGAAGTTTTCATTATTTTTTTCTAGCTCTTGCACTTTTTTTAGATTTAAAAATAATTGAAGAGGCAGTTTTAATAAAAATTGGCAAATTATGAACAAATGTCTCCAAGCTACATAAGCCAAGATTGTATACAAACACAATAACCTTGCGATCTTGTGGTTATTTCAGTAAACTCTGATTAAAAGCTTCTTATATAGTTTAGGCAATTGGTTAAAATAATTGTGGTACAGCTCTAGTTCCTTTGCAAAGTTAGATATAGAGAAAGTAATTTCTATGACAAAAGTGTTTGCTGAAGGAAGAAAGGGAAATTCATCTCTGTACATGTTCTTGCTCTAACTTGGAAATACCCTTGGTACATAATCCCATTATCAAATTTTAGTAACTTGATTAATAAATATCAAAGGTTCAAGATAAATTAACTTCCTTCTTCATGAGAGTTATGTTTTCTGCTCTAGGAGTAGGAAATATTTTTTAGAAACTAACAAAGAAATAAGCTTTATGGAAGGCCTGTGCAGTGATTTCACATTCACCAAGTTCTGTTTTGCCTAATTTAGTGTAGTGGTTTGAATGTCTACCCTCTTTTCCCTCTGGGAGATAGGATTTGGGAGAAAAAGGCAAAACAGGCCCACCTTAAGGTAACAGATAGTTTTATTAACACTAAAAGAAAGGAAAAAAAAGAAAAAAAAAAAAAAGAAACTTCTTGTAGTGGTTTGAAAACAAACCAAGTGAGAGGATCCAAGTCAGAAAATATAATTTAATAAGAAGAAAGAAAGAAAAAAAGGTAGAATAAAAATAAATCCAATAATACAAAAGACCACTGACAGAGTCAGAATGCAACCTGATCCGGGTGATGGAAGCAGTCCAGATGAGGTGGTCTTCCTGAAGCAGTGATCCCGTAGAAAGGTCTGGTAGCTCTGGTCCTCTGGGAAATCCAGTGGCTAAGGGCTGCCCAAATCCCAGATTATATCCAGGTGAGAATGCCTGGCTCCTCCCCCCTGGGCGGAGCATCCCACAATGGGATGGTGAGTCATGCAAAAGAGTCTTTGATGGCCCATTAGCGAGAGATTGCTCCCGGAGGCAGTTATCTATGAGTCATACAGTAAGGCATCTGATGGCCATTAACAGAAGATAGTCCAGGGGGAGGGGGTCTGGGAAACACTGCTTCAACAATTGGATTCAACAGTTCATGAGGATGGTGATAGAATACTTTTGCATATTCTATACTACAACCCAGGACATAATCCACCCCTTATTCTATTACCATCTACATCACACCCAAATCAATACATTCTTACAGAGATACACATATATACATACAAAAGGAAACTTTACGCACTGTTCTCACTTAAAGTTATGTCTCTCTGTGGTATACAACAGGTTTCCCCATCTTTCTGCATTACCCACCAAGTGTAACCAGGTCCTTGAGCAAAGACAATCCCACGGATGGGTCTGCCTTTGCCTGAGGTGGGATTAATCCAAACAGTGTTTCCTAAAATGCTCTTCATGTGTACCACAGGGACTTTGTCTCCATCCACTGTGTGTAAGGATTCAGACTGGGCAGGACCACCTTGACTGATAGACCCTTGGGTGTTGACCATCCAGGTGGCTTTGGCTAAGTTTATACCCCAATTTTTGAAGTTCCCTCCACCTAGTGCTTTCAGGGCAGTCTTTAGTAGTCCATTGCACCATTCAACTTTCCCGGCAGCCATGGTGCATGATAAGGGATGTGATATATCCATTCTATACCATGTTCTCTAGCCCAGGTGTTTATAAGGCCGTTCTTGAAATGGGTCCCATTGTCCGACTCGATTCTCTCAGGGGTGCCATGTCTCCACAGGACTTGCTTTTCAAGGCCCAAGATGGTGTTTCGGGCAGTGGCATGAGGCACGGGGTAAGTTTCCAGCCATCCAGTGGTGGCTTCCACCATGGTCAGCACGTAGCGCTTTCCTTGACGGGTTTGGGGAAGGGTGATGTAGTCAATTTGCCAGGCTTCCCCATATCTGTACTTCAGCCATCGTCCTCCATACCACAAAGGCTTCACTCGCTTGGCCTGTTTGATTGCAGCGCAGGTCTCACAGTTGTGGATGACCTGTGAGATGCAGTCCATAGTAAGGTCCACCCCTCGGTCACGGGCCCATCGGTATGTTGCATCTCTTCCCTGATGACCAGAGGCATCATGGGCCCAACGAGCTAGGAACAATTCTCCCTTGTGCTGCCAGTCTAGATCCACTTGTGATACTTTCACCTTGGCAGCTTTGTCCACCTGCTCGTTGTTGCGATGCTCCTCATTAGCCCGGCTCTTGGGTACATGCGCGTCCACGTGTCGAACTTTCACGGTCAGCCTCTCTACTCGGGCGGCGATGTCCTGCCAGATGTCAGCGGCCCAGATGGGTTTTCCTCTGCGTTGCCAGTTGGCCTTTTTCCAGCGATCCAGCCATCCCCACAGAGCATTAGCTACCATCCATGAGTCAGTATAGAGATAGAGTCTCGGCCACTTCTCTCGTTCAGCAATATCCAAAGCCAGCTGGACAGCTTTAAGCTCTGCAACCTGACTTGATCCACCTTGTCCCTCGGTAGCCTGTGCAACTCGTCGTGTGGGACTCCACACTGCAGCTTTCCATTTCCGGTTAGCACCTACAATTCGGCAGGAGCCATCAGTGAAGAGAGCATATCGTCTTTCAGTCTCCGGTAGCTCATTGTATGGTGGGGCTTCCTCGGCACGTGTTACTTGCTTTTCCTCTTCTTCAGATGATAATCCAAAAGTCTCACCTTCTGGCCAGTTTGTTATAATTTCCAGAATCCCAGGGCGATTTGGGTTTCCAATACGGGCGCGCTGTGTAATGAGGGCCATCCATTTGCTCCAAGTGGTGTCAGTGGCGTGATGCGTGGAAGGAACCTTTCCCTTGAACATCCACCCCAGCACGGGTAGTCGGGGTGCCAAGAGCAGCTGTGTTTCAGTGCCAATCACTTCTGAGGCGGCTTGAACTCCTTCATAGGCAGCCAAGATCTCCTTCTCTGTGGGGGTGTAATTGGCTTCAGAGCCTCTGTAACTTCGGCTCCAGAATCCCAATGGTCGGCCTCGAGTCTCCCCAGGCACTTTCTGCCAAAGGCTCCAGGACAAACCATTGTTCCCAGCTGCGGAGTAAAGCACATTCCTCACATCTGGTCCCGTCCTTACTGGGCCAAGGGCTACTGCGTGAGCAATCTCTTGCTTGATCTGAACAAAGGCTTGTTGCTGTTCAGGGCCCCAGTGGAAATCGTTCTTCTTACGGGTAACCAGGTAAAGAGGGCTCACGATCTGACTGTACTCAGGAATGTGCATCCTCCAAAAACCTATGGCACCTAGGAAAGCTTGTGTTTCCTTCTTGTTGGTAGGTGGAGACATGGCAGTGATCTTGTTGATTATTTCTGTGGGGATTTGGCGACGTCCATCTTGCCACTTGACTCCCAGGAACTGGATTTCTTGAGCCGGTCCCTTAACCTTACTTCGTTTAATGGCAAAACCAGCTTTTAGCAGAATTTGGATAATCTTCTCTCCTTTCTTGAAGACCTCCCCTGGGGTGTCTCCCCATACGATGATGTCATCGATGTACTGCAGATGTTCCGGAGCCTCGCCCTTCTCCAGTGCAGCCTGGATTAGTCCATGGCAGATGGTGGGGCTGTGTTTCCACCCCTGGGGCAGCCGGTTCCAGGTGTACTGCACGCCCCTCCAGGTGAAAGCGAACTGGGGCCTGCACTCTGCTGCCAAAGGAATGGAGAAGAAGGCATTGGCAATATCGATGGTCGCATACCACTTTGCTGCCTTGGACTCCAGCTCGTACTGAAGCTCCAACATGTCTGGCACGGCAGCGCTCAGTGGTGGTGTGACTTCATTCAGACCACGGTAATCCACTGTCAGTCTCCATTCTCCACTGGACTTACGCACTGGCCATATAGGGCTGTTGAAAGGTGAATGAGCTTTACTGACCACCCCTTGGCTCTCCAGCTTACGAATCATCTCATGTATGGGAGTCACAGAGTCTCTGTCAGTGCGGTATTGCCGACGGTGTGCTGTTGCTGTGGCGATTGGCACCTGTTGTTCTTCAACTCTCAGCAGTCCCACAGCAGAGGGGTCATCTGAGAGACCAGGCAAGGTGTTCAGCTGTCTGATGTTTTCTGTCTCTACAGCAGCTACTCCAAAGGCCCAACGATATCCTTTTGGGTCTTTGAAATGTCCATTTCTGAGATAGTCTATGCCGAGGATGCACGGGGCCTCTGGGCCAGTCACGATGGGGTGTTTCTGCCACCCATTCCCAGTCAAACTCACTTCGGCCTCCAATACAGTCAGCTCCTGGGACCCTCCTGTCACTCCAGAAATAGAAATGGGTTCTGCTCCCACATACCCTGATGGCATCAGGGTACATTGGGAGCCAGTGTCAACCAAAGCTGTGTATTCTTGTGGGTCTGATGTGCCAGGCCATCGGACCCACACAGTCCAATAGATCCGATTGTCCCTCTCCTCTACCTGGCTGGAGGCAGGGCCCCTCTAACACTGATCATTCCCTCCCTGAGTATACATACTAGAGGTCCCAGCATCCTGACTACTGGCAGCCTGGGCATAGGAGGTTGCGGCTACTTTCATTTTAGTGGCACCCCCTTGGTGAGCATTCCTCTCCTTGAGCTCACGCACCCGTGCTGCCAGGACAGAAGTGGGTTTCCCATCCCACACTCCCATGTCTTCCCCATGGTCACGCAGATAAAACCACAGGTCAGCTCTTGGGGTGTACCCTCTCTCTCTAGCCGGGGGTCGTTGGGCTCTACCTCTGGGACCTGTGACTCGTACTGGTGCCACGTTGGAAATGTTCTTCCTCATCTCCTCCCTCACCTCCCTCATTTCCTCTTTGAGTTCTTTCACCACGGCAGAGATATGAGCCTGCATCGGGCCATTGATCATACTCTCATAATTTCTAAGCTTATTGGCAACAGACCCCACTGTCTCTCGGTTGTCCTCAACATTAATTGTTGCAATGAATGTGGTATACTGAGATGGCCCCAGATTTGCCAGATTCCATAACATCTGCCCTGTGCATCTAACCTTGTCAGGGTCATTATCATGTTGTCCACTCCTCCCAAAAAGTACCTCCAGTACTGCCACTTCCCTCAGCTGTTGGATTCCTTCCTCCAGAGTTTTCCAGCGCATTCTATGGTGGTGCTCCTGCATTCTTTCTCTGTGGACAAATCTTTCTCTAACACTTGTTAAAAGTCGCTGCCAGAGGGAAAGGGGTCCAGGCTCCCTCACAAATACCTGATTTATTCCTGAGTCCTGGGTCAAGGGTCCCAAATTCCTTGCCTCACCACCATCTAGTTGCACACCCGTACCCATTAGATCCCAGACCCGAAGCAGCCAGGCTGTGTAAGCCTCACGTCCCCGTCGTACAATATCTTTTTGTAGATTACGGAGACTTTCATACGACAGGGACTCAGTGATGATCTGAACTTGTGATTCCCCTGCATCTTGTGAGGGCCCTCCTTTCCTACCCTTATTATCTGGGTTTGTTGTTTTCACCTTGGATTTCTTTGTTTCCAGAGGGGCGACTGCCACTGGCTGTGACTGCCCCTGTGGTTCAGCTGGAACCTGGACAGTTGTAATGTCTACAGGTTCCATATCAGATTCTCCTTTGTCAGGGCAGGGGGAGGGTCTCCCACCAGCTGGGGAAGTGTACTCCCTCAGCATCTCATGCATCTCCTTTATCAGAGCCCCCACCCAACCTGGGTAGTTTATCTCTGAAGCAGGCTGTGGGGCAGGGGCGGGCTCTTGGGCAGCATTCCTATTGTCTGGGGTACTTATCAGGGTGCTTACCCAGGCCATTCTCCCTTTATCTCTAAATACCAAATAGAATAGGCCTATAAACAACACCAGCCACTGTATGATATCATTAGCATTCAGAGGAAATTTGAACCCTTCAAGAGCTGGTGGGGTAGATCCAAAGAGCTGGGTGAAGGGCTGAGAGAATATTTCTCCCGGTGCCATCTCCTCACAGTATGTACCATTGTTAAAGTAACCCCAGAAACACAGAGTTAGTGTATGGTAGCCCTGAATCCATGTGCCTGCTTTCCAAAGAAAGTTAAAAATCCATGAATTCCTCACCTTATTAACCCACAAAATAAACTGGATGGCAGCTACAGTAGCCTTAGTTATAGGGCCCATGTTTAGATAAGGGCTTGCAAATGGCAGAAATACAGCCACGACCATGTGCCACCCAAACCAGGGAAGGCTAGACCACATGCTTCTGTTCAGTGAGCTTATATCTACTAAAAAAAAAAGTGTTATTCCTCTCTCCCAATGCCCTCGGCCCTCACGTTGGGCGCCAAAATCTGTCTTGGTTTAGAAAGACAGGTATCTGCCAGGGAAACTGGGGTTCCCCTTAGAATAGAGGATGTAAACCCCTCACCCCCCGCCAAGTTCTAATTTTGCAATTAATGGCTCTCAGGCAACGATTTGGGAGTAGGAATAACAGCTTTTTACTAAGAATATAAGAATACAAATGTGGTAGAAAAGAAAAAGGAAAAAAAAACAAAACAAAACAAAACCACCCCACCAAACCAGCAAACCAACAAACAACAATTTTGAAAAGTCCTGACAGGGTCAAAGCTACAACCTTGTTAGTCAGGGTGTGGAAAGCAGTCCAAAAGTGAGTCCTCCTGGAATGGCAGGTACAGCTCCGCTGAGGCAGAAAATGATCCAGTAGCAGAAAAGAAAAGGGGTCCTGAGGTGGTGAGAAGGGTCCAGCCTTCCTCCCGTAATCGGATGAAGCAAGACACTGTGCTGGTTTAAAGTCCCAGCTTTATCCAGGTGAGAATGGCTGGCTCCTCCCACGGGGTGGAGCATCACACAATAGGTACGCTAGGATGTAGGTATGTGTTGGGAAGGGGACACGGCTAGAGAAGACTGTTAATGGCCCATTAAAGATAAGAACAATGCTCTACCTGATACTGACCGTTGGCCCATTATCAAAAGGCACCCGCCCCCAACTGTTTTCAGCAGATGAAATTGAATAGACTATAACCCAGGACAATATCCACCCCTTATTCTATTATCATCTGCATCATACTTAAATCAATAAACTCTACTATACAGCATGAAGCCTTACACTCAGTTCTTACTTAGGATTAGGTTTTCCTGTGGTACACAACTGGTTCTTCCATCCTTCTGCATTACCCACCAAGTGTAACCAGGTCCTTGAGCAAAAACAATCCCACGGGTGGGTTCACCTTTGCCTGAGGTGGGGTTAATCCAGACAGCCTTTCCTAAAATACCTCTCATGTGTACCACAGGGACTTTATCTCCGTCCACTGTGTGCAAGGGGGCAGACTGGGCAGGACCAGCTCGATTGACGGAGCCTCGCGTGTTGACCATCCAGGTGGCCTTTGCTAAGTTCACTTCCCAGTTCTTGAAAGTCCCTCCGCCAAGTGCCTTCAGGGTGGTCTTAAGTAGTCCATTGCACCGTTCAACTTTCCCGGCAGCTGGTGCATGATAAGGGATGTGATAGATCCATTCAACGCCGTGTTCTTTAGCCCAGGTGTTTATAAGGCTGTTCCTGAAATGGGTCCCGTTGTCCGACTCGATTCTCTCAGGGGTGCCATGTCTCCACAGGACTTGTTTTTCAAGGCCCAGGATGGTGTTCCGGGCAGTGGCATGAGGCACAGGGTAGGTCTCCAGCCACCCGGTGGTGGCTTCCACCATGGTCAGCACGTAGCGCTTGCCTTGGCGGGTTTGGGGCAGGGTGATGTAGTCAATCTGCCAGGCCTCCCCATACTTATATTTGGACCACCGTCCACCGTACCAGAGGGGCTTCACCCGCTTGGCCTGCTTGATGGCAGCACATGTCTCACAGTCGTGGATGACCTGAGAAATACTGTCCATGGTTAGGTCCACCCCTCGGTCTCGGGCCCACTTATAGGTGGCATCTCTGCCCTGATGACCTGAGGCATCATGAGCCCACCGAGCTAGGAACAACTCTCCCTTGTGCTGCCAATCCAAGTCTATCTTGGACACCTCTATCCTCGCGGCTTGATCTACTTGCTCGTTGTTCCGGTGCTCTTCATTAGCCCGACTCTTGGGAACATGGGCATCCACATGACGGACTTTCACGGGTAGTCTCCCTACTCTGGTAGCGATGTCCTTCCACTCATCAGCAGCCCAGATTGGTTTTCCCCTACGCTGCCAGTTGGCCTTTCTCCACCTTTCTAGCCAGCCCCACAGGGCATTAGCTACCATCCACGAATCAGTGTAGAGGTAGAGCTTTGGCCACTTCTCTCTTTCAGCAATGTCCAGGGCCAATTGAACAGCTTTGAGTTCGGCAAACTGGCTTGACCCACCTTCTCCTTCAGTGGCTTGTGCAACCTGTCTTGTGGGGCTCCACACGGCTGCTTTCCACTTCCGGTTCATCCCTACGATGCGACAGGAACCGTCAGTGAAAAGAGCGTAGCATGTTTCTCCTGCTGGCAGTTGGTTATACGGTGGAGCTTCTTCAGCCCGGCTTACTTGCTCTTGTTCCTCTTCATCGGTGAGACTGAAATTTTCAGCTTCCGGCCAGTTGGTGATCACTTCCAGAATCCCAGGGCGATTCGGGTTTCCAATACGGGCGCGCTGGGTGATGAGGGCGATCCATTTGCTCCATGTGGCGTCAGTGGCGTGGTGGGTAGAGGGAACCTTTCCTTTAAACATCCACCCCAGCACTGGTAGTCGGGGTGCCAGGAGAAGTTGTGCTTCAGTGCCAATCACCTCTGAGGCGGCTTGAACTCCTTCGTAGGCGGCCAAGATCTCCTTCTCTGTGGGAGTGTAATTGGCTTCGGACCCTCTGTAGCTTCGGCTCCAGAATCCCAGTGGCCGACCTCGAGTCTCACCAGGCACCTTCTGCCAAAGGCTCCAGGACAGACCGTGGTTCCCGGCTGCGGAGTAGAGCACATTCTTTACCTCTGGTCCTGTCCTGACTGGGCCAAGGGCTACCGCATGAGCGATTTCCTGCTTGATCTGGGCAAAGGCATGTTGTTGTTCTGGGCCCCAGTGGAAATCGTTCTTTTTGCGGGTAACCAGGTACAGAGGGCTCACAATCTGGCTGTACTCGGGAATGTGCATTCTCCAAAAGCCTATGGCCCCTAGGAAAGCTTGTGTTTCCTTCTTGTTGGTGGGTGGAGACATGGCGGTGATCTTATTGATGACCTCTGTGGGGATCTGGCGACGTCCATCTTGCCACTTGACTCCCAGAAACTGGATCTCTTTAGCGGGTCCCTTAACCTTACTTTGCTTAATGGCAAAACCGGCTTTCAGCAGTATCTGGATAATCTTCTCTCCTTTCTCGAAGACTTCCCTTGCTGTGTTCCCCCATACGATGATGTCGTCAATGTACTGTAGATGTTCAGGAGCCTCACCCTTTTCCAGTGCAGCCTGGATCAGTCCATGGCAGATGGTGGGGCTGTGCTTCCACCCCTGGGGCAGTCGGTTCCAGGTGTACTGCACGCCCCTCCAGGTGAAAGCGAACTGGGGCCTGCACTCTGCTGCCAAAGGAATGGAGAAGAAGGCATTGGCAATATCGATGGTCGCATACCACTTTGCTGCCTTGGACTCCAGCTCGTACTGAAGCTCCAACATGTCTGGCACGGCAGCGCTCAGTGGTGGTGTGACTTCATTCAGACCACGGTAATCCACTGTCAGTCTCCATTCTCCACTGGGCTTACGCACTGGCCATATAGGGCTGTTGAAAGGTGAATGAGCTTTACTGACCACCCCTTGGCTCTCCAGTTTACGAATCATCTCATGTATGGGAGTCATTGAGTCTCTGTCAGTGCGGTATTGCCGACAGTGAACTGGTGCTGTGGCAATTGGTACCTGTTGTTCTTCCACTCTCAGCAGTCCCACCACATAGGGGACATCTGAGAGACCAGGCAAAGTATTCAACTGTCTGATATCTTCTTTCTCCACTGCAGCTATTCCAAAAGCCCAACGATATCCTTTTGGGTCTTTGAAATATCCATTCCTGAGATAGTCTATGCCAAGGATGCATGGGGCCTCTGGGCCAGTCGCGATGGAGTGTTTTTGCCACCCTTTTCCAGTTAAACTCACTTCTGCCTCTAATATAGTCAGTTGCTGGGACCCTCCTGTCACCCCAGAAATAGAAATAGATTCTGTTCCTACATACCTTGATGGCATCATGATACATTGGGCCCCAGTGTCAACCAATACCGTATATTCTTGTGGGTCAGATGTGCCAGGCCATCGGATCCACACAGTCCAGTAGATCCGATTGTCCCTTTCCTCTACCTGGCTAGAGGCAAGGCCCCCCTATTCCTGGTCATGGCATACATTATTCTCTTCCTTTATATATGTTCCTGAGGTCCCTTCAAGAGGATCAGGCATATCGTCATTCCTGTACTGTCTGGAGTTCTGTGCACGAGAGACTGGAGCAACATTGATTCTAGATGGACTTCTTGTGGTAGGTGTTTCTCTTTTCAGCTCACGTACCCAGACTGCTAATGAGGAGGTGGGTTTTCCATCCCACTTTGTCATGTCCTCTCCGTGCTCTCGAAGGAAAGACCAGAGGTTACCTTGTGGTGTGTATCCTCTCTCCCTGGCTGGGGGACGCCTACTCCTAATGGCAGAGACTCTCTTCGGCTCTGGTGAGATATGGTAAATTTCTTCCTTAAGTTCTTTTTTCAGTTTCTGATGGCCTTCTTCAATCAAGCTCCAGACTTGCTCAGCCAGTTTTGTTTCCACAGATGAGACATGGGTACGAACTGGGGTGGTGACAGTGTCTCCGTAAATTCTTAGTTTATTAGCCAAGACACCCACCCTGTCCTCACCTTCCCTCCATTGCAGTGTTGCCAGGTAACGTGAGTACATCTCTGGTCCAAACCGTGCAAATCTCATCCACATCCGTGATGTGCACTGGACACCATCTGGGCTTTTAGGAAATCTCTCGTCTTCTGAAAAAATGATCTCCAGCACAGCCAATTCCCTCAGGCATCGGATACCTTGTTCTATTGTGCTCCATTTTCCTTGGTGCACTTGGAGGTCTTCTTTACAAAGATATCTGTCCTTCACACTTGTTAGCAGTCGCTGCCAGAGGCTGAGAGGTTCTTGGGTTTTCCCGATCCCCTGGTCAATGACCACATCCCGGGATAGTGATCCTAGTTGCCTGGCCTCAATTCCATCCAGAATGATGTCATTGCTGCAGTGTCCCAGATGCGGAGCAGCCAGGTCAGGATGGACTCGTTGGTCTGGCGGGTGAACTCCCTTCGCAGGTCACGCAGCTCACCCAGAGACAGAGAGCGAGTGATGATCTCTGTCTCTGTCTCTTCTGCTGGGTGCGCAGGTCCTGCTGCATCCTCGTCAGTCACTATGCAGACTGATTTGCTCTTTGATTTCTTCTTCTGAACGGTGGCAACTCCTACTGGTTTAGACTGTTCCGGTTCGGTGACAGTTTGTGTGGAGATGTTCACGGCACCTTTGGTTCCTTTCTCCTCTGTGACAGTCTGAACAGATGTGGACACTGTTGCCTCACTTTTGTCTTCTTTCTCCTCTGTGATGATCTGTGTAGATGAGGACAGTGTTGCCTTGCCTTTGGTTCCCTTCTCCTTTGTGACAGTCTGTGTAGACACTGATGCTGTTGCTTTGCTTCTTTTTCCCTGTTCCTTAAGAACATGCTGCACCACACCATGTAGTGTTTTGATTCTAAGCATGGTGTCCGTGCAGAGAAGACAAAGCAGGCCTAACAACAGTATCATGCTGTCCTTTGCATCCAGAGGATACTCAATATTTTCAAAAACTGCTGTGCCATTCCTGAAAAACTGGAAAAAATCATTCTTTAACCCTCCCCACAGGGGCTGGGTAAGACTGTCGATGCCCCAGACGTAGCATCATAGACCAGAACAAGAATACAGATCTGGGTATATATACCGAATGATGTTCATTGCCTCAGAGTTGATCAAGCAATGGACATAATAGATCACTAAAGCAATTTTAGCACCATACCCTGGTCTACGCAGAAGCATTAAGACCGGCAGATAGTGCCCCATGTGCGGAAAAATATAGAGAGATAGGTATAGGACCCATGTAAGCACGCTGAGCATCATAGCGAACAGACGTCTCCTTCAATACAAAATTGTAATTCTGACTTTTCTTAGTGCCTTGTGCCTCACATTGGGCGCCAAAAATATGTAGTGGTTTGAAAACAAACCAAGTGAGAGGATCCAAGTCAGAAAATATAATTTAATAAGAAGAAAGAAAGAAAAAAAGGTAGAATAAAAATAAATCCAATAATACAAAAGACCACTGACAGAGTCAGAATGCAACCTGATCCGGGTGATGGAAGCAGTCCAGATGAGGTGGTCTTCCTGAAGCAGTGATCCCGTAGAAAGGTCTGGTAGCTCTGGTCCTCTGGGAAATCCAGTGGCTAAGGGCTGCCCAAATCCCAGATTATATCCAGGTGAGAATGCCTGGCTCCTCCCCCCTGGGCGGAGCATCCCACAATGGGATGGTGAGTCATGCAAAAGAGTCTTTGATGGCCCACTAGCGAGAGATTGCTCCCGGAGGCAGTTATCTATGAGTCATACAGTAAGGCATCTGATGGGCCATTAACAGAAGATAGTCCAGGGGGAGGGGGTCTGGGAAACACTGCTTCAACAATTGGATTCAACAGTTCATGAGGATGGTGATAGAATACTTTTGCATATTCTATACTACAACCCAGGACACTTCTAAACCAATCCTTTCTCCTACCACAAACGGTTCACCTTCCCACACAATATAGAGAGAAAACTATGAATTTCAGTCAGTTGCAACCATTTAAACATAATCTTTAATCACTTTGGGAGAGAAGTCTCTCTAGAGTTTCATGGAGACATTCACCACAAGAAAAAAACAGTCTGGTGGCTTTCAATGTCACAAATTCTGCAACCCCCCCGAATTTTTTGCAGATTGTTCAGTCCCACACATTAGCAACCTTTCCCCTGGCTACTCATGGGCCTCAGACTATTTGGGGTACCATTTATGAATGCTTCTTCTCGTATAAAGCAAGGATTCTCTTCTTCTATCTCACTCTAAAATCATCTCTATCTCAAAGGAAATAAAGACCTCCCTTTATCCCAGGAGAGGGGTCTTCAAATTACTTTCTCTCTAGAATCATCTTCATTTCAAAAGCTGAGACATCCTTATTTTCACCCCAGGAGCCAAGAGCTTACTCTATTCAAAATTCTCAATTAGATCTCAATTATATCAGTACACAACCTTTGGCTAGAACTTGCATTCCCCCAAACAGCATTATGATATAACAAGAAATAGTTCATTTCTCCGTGGTTTATATCCAGAGAAATCCAGTCAAAAATGTCCCCTTCCTCCATCCCTTCTTCCAGTAGTCTTTATCAGTTCTTTCACTGACTTTGTCTCATAATGTCTCTCTATGTTTTAAATCACTCTGTATTCCATGGAAGAGGGAAGGGTTAAGCTTTAGAAACTTCATTTTGCCAGGAAAGAGTTAAATCTGCCCAGGTCTGCAGTCCTCATGTGATCTCTGCTGGGCAGCAGCTTCTCAAATTTTGTGGGATGTCAGAGCCGGGCTTTCCCCTTCTTCCTTTCTTCTCTGCCCAGGAATCACTGGAGGAATGGGAACTCTGCCCACCCCTCAGTGATAAGTGGGCCCATAGCTCTTATCAGGGGCTCAGCTGACAGCTCCCTCCCAGCTCAGCTGGCTTTAAAATTAGCTGATGTTAAGCTACAGCCTCCCCTTCCCTGTCAAGAACCAATGGAGCTTGGCCAGGCCTTGGCCAGCTCCACCACCTATCATGGGGAAGCGGAGGACACGCAGCCGGCCTGAGCCCAGAGGCACAGCCATGCCCTAAGCCAACTTCCACCCCCCCCAGGAGGGGGAAGCAGCAGGGGCCTAGCTGGCCTGGCCGCTCCTCAGAGCAGTGGCTGGGGCCGCTTATTACCTGTCACTGGCTGAAAGGAAAAGGACCAGTCACCTGGAATCTATAACGATGTCCTGAGGCTGCTTTCTGTAGCAAATCATGAAGTATCTCTTTTAAATTACCTCTCCACAATGCCAACCATAATTCATATTCTGCCTCATCCCTAAGGCATTGAATTAAATATTTTAAATCTGCTGGGACAACTGTTTTTCTTGATAATTGGGCATTTAAACAGCCTTTTAAAAAAGAGCTATTTTTTCCACATTCTCCCAAAGCATTGCAAAGGTCTTTTATTGCATTTTTTGTTATAGGTTTCCATTCTGCTGTTGTGTTCCCACTCCTGGTTTGCTGGTATGTAACAGGAGTGATGGTAGGGATGTGGCTGGGGGTTGAACTGCTTGCTTTGGCATCTCTACAGTCAGTTTCGCAGTGGAAGGAGGGGGAGGAGGAGGTGTGGGAATGGGGGAAGGGGGCGGGGTGACCGTGGGAACCAGAGGCAGGGTGGGTTGCCAAGCCTCGGGGAGGGGGTGGTCTGGCCCTCTGGTGAAGTCAGCTGGGAGGCAGACCTTGGGGTGGGGTGAGGAGGAGGGGTTCGGGGAGAAGGCGGGAGGGAAGTTTCGCAGGAACAGGACGGGGACGGGGTTTGGGAGCGCGAGGGATGCTGGGAGGAAGAAAGGGAACAAAGGGACGCTGAGAGCTTCCACACGTGGCTTTCGCCATCTTTAAACACTCCGGTGGCTCGGCTTGGCATGGGGGGTGTCTGAGCCAAGCCTCCACCACGCAGGCTGGGGGTTGGAGAGCGGTGCAAGCCATCACTCCATGGGGGACACAGAGCGATCTCTCCTGCCGCACGGAGAAACTGATGACAAATGCTCTCGTGGCAGCCACTCGCCACTTCTTGATCTCTCAGCAAGTTGTGGCATGGGAGGCGGCAGCCCTCGTTCCGGGGGTCTGACACAAGGATTTGGGGTGGGGGATGGCAGCGCTCGGTCGCTGTGGTCACTGCCAGCTGCTCCCCGAGGGAGGGAAGTGGCAGCACCACTCAAGCCACGTTCACCATTTCTGGGAGGGGGTGGTGCCCACCACTTTTTCATGTTGTCTTGTATAACTTCCGTATATTAATTCTCACCTGAAATATAAAACTGTATGAAAAAGGGGGGCAGTGATTCAAAAAGGGAATTCTAGGAGGAGAGGAACAAGCCTGGACAAGTCAACTGATCACCCATAGGAGGGGGAAGATAAGAAAATCAACACATGAATGGATGTAGCTCCGTCCGGAGGCGAATTACCAATTGCCCCTAATGAGCGGAACATCTACCTGATAACATCGATTAAATCAGTGATGGCTTCTCGGAAAACCTTTCTCCCCACTCAACCTGGAAATCTTTGCTCCAGAAATCTTGGGTGTTTGGGATTTTGAGCCCTTTTTTTTAATATTATGATGCTCAAATTCCCTCGCTTCTGAGGTCCAGCCCTGGCTAGCTGTGGACCTTGGAGAAGGAACTGAGCTAGGACGAGAACAAAAGACAAAAGGCACTCTGACTCCTCGTGGGAAACAGCCCCACAGGTTTAATGTAGAACTAACACCTTGAAATCCAGGAGGAGAAAGAGGGCAGGACCCTTCGTCCCAGGGGTTTTAAGCCCTAAGGGGGAGGGGATGAACGGGAGTCTGTTGACCAATAGGGGCGGACCCAGGGGGAGGGGAGATACAGGGGGCATCAGGTAAAGGAAGGTGCAGATACATGGGAAGGTATAATCAAGGGACACCCAGTGCAAAATGAACTAATCACATAGTGGAACACAACATTATGATATTTGGGAAAAAAATCCAGTGTAAGAAGGATTACTCCTGTCAAACAACACTCTTTTCAGTGTTGTTTGACAGGATTCCTATTCTCTTCAGCCTTATGAGCACTTATGCTGGAAAAGCTGGATTATGATTTTGTTATTGTCCAGTCCCTCAGTGTTTTCCCTTTTCCCCAGGGTCCTATTATTTGCAATCAGTATCCATGAGAGAAAGTCTTCAGTAAAGCTATTGCTGTGAACATGCAGCTTTGACTCCTGCAAGGCTCTCCACAGGCATCTCTCCCTCCTGCTGAGCTCGGGAGGGAGACATAGTCAGTGGAAAGATTAATCACAGAATCACAGAATCACAGAATGTGTAGGTTGGAAGAGACCTTCAAGATCATCAAGTTCAACCCAGCCCTAACACCTCAACTAGCTCATGGTATCAAGTGCCACATCCAGTTTTCTTTTAAACACATCCAGGGATGGTGACTCCACCACCTCCCCAGGCAGACTATTCCAGATTAATCACTCTTTCAGTGAAAAACTTCTTCCTAATATCCAACCTATATTTCCCTTGACGCAGCTTAAGACTCTGTCCTCTCGTTCTGCCAGTTGATGCCTGGAGAAAGAGACCAACCCCCAGCTGTCTACAACCACCCTTCAGGAAGTTGTAGAGAGTGATAAGGTCACCTCTGAGTCTCCTTTTCTCCAGGCTAAACAACCCCAGCTTCCTCAGTCGTTCTTCATATGGCTTGTTTTCCAAGCCCTTCACCAGCTTTGTTGCCCTCCTCTGGACACGTTCAAGCATCTCAATGTCCTTCCTAAACTGAGGGGCCAGAACTGGACACAATACTCAAGGTGTGGCCTCACCAGGGCTGAGTACAGGGGAAGAATGACCTCCCTGCTCCTGCTGGCCACACCATTCCTGATACGGGCCAGGATGCCATTGGCCCTCTTGGCCACCTGGGCACACTGCTGGCTCATGTTCAGCCGGCTGCTGATCAGAACCTCCAGGTCCCTTTCCTCCTGGGCACTGTCCAGCCACACCGTCCCCAGCTTATAACGCTGCAGGGGGTTATTGTGGCCAAAGTGCAGGACTCGACACTTGAACTCATTAAACTTCATTTTGTTGGACTCTGCCCATCGATCCAACTGTTCCAGATCTCTCTGCAGAGCCCTCCTATCTTCCAAGCGGCCAACACATGCTCGCAGCTTAGTGTTATCTGCAGATTTACTAATGAAAGATTCAATAGCCTCATCCATGTCATCAATGAAAATATTGAACAGAGCTGGCCCCAGCACAGACCCCTGAGGGACACCACTGGTGACTGGCCACCAGCTGGATACAGCACCATTCACCACCACTCTCTGGGCTCAGCTATCCAGCCAGTTCCTAACCCAGCAAAGAGTTCTCCTGTCCAAGCCCAGGCTGCCAGCTTTTCCAGGAGTGTGCTGTGGGGGACAGTGTCAAAAGCCTTGTTAAAGTCCAAATAGACAACATCCACAGCCCTTCCTGCATCCACCAGGTGGGTCACCTGAGCATAAAAGGAGATCAGGTTGGTCAAACATGACCTACCTCTCCTAAACCCGTGCTGGCTGGGCCTCATACCCTAGCCATCCTGTAGGTGCTGTGTGATGAGACAGTATAAGCTGTTTCATTATCTTGCCAGGTACTGAGGTCAGACTGACTGGTCTATAATTACTGGCATCCTCCTTCCCGTCCTTTTTGTGAATGGATGTCACACTGGCCAGTTTCAATCTTCTGGAACCTCACCAGTGAGCCAGGACTGATTGTAAATGATGGAGAGTGGCTTTGCAAGCTCATCTGCCAACTCCCTCATAACCCTGGGATGAATCCCATCCGGGCCCATAGATTTATTAGTGTCCAAGCATCTCAGCTCTTTTCTGACTGCCTCTTCTTGGGGGGACCATTCTGTTCCCTAACACCATCAACGGACCCAGGAGGACAGTTGTCCTGTAGGCAAATTGTCTTCCCACTGAAAACTGAGGCAAAGAAGCCATTAAGTACTTCTGCCTTCTCCTCATCAGCAGTTACTAAGTTCCCTCCCTTATTCAATAGAGAGCAAAGGTTAGCCTTACCTTTCCTTTTACCATTAATGTATTTATAGAAACATTTTTATTGTCCTATACAGAAGTCATCATTTTGAGTTCAAATTGAGCTTTGGCTTCTGTAATTTTTTTTCCTACATTCTCTAGCAGCCCCCTTAAATACTTCCTGAGGGACCTAGCCCTCCTTCCAAAAGTGATACATCCTCTTTTTATTCCTGAGTTCATCCAAAACCTCCTTGCTTATCCAGGCTGGGCGTTTGCCTTGTCAACTGGTCTTCCAGCACACAGGGACAGTCTGTTCCTGTGCTCTCAAAACCTCTGTCTTGAAGAACACCCAGCTTTCCTGAACTCCTTTGTTTTTAAGGGCTGCTTCCCAAGGAACTCTCTGAATAAGTCTCTTAAACAGGCCAAAGTCTGCCCTCCAGAAGTCCAGTGTAAAAGTCTTATTTATGTACCTCCTGATTTCACCAAATATCGAGAACTCTATAATTTCATGATCGCTCTGCCCCAGTCATCCTCCGACCACCACATCTCCCACCAGCCCATCTCTATTTGTGAACAACAGATCCAACTTATTCTTTCCCCTGGTGGGCTCACCTACCAGCTGTGACAAAAAGTTATCATCCATGCACTCTAAAGATTTCCTGGACTGTCTCTTTTCTGCTGCATTAAGTTCCCAGCAGATGTCTGGGAGGTTGAAGTTACCTACAAGGACAAGGGCTGATGATCCTGAAACATTCTCCAGCTGCTTATAGAATAGGTTGTCCACCTCTTTCTCCTGGTTGGGTGGACAATAACAGACTCCCAGTAGGATGTCAGCTTTGTTGGCTTTCTCCTTAATTCTTACCCATAGGCATTCAACTCCATCTTCATTAGTTTCAATACCTTTGGTGTCAAAAGCCTTCTTAATAAAAAGGGCCACCCCTCCACCTCTTCTCCCTTTGCTGTCTCTTCTGAAGAGCTTGTAGCCATCGAGTGCAGTGCTCCAGCTATGTGAGTCAGCCCACCACATTTCTGTGATGGCGACTACATCATAGCTTTGCTGTTGCACCATGATCTCCAGCTCTCCCTGTTTGTTACCCATGCTACGTGCATTGGTATACATGCACTTCAGCTGGGCTACTGATTTCACCCCTAACTCAGGCTTAGAACCCTTGGGCCTGCTTCCAGGCAGCCCAGCTGCATCCCCTACCCCCTCCAAACCTAGTTTAAAGCCCTCTCAATGAGGTCTGCCAGCTCCTGACCCAAGAACCTTCCACCCTTAACAGAGAGATGTATCCCATCTGGTTCCAATAGAGCAGGTGCCGTGAAAGTTGCGCCATGATCATAGAATCCAAAATTTTGTCGATGACACCAACCCTTAAGCCACTTGTTAATGATGTGAGTTCTCCTATTTCTTCCGTCATTTTTCTCTGCCACGAGAGGGACTAAGCAGATCACTACCTGGGTCCCTGTCTTGTCAACCACATGACCCAATGCCCTAAAGTCCCTTTTAATTGCCTTGACACTCCTTTTTTCGATCTCATCACTGCCAACCTGGATATCAGCAGTGGGTAATAATCAGTGGGTTAAATGTTCCAAGAGATGTTTTTTTGAAAAAAGGAATGAGGTAAGATATTGGCCAACATTTTGTATCTGTTTTGGTTTAACAATTAAGAGAAACCAAATAAAGGTTTATGGCACCATATGCTTAAAATAAAGAAATTCACATTAACAAAACTTGATAAAATTTCAACTAAGAAAGCATATCCATTGCTATCACTGCATTTTATACAAGCAGATACAGACAGATGTCATCACCAGCTGAAGTCATGCTGTGTCAAAGACTAAAATATTAACTAACTAACTTTTGTTAGATTTCAGGAATGTAGCCAAGGCAAGTTTTTCTGGGAAGTTATTTTATAACATCTTATAATGAAGGTAAGATGTCACCTTTTCTGTTCTCCTACTAATAATGCTTTAGAAGGATTAAATCCTCTGTAACTCAAACACTGAGCTAAGCTGTGAATTTGATGGCAAGCCTGACTCCAAATGAGGTGGTTTTGTACCTCAATGTGATACCCTCTTATTTGTAACTCTGGCTTTAGGATTTCACAGCATTGGCTTTGTCCTGCCGTTAAAGAGATGCTGTGGGTTTCTAGACATCTGACAGCCTCTTGAAAGTCAATTTGTGGTTGTTAATGTCAATTTCACTGCTCCTCCTTCCACAGCTGCTCCTCACAGTATTAGCAAAAGGGACAGCAACAAATGTGAGGCACACCTTTTCCAGTGGCCCATGAAAGGGAAGTGATGGGGAGCTTTAAAGAATGTTAATAGCGATCCTGGATTTCCACTTGGCAGGATGTGGACACATACAGATGAATTCGTTTGTATGTGGGGCAAAAATCACTGAGAGGTGGACTGGCTTAAGATTCCCTGTAAGAACATAAAAATAAATTGGTGCCCTTGATCTATCCCTAAGACTTACTTGTTTTACTTACTGTATTTCAACTCTTCTACATTAATTCTCCATACTGTTGTTTAGCCACTCCCATCTACTACATTTTATCTTTTAGGGATGAATTGAAACCAACATCTCTGACTCTTCCCCTGCCTATAAAATAAAACCACAAATAAAAAAATATATAAGCAGTTATAACTGAGTTTTACTATCACATCCTTTCTGTTCTGCAAAAAGACATTGCCATTTCCAAGGCTGGGGTAATCCTGTATTCAGTTTCTTTTATGATAAGAATTCACGTTTGTAAAATTTACCACAAGATCCATTTTGCTTTTTGCCAAAGGAATACATTCTATGATATAAGCTGGCTTTTATTTTTAGCTGTATTTCTTGTTTACACAGTATGAAGTAAACTTAAAATGGAAGAGTATAACTGGATGTTATGATTCCACTGAGCTTGGTAGAGAGGCCAAGAAAGGCCTACAGTAAGAAGCAAGATTGACCAAATCACTTTAAAAAGTCAGGCAGATGATTATGGAAAAGTTATTTTAGTTTGAAATTATCCCTCAGTCTCTTTCCAGGCCATGTTTGGCTATTCAGTGTTTGATTTTCACATATCACCAAGTGCATTATCTATATTTTGTGCCTTTTAACATTACCCACACAGCTCATGCAGGACACCATGTAACACCAACACGAAGGAGAATAGGAGAATTCTGCATCTCAGGAGAAGACAGGTGTAGCAGATTTCTGAGAGAAAGAGGGCACGATCTGTATTTAGAATAAGACTGTGAACTACCCAGCTGAAGCCCACCTGGCTGAGGCCTGACCCTGAGGCTTGGCCTTGAGGCCCTGAGGCCTTGAAGCCTGTTGCACAGTTAAAATTAGTTGTGGCGCAGCAGAAATTAGATATTAAGGTAGTAATGTGAGATAGTGGGTTTTGTAGAGGTCACCGAGTGCAGTTACTAGTGGTCATGCTTTAGCCACCTTAAGAATAAGTTAAACAGTGTGTGTTTGCATTTTTCTCTGCGCTGTATGCCAATGAAAGTGTCGCCTTAACGATAAATTATAGAGAACTGTATATAATCTGCCATCTTAAGCAGAATAAACAGAGAACGTGTGATTAACCATATTGGTTGGACCTGCGTTGCTCTCAGCGCAACCTCTCATTATTTTTGGGGTCTCCTTGCTTCAGGCAGGAAATCTCATTCACTCTTGCTTACCAGAAAGCACTCTGGGAAAGGTTCAGCTAACAGCCAGGTAAAAAACAGGTCATGTAACTAATAGAGATCAGGTTGTATGGCTGGCATGTGCTTCCCTCGTGGTGAGATGTTGGAGTCCAGGGCATCCCTTTGGATGACCTGGGACCTGGGAAAGGGAGTTCGGACCCTGGACAGGGGGGTGTGGAGCCGTTCCAGGGAGGTTGGAGACCTTGGCACAGAGCCCAGAAAGACACCGAGTTTGATTTTAGTCCATGGGAGAAGCTTCCAACACTGAGAGAAGAATTAGAAACCTCAAAAGTGTGAAAGTAGTAGTTTAGTACAGCATGGGGTGAGAAATTTTGTAGTTTAGGAATTCTTAGAATAGAGGTGAATGGGGGACAAGATGGAGGATTTGGGGTGTTGCCCTAGGTTCTTCTCCTTCTTCTTGGTCCTCCATCTTCTGGGGTGGTGATCACACAAAGTAGTTTTAGGCTATTGGATTAGGGTAGAAATGACCCTTGTAGTATAGATATCACACATTGGTACAAAATAGTAAATAGTGAGCACGTAATTATCTGTATAAGAACCAAGCAACGCCCCATCAGTGGGCAGTCGCGTCGTGTCCCAGCTGCTGTCCAGACTTTGGCTGGGTGCGGAGCAAATTGTGAGATACCAAATAATAAACAGCACACGAGAACGGAAAACAAGACCTTGAAGGACTCCGTTTCTTTCTGCGACGCGGCTCAAGGGCTTTTAGAGGGACGGGGATTTTCAACATCCTTGAATCTCGGCAAGGACAGAGACAAACCCGAGAGTGAGACAGTGATTGGTAGAGGAGACACATGGACACCACATGATCAGAGAGGTGATTGGGTAATGGGACACATGAAGAGCAACACTGCACTGGCAGGCGGCCAATAAGTGCTTGTTTGGGTTAAGTTTAGAACATAAAAGGGTTTGGTTAGTTACAATAAAGGATCTTCTTCAGGGCAAGGAAGGAGGTCCATGTGTCTTCATTCCCCATTCCTACAAAGAATGCCTCAAAACAGTAAGAAATACATTTGCATACATGCAGACTCCTCCTGATGCCACAGGCACATGCACCCAGAGCACCTGTTGAGGTCTAGGGTTGGATGTATGCCCCATTTTCATCCTACATCCTACATGTGCATTAGATTCCAGTGTAGATCCCTGAGAAGGGTCTAATGTGTTCATGAGGACAAAAAGATCAACCTCTCTGTGCTCTGTTGCCACAACCCCTCATTTTCACTGAGTGAAGCTGCAGAGTACAGCTGTACCACATATTGACATAATTCTAAATTGTGTCTAGTTAAAAATATACTAACACATGAAAGTCAGAGAATGTCCTCCTATTGTCACCTACCTCAAAAAAAGTTGATCAAAATAAAATAAGAAAAGCTCATAGTGCTGGAGTGGCAGAAGCAGAGTTTTGCAGACAATAAGAATATGTCAGGTGGATTAATACGAAATATAAGTACATTTAATGTAGCACTGTGCTACACATAATAAAAGATAAGGCAAATCAGCCATTAATTAGCCATATTCCATCATTATTGAAGACAGCATCTAGAATCAGAAAAAGCCTGGGTTAATGACTCAACAGTTTATCAAAATATGCATTACATATGCCATGCTCAGTTTCTGCCCTGTTCTTTGAAAACTTAAAATCAGTATCCTCCTAGGGGACTTCAACCACCCTGATGTTTGCTGGAAGGACAGCACGTTCTGGCACGCACACACAGGGACTTCCTGCAGATTACTGAAGATAACTTTTTGATGCAAGTGGCGGAGGAGCTAACAAGAAAAGGTATTTTGTTGGAACTTGTACTAACACACTAGGAGGGACTAGTTGAAGACATGAAGGTTGGGAGCAGCTGTGGGATGGTGGAGCTCAGGACCCTGCATGAAGGAAGCAAAGCAGTAAGCAGGATAAGAATCCTAAACTTCTGGAGAACCAACTTCAGCCTCTCCAGGGACCTTCTTAGAGGAATCCCATGGGATAGAAGAGAAGGGAGTCCTAGAATTAGTCACTATTTAAGCACCACTTCCTTCAAATTCAAAACTAGTGTATCCCCATGATTAAGAAATCAGACAAAGAGCACAGGACACCAGTGTGGATGATCACGAAGCTGCTGGTAAATCTCAAATGCAAGAAAGAAATGTATGGGCTGTGGAAAAAGAGACAGGCCAGATGGGAGAACTATAAGAACATTGTCAGAGTATGCAGGAATGTGACAAGGCAAATGCCCACTTGGAATCAAGTCTGGCAAAGAACATCACGGATAAGAAGGGCTTCCACAAGTATATCAGCAGCAAAAGGAAGATTAGGGAAAATGTGGGGCCACTGCTAAATTAGATGGGTGTCCTGGTAATGGAAATGTCCCGGGTTGTAGTATAGAATATGCAAAAGTATTCTATCACCATCTTCACAAACTGTTGAATCCAATTGTTGAAGCAGTGTTTCCCAGACCCCCTCCCCCTGGACTATCTTCTGTTAATGGCCCATCAGATGCCTTACTGTATGACTCATAGATAACTGCCTCCGGGAGCAATCTCTCGCTAATGGGCCATCAAAGACTCTTTTGCATGACTCACCATCCCATTGTGGGATGCTCCGCCCAGGGGGGAGGAGCCAGGCATTCTCACCTGGATATAATCTGGGATTTGGGCAGCCCTTAGCCACTGCATTCCCAGAGGACCGGAGCTACCAGACCTTTCTACAGGATCACTGCTTCAGGAAGACCACCTCATCTGGACTGCTTCCATCACCCGGATCAGGTTGCATTCTGATTCTCTCAGTGGTCTTTTGTATTATTAGATTTATTTTTATTCTACCTTTTTTCTTTCTTCTTATTAAATTATATTTTCTGACTTGGATCCTCTCACTTGGTTTGTTTTCAAACCACTACAGGAAAACACAGAGAAGGTGGAATTACTGAATGCCTTCTGTGTCTCAGTCTTCACTGCTGAGGATGTCTCTTGGGAGCCACAGATCTCAGAGGTAAGAGCAGGCCAGAGAAAGAAAGACTCCCCTCTGGTTATAGAGAGTCAGTTCAGAGATTGCCTAGGCAGACTAAACACAATTGGCCTTGATGGGATGCACCCATGGGTGCTGAGGGAGCTGGCAGATGTAGTTCTGCTGCTCTCCATCATCTTTGAAAAATCATACAGAACAGGAGAGATAGCTGATGATCATAGAAAGACAAATATCACTCCCATCTTCAAAAAAGGGCAAGAAGAAGATCTGGGAAACTACCATCCAGTCAGCCTTACCTCCATCCCTGGAAAGGCAAGGGATGCATGGTCATTCAAAGAAGTCACCAACAAGCATGTAGACGAAAAGGTCATCAGGAGTAGTCAGGATGGATTCACCAAGGGGAAATCATGCCTGATCAATCTAACAGCCTTCTATGATGCCATGGCAAGATGGTCAACAAGGGGAGAGCAGTGGATGTTGTCTACATTGACTTCAGCAAGGTTTTTGACATTTTCTCCCATAACATCCTTATAGGTAAGCTCAGGAAATGTGGGTTGCATGAATGGACAGCAAGGTGGATCAAGCATTGGCTGACTGGCAGAGCTCAAAAGGTTGTGATCAGCAGAGCAGAATCCAGTTCTAACTACTACAGTTGTGATCCTGTAGTTAGTGGCATTCCCCAGGGATCAGTACTGAGTCCAGTGTTATCCAGCTTGTTCATCAATATCCTGAAGGAAGTGATAAAATATTCCCTCAGCAAGTTTGCTAATGGTACAAAACTGGGGCAAATGGCTGATTCACCTGAACACTGTGTTGTCTTTCCGGGAAACCTTGATAGTCTGGAGAGAAAGAAAACAAATGAGGTTCAACAAGGGGACATGTGGGGTCATCCACTGGGGAGGGATAACTCCCAGTACCAGCACAGGCTGGGGTTGACCTGCTGGAGACCAGTTCTGCTATGAAGGACTTCAGAGTATTTGTGAGTGACAAGCCGAACATAAGCCAGCAGTGCCCTTATGGCCAGGAGGGCAAAGATATCCTCAGGTGCATCAAGAAAAGTGTGGCCAGCAGGTCAATGGAAGTGATCCTCCCCCTCTATTTGGCCCGAGTGAGGCCATATCTAGTGTGCTCTGTTCAGTTCTGGGCTCCTCAGTACCAGAAAGACAAGGAGATACTGGAGACAGTCCAGCAGAGGCCATGAAGATGATGAGAAGTCTGGAGCATCTATCTTATGAGCAGAGACTGTGAGAACTGGGCCTATTTGGAGAAGACTAAGGGGGGATCTCATTCATGCATATAAATATCGCAAAGGTTGATGCCAAAAGGTTGATGCAATATTCCTTTCAGTGATGACCAGCAACAGGATGAAGAGCAATGGCCATAAACCAAAACACAAGAAGTTTCACCTCAACATGAGAACTTCTTTCTGTGGAGGGTGGCAGAGCACTGTAACAAGCTACACAGGGAGGCTGTGGACTTTCTATAACCAGAGACATTCCAAACCCGCTTGGAGAAGTTATTGTGTTATCTTGTTCAAGGAGACCTTGCTTTGGCTGGAGGTTTGGACTGGACAATCTGCAAAGGTCTGATTCTGCGATTCCAGACAGCAAACCTCACCATTTCCTTTCCATCAACTGGAAGCTTGGCAGCAAATAAAACAGTAGCATTCATTCTTGAGTGAAGAGTCATACCAAGGTTAAGGGATACAATCACAATGCTGCCAAAGCCTGATCTTAGGACCATTCAAAGGGAAACTTATCTTTAGAAATACATCTGTCCTGCAAGAGGTACTGACTTAATCTAAATTAATCTCCTGCTTTCAATCTCTTTCTAGAAGAACCAGCCTCTAAGATTATTTTGAATAATTTCTTATTCTGGATATAATGTGTAATTTTCTTTAATGGCTGTTCTACTAAAGGGTTGGTCCTTCCTCTAGGCACTTGCAATTTCCAAGTTTTCTTTAACATTTAATGGTGCTTTCAGCATAATCCCATATTTCCTCTTTTCTCCAAAGATGTATTTGCAGTGGACTGGTGAACTTGAAGCTCAGATTCAAAGCCTTGATGGTTGGACAGAAAAAAAATTAGGGAGGCCTTCTACAGCGCCACAACAACATACTTCAAATAAATGCTTAAGTCTCATTAATGTTTGTTTCCCTGCATAGAGAATGGCTCAGACCAGTTCCTACTTAAGTCCTTAAATCCCTCAGCAGCATTACTGGCTGCTTCTCTTTCACTTTCAAATAGCACATCATACCAGCTTTGCATTTAGAAAATCTTGAAACCACTCTCCAGATGCACCATTAGAACCAAAGACATATAACAATTCTCTAACCAGTGTTTGGGTAAAGAGCTAATCCAAAAACCAAACTGCAAACTTGTCCTATGCACTTACTCACACAAAGAAGTAGAGTTGGAATTATTCTTTTAGAGAAGAAGAGATTTTTTTTCCTCCAGTTATGTAGAAGCATCCTTAATTTTTATCCAAGCATAGAATGGGGTCTCACAATACTCACCTATTTAAAATTAGCCATGATTACCAGCACCATGTATACACACCATTTGAAGGGTTTATTCCCATGTATTGAAGCACTCCTGTGGTCATTTGCAATACAATGGTTTCGTTGTCTCTTTTATGAAGTCACAAAATATTTTGATATATAATTGTTAGAAGTGAAATCTCTGTACATTTTAACTTCATACACCATGCTGATTTTGGCTGGATTTGGATTTTTTTCATGCTATCCCAAGACTTATATCCCAAATTTGTGTACTGCAGCAGTCATTTTAGAGTTCCTCTCTGAAAAAAACAGCTGCTTGCCAAGAATGAGAGGAAAAATACAGAATCACAGAATTAACTAGGTTGGAAAAGACCTTTGAAATCATCAAGTTCAACCTATAACCTAACACCACTTTATCAACTAAACCATGGCACTAAGTGAAGTGCCACATCCAATCTTAATTTAAACACCTATAGGGATGGTGACTCCATCACCTTCCTGGGCAGCCCATTCCAGTGCTGAAATATAGTCTTAAAGTAATCAGTCTGGTACTTCTGAGGTGTTATAGTAGCAAGAGGTCTGGCTAGATATAAAATAACTTATACTGAGAACATCTGGCATCTGATCTGTAACAAAACAGTTGTATTTCTTCTAAATTATCTTCTCATTAGATCACTGTCCTGGGTTATAGTCTATTCAATTTCATCTGCTGAAAAACAGTTGGGGGCGGGTGCCTTTTGATAATGGGCCAACGGTCAGTATTAGGTAGAGCATTGTTCTTATCTTTAATGGGCCATTAACACTCTTCCCAAGCCATCTCCCCTTCCCAACACATACCTACATCCTAGCGTACCTATTGTGTGATGCTCCACACCATGGGAGGAGCCAGCCATTCTTACCTGGATAAAGCTGGAACTTTAAACCAGCACAGGGTCTTGCTTCATCCGATTACGGGAGGAAGGCTGGACCCTTCTCACCACCTCAGGACCCCTTTCTTTTCTGCTACTGGATCATTTTCTGCCTCAGGGGAGCTGTACCTGCCATTCCAGGAGGACTCACGTTTGGACTGCTTTCGACACCCTGACTAACAAGGTTGTAGCTTTGACCCTGTCAGGGCTTTTCAAAATTGTTGTTTGTTGGTTTGCTGGTTTGGTGGGGTGGTTTTGTTTTTTTTTTTTTTTTTTCTACCACATTTGTATTCTTATATTCTTAGTAAACGGCTGTTATTCCTACTCCCAAATCTTTGCCTGAGAGCCGTTAATTGCAAAATTAGAACTTGGCGGGGGGTGAGGGGTTTACATCCTCTATTCTAAGGGGAACCCCAGTTTCCCTGGCAGATACCTGTCTTTCTAAACCAAGACAATCACATACTTACATGAAATATAATTCAAAACACTAACCAAAAAGCAAAAATTAAATTAATCCTGCTGAATACTAGTTGACACAAAGGTATGTCATATTTGCCTACGGGTTTTCCCAATACCTCTGAGGGTCCAGCCCTTGCAGAGAAGTGGCTCAAATCAATTAGTGAGACAGCATGATCTAGTGTCTTGAAAAATCAAAAAGATTTTAATAAAGAAAGAAAATAATACAAAAGCAAAGGCAAAGCTGAACACAATATAGAGACAAGTCTTGTACTTGCTACAAAGCCTTGAAAAGCCCTGAGTTTCTTTGTTCTCGCTCTTTAGTACTCAATAGTTTAGGTGGACTATTTGGCTCTTTATAGTAGTGTGTTTTTCAGCTTTATTTGTTAATGGTTTGTTCTAGGTACCCCTAAGTTCTTTCCCGTATGGTTTGTTCCCTGTTACAGTTATTTGTCAATCATTACGTTATGTAACCCCTGTGTCCTGTCAGTCATATCGGGGCCTCTCCCTGCATCTGGAAAGTTCCAGGGAGAGCGTTGTGTGATTGGCCAGGATCCAAGCTGTTCCCTCTTTCCTCCCAATGACTGGTCCCTTGGGAAGTCCCTCATCCCCAGAGCCACTCCCAGATCCATCCCTATTGGTTCTTTCCCTAACCCTTCCCCTTGTTCCTCCCCCCAATAAAAGCTGTGGTCACAAGGCAGTCTGTGCTCTGCTGAGGCAGACTTCCTGAGATGAGGTTGCTCCCTGTGGGGCTCCAATAAACTCAGTGGCAGACCCTCTGCAGAGTCCTCCTTTCTTCCCTCGCCTTCATCACATTTCACTTGTGGTTTACCAAGGATCCACAGCATAGGAAAAGTGTGTCCGCACACTGAACTGTACCTAGCTTGTCGCTGGTGCCAGGGCTTGCCAAGGCAGGTGAAGTGGACACCGACACAGCAACAGCTCTTGGCCCAATGAGATCAGCAAGGGGCTTTGAGTCACACTCTCCAAGCCCAATCAATGCTTTCATGCTGGCACTGAGACAATTACTGTCAGGATGGTACGGAAAATTCTAGGTAAACTTCCTAAAATGTCTAGAGGTAAACTGAAACTCTCTCCTTATACAAAGATACTTGCTTGGGGGTGGGGGATGCTTTACTACATTTGCCTTCAAGGCAGTAAGTCCTGTTATAAATATGGTGAGCTGACTCAGAATTAAAAGAAACCCCAAAATTTATTTTCTAGTTACTGCAAAGTGAAATACAGAAAAGAAATGAAAACACAACAACCAAATAACCAAACTGCCACGAAGCAGCCAAAAGTCCAAGCCACAACAAAGAATAAATTCGATTGAATTTATGGGTAGTGAATGCTAGACCGGCCCACGCCGTGTCTCTCTGCCATTCACTCCAATGTCCTGCTTTTAGGGTCCAGTTTTTATACTTTTTATTTCCCTCCAGGCAGGGTTTTCCTTTGTTTGGGGCAGGATTATAGGATTCATAGTCCTTCCTTTTTGGATCCAATCTCCTTTCTGAGTGGAATCAGAATGGTGTCTGAGGATTAACTGGAAATTTTATTGATATTGAGAGTGAAGTCTATTCTCCAGACGGGTCTGGTTATTGGAAGCCGGAGGATGGGTATTGGAAGCTGAAGCTGTCTCGGAGCTGGTGTCTGGGCGATTAGGTCAGGAGGCACAGCTGAAATCCTCTCTTCAAATGCAGATTGAGGCAACATTCCTCAGTCCATTGAGCTCTCGTGTATCTCTGGCTTTGCCCTGCAATTCTTTAATTTCTTTAATTTCTCAAGCCCAGATCAATATACAGGGTTTATTTATAACAACTCCTCCCCCTTTTAAATGTCCACATATTGATCTGGGCAAAGGTACATTCATTTATTTTTTTATTTACATTTTTCTTAAAAAAACTTTCCCCTATTTACATGTCACCCCACTGGTCCGAGTCCTCTTCCTCATCATGAGAGGACCCACGGTGTTTTTGAAACTTTGTTTCTTTCTCAAATCTATCTAAAATTTTAGTTGTCTTTTTTCTGTCTCCCCGAGAGGGAGATGGTTTTGGTGCCAGGGGGTGATGATCCTTTCCTATCATAAATTTAGAATTGGTGGTTGGCCTTCTCCTTCTGGCAAAAGAGCAAATCCTTAGGACCAGATACCTCAGGCCCAGTGCACCTATGATCACTATGATCATCTGCTCCCACCAGGCTCGATCCCAGAAACCTGGTTCCCCCCAGGAGGTATCCCATCTTTGAACAGGGACATGAGCCATCCTTCTAATTTCAGCAGCCAAATGGTTAATTGCCAGAGCATAGTCCTTGGTTTCCTGGTTACAGTCTGAATGGTTGAGTACCTTGCAAACACCCTCTTGTTTTTCTAATAAATGATCTAGGGCGAGTCGGTTCTGATAAACTTGGGTTTTCAGCTGGGTGTGTTGATCGGCTAACATTTCTAAAGCATTCAAAGTATGATTGAGAATTTTTTCTAGAAAGGCCTGAAGCCTGATCACAAAGGAGTTTTGGGTTGTAATGGGTAATTCTAACTCTCTATATTGTTCTATCAATGAGCTATAGTGTTTCTCTAGGGTATGCAATCGGTGTTGTTCTAATGTGGTTTCAGGGTCTAAACCCTCCTTATTCTGAGTGAAACAGAAGGTCTTAGTATATTGCATGCACTCTCTGTCATCTTTGTCTAGTAAGTCTAGAATAATTGTCTCCATTTCCTTGGGAGGATCCTCGTATTTGATGTTTCTTCCTACCCAATATATTTTCCCTCCCATCTCACACATTTCCAGTCTTTCTGCGTTATAACAGGCATCATTCACCTGATGGTATCCCACAAAAACAGAGGTTGGTTTTCCCTTGTTCCATACTGTCTGGTTGCATTGTGTGCAGGCAGGGATTTGGGGCCTTTTTCCCATCCAATCTCCCGAGAGGAGTGAGCCTCGCCCTTCCTGTCTCTGGGTCCTGCTCCTATGTCAAAACAAATTATCTCTTCGTTATTTTTGCACATCTGATACCAATTACCCCTTTCAAAACATTTACCCTGAGGTGACAAGCTATCCAGCGGGGGTTTTCCAGAGGGTGTTCGTCCCTTATGAACGAATATCATGCGTTGTCGGCATTCCCCATAGGGGGAACTTGGGTCAGAGACATGATTCCCTGCCACTTCACCGATCGTGAGGCCCAGGGCTAGCAGGACTATCCCTAGGTAAATCCCTCTGCCTTGGCCTCCGCCCGTTAGGAGGTGGATCCCAACGGCGGGCTTGTAATTCTTCTCAGCAGCAGAGAAACTCCTCCAGGATGCCCCCTGCCCTGACCGCAAACCTCCGTTTGTATGTGCCCCATCGGCTGAGCTTGACTGGGTCCGCCATGCAAGGAACCCTTTTGGTCCTTCAGCACTCTTTCCCCAGTATCCGGGCTTTTGTATGGAACTTGCCATGGATACCGAGATTGAGGATGACTGCCCACTCATAAGATCCCCTTTTGATAAGCCCCAAAATTTGAGCAGCATTCAGAGCTAGGTTGGTCAGGCTCAACTCCTCTTGATAGCACTTAAAACAATAGCTATCAGGTCTGTTCCCTCCCCTGCAGTGAACCACCCAAAGCTTGTGACAAAACACGCACTCAAAATGGACAAAGGGAAAACAATTACAGCCGGGCAGGTTACAATTTATCCTTTCTGAGTTGTTCATCGATGCTGGAGTTTAACATGCAAGTCGCCTGGGGCTGATGTCACAGTCCATTCAGGGTTTCTCCTTTGAGGCTTTATCCTTTTCACTTGAGAGGCATGAGTCCAACCTTTTTCCGTTGTCCGAATTGCCATATCTGTGGTAAGCAGAACAAGGAAAGGTCCTTCCCAGTGAGGGGCCAGCGAAACCTCTTTCCAGGACCTGATCAGGACTTCATCCCCCGGGTGAATTTTGTGAATGGGGAATCCCAGGGAGATATTCTGGGTGACCAGTCCTTGGGTCCGGAGGTCTTGGAGGTGCTTATTCAGTGCTAGTAAATAGGGTTGGATCTGTCCCTCTTCCATGTTGGGGTGTCCTACTGGCATCCCGTGTTGGTAAGGCATCCCATATAACATTTCAAACGGCGAGATTTTGTTTTCTGAATGCGGCATCGTTCTAATGTTTAAAAGGGCCAATGGTAGGCATTTCAGCCATGATAATTTTGTCTCTATCATTAATTTCGCTAATTGCGCTTTTAAAGTTTGGTTCATTCTTTCTACCTGTCCAGAGCTCTGGGGGTGCCACGGAGTATGAAAATCCCGATTCCCAATGCTTCAGCTGTTAATTTGATTATTTTGGATATAAAATGAGTGCTCTGATCTGAATTGATGTGATTGATCACTCCAAATCGGGGGATAATTTCTTCTAATAGAATTTTTGACACTATGTGAGCATTAGCCCGAGCACAGGGGAAAGCCTTGTCCTGGGTTATAGAGTCTATTCAATTTCATCTACTGAAAAACAGTCGGGGGCGGGTGCCTTTTGATAATGGCCCAACGGTCAATATCAGGCAGGGCATTGTTCTTATCTTTCTCCATAATGGGCCATTACGACTCCCCAAGCTTCCCAACACATACCCACATTCTATCATACCTATTGTGAGATGCTCCACCCAGTGGGAGGAGCCAGCCATTCTTACCTGGATAAAGCTGGAACTTTAAACCAGAACAGGGTTTTGCTTCATCCAATTACCGGAGGAAGGCTGGACCCTTCTCACCACCTCAGGACCCTTTCCTGTCTGCTACTGGATCATTTCTGCCTCAGCGGAGCCGTACCTGCCATTCCAGGAGGACTCACTTTTGGACTGCTTCCGACACCCTGACTAACAAGGTTGTAGCTTTGACCCTGTCAGGGCTTTCCAAAATTGTTGTTTGTTTGTTTGCTGGTTTGGTGGGGTGGTTTTGTTTTTTTTTTCTTTTCTACCACATTTGTATTCTTATATTCATAGTAAAAAGCTGTTATTTCTACTCCCAAATCTTTGCCTGAGAGCCGTTAATTGCAAAATTAGAACTTGGCGGGGGGTGAGGGGTTTACATCCTCTATTCTAAGGGGAACCCCCGTTTCCCTGGCAGATACCTGTCTTTCTAAACCAAGACAAGCCTCTACCCAATGGGTCAGCTTATCAACCATTACCAATAAATATTTGTACCTTCCCACCTTGGGTAACTCGGTAAAATCCACCTGGACCCTCTCAAAAGGTCGGTAAACCAGAGGCCGACCTCCCAACAGGACTTGTTTGGATTTTACTCGGTTTATCTTTTGGCAGGTGAGGCATCCCTGGACCTCCTGCTTGGCCAATTCATAGATTCCCTTGCATCCGAAAAACCTCAAAAACTGCTCCGCCAAAGCTCTGGAACCCCAGTGGGTCTGCTGATGTAATCTTTTCAAAATTTTCCGGGTATACTCTTTCAGTAATAGTTCTCTCCCATCAGGTAATTTCCATTTGTCTCCCTCTAATTTCTCTCCAATCTTTTCGTACCCCATTATTTCCTCCACCGTTGGTCGTGGGACATACTCAGGGGTTTCTTTCTGTTCAAGCTCCGGGGTGCTAATTGTCATTAGCGCCGCCCTTTTTGCCTCTGCATCAGCCCAATGGTTTCCCCGGATTCTGAATTGTTTCCCTTTTGATGCACTACTGAAATAGTTTCTGGTTCTCGGACAGCTTCCAAAATTCGTTTGATTATTTCTTCGTGCACCAAACATTTCCCACGGGAGCTAATTAAACCCCTTTCTTCCCAAATTTTCCCAGAAGTATGTACCACTCCAAAGGCATATTTTGAATCGGTAAAAACCGTTCCTTTTCTCCCTTTCAAATTTTCCAATGCCCTGAGAATCGCGTAAAGTTCGCAAGCCTGAGCTGACCAGCCCGGGCTGAGAGGTCCTTATTCCACCACTTCCCCAGATTTCCCATTCACAATAGCATACCCTGATTTTCTCTTTCCCTCTATTACCCTAGAAGATCTGTCTACAAACCATTTTTCTCCCTCCTCCAGCTCTTCTTCTTCCAGATCAGGCCTGATTTTTGTTTGTAGTTCTATGAATTCTGAGCAATCGTGCACAATCCCTTCCAAGGCCTCTCCGAACAAAAACTGAGCCGGATTTAGGGCAGGGGTCGTGCGGAGTTCCAGTTCCGGAGAATGTATTAATATAGCCTCATATTTGAGGAGCCGAGCATCAGTGAGCCATTTGTCTGCCTTTTGCTGAAGGATTCCCCGCACATTGTGTGGGGAATATACCACCAAGGGGGCCCCAAAAGTGACTTTCCTTGCCTCTTCTACTAACAGAGCTACTGCTACAATAGCTTGGAGGCAGGTGGGCCACCCTCGGCTGACTGGGTCTAGCAATTTTGAGACATAACCTACTGGTTTCTTGTCTCCTGCCCAATCCTGGGTAAGAATTCCATGCGCAGTATGGTTGCTGGCATTTACAAATAATTGGAAAGGTCACCTCACATTGAGGAGACTCAGCACAGGAGCCGAAATTAATACATTTTTCAGAGTCTGGAACTCCTTATCATCACTTTCCGTCCACTTAAGTCTAGCCATGGTTAGTTTTTCATATAAAAACTTCACCTTTTCGCTGTACCCACCTATCCATCGTCTGCAGTACCCAAAAAACCCAAGAATTTGCCTCACTTCCCGTTTAGTTCGAGGAGCAGGGAGAGCCACAATGCCAGCCACCCGCTCCGGGTCCAATTTCTTTTTCCCTTCCGTTAGCCAATGTCCCAAGTATTTTACTTCTGGCTCAGTAAACTGAAGTTTAGATTTTGAAACCTTCAGCCCCTTACCTCCCAAGAAGTTCAGCAACTCAATTGTGCAACCTCTCACACTTTCCTCTGTCGGACCAGCTACTAACAGATCATCCACGTACTGTAACAATTTTGTCCCTTCACTTGGGATGAACTGGCTCAGCAGATGCTCCAGGGCCTGCCCAAATAAATTAGGCGAATCCATAAAACCCTGGGGAAGGGTCATCCAGCGGAGTTGCTGGCTCTGGTGTGTCTCGGGATCAGTCCATTGAAAGGCAAAATAGTCACGGCTCCCTTAGCCAGGGGGCATGTCCAGAATGCATCTTTCAAATCAATCACACTATACCAGGTGTCCGTTGGGGAGAGGTGGTTAAGAAGGGTATAGGGATTTGCTACCACTGGAAATTTTGTCTGAGTCCTTGAATTAACTGCTCGGAGGTCTTGTACCAGTCTAAAATTCCAATCTGGCTTTTTGATTGCTAAAATTGGGGTATTGTGGTGGGACATGCAAGGTTCCAATGTCCCTTTCTGTAGCAAATCATCTATAATAGGTTTCAGCCCCCTCCTCCCGTCCAGTGACATGGGGTATTGTTTTATCCTGATGGGGTTATTTAGGTCTTCTATTTCTACTTGAATTGTCTCAATGTCTAATTTTCCTGCTTCTCCGGGGACATGCCAAACCTTGATATCAATATTTTCCTCATCCTGAATAGTCAGTTTATACAAACTAACTATGATTTGAGAATCCTGAACAATCAGGTTAATACCTAGAGCAATGATCAGATCTCTCCCCAGGAAGTTGTAATCTGCCTCTTCTATTAGTAGTAGATTTCCCAGACAAAGTTGAGTTTTGGATTCAATTACCACATTCTTAATTATTGGCGCTCTGAAGGGAATTCCTTTTGCTCCTACTACTAGTATGGTTTCCTTGCTCTTGTCACATCCAGCGGGTAATTTCTGCACGAGGGACCTTTCTGCCCCCAAGTCCACTAAAAAAGTAATTTCTTCCCCTTGGGGACCAATTTTCAGGGTTAGCAAGGGCTCTTTAGATGTTCTGGTCCCCAAAAGAAAAAGCCCCCGACATCCCTAATTCTTGGAAAACTTGCTCATCTTTGATTCTTTTAAAACAATCCTTCTTTAAGTGACCCTTTTTCCTGCAGTAAAAGCACTCAATATCCTCTTTTGTTCCCCTGGGGCCCTTTTCGGAAGGGGGATGATTTTTCCCTTAGCCCATCTTTGTTTGGTTTGATTTTCCCTTGTTTGGGGGCCGATCTTGTTTTTGGGCCTCTCTCACCGCTGCCACCATGATCCGAGCCTGAATCTTATTCTTCTCGCCCTCTCTTCTCATATATACTTTTTGAGCTTCCCTCAGCAGCTCCTGTAATTCCTTTTCTTGCCAATTCTCAATCTTTTCTAGTTTCCTCCTTATGTCCTCCCAGGATTTTACCACAAACTGAGTTTTTAGCAGAACCTCCCCTACGGGGGAGTCAGGGTCTGTCCCTGAATAGATTTGGAGACCCCTCCTCAAATGCTCCAGCCAATTGCTCGGAGATTCCTCCTTCCCTTGGCATTCCCCCAAAATCTTACTGATATTCTGTCCACGGGGGACCGTTTCCCGGATGCCCTGAATTATTATGTTCCGTAGGTCGACCATGCTACGTCTGCCTTCTTCAGTCTGTGGATTCCACCTGGGATCAAGGTTAGGCCACTTCTGCTCCCCCCGATCCCCTTGGGGGTTCCTTCTCTCCCATTCCTGGATTCCAGCCCTCCTAATCATATCCCTCTCTTCAGTGTTGAAAAGCGATCTCATGATAGAGTGTAAATCCTCATAATTGTAGATACTAGTTCCTAGGAATTCTTCCAGCCTGTCGGCGACCCCTAGCAGGTCGTCCATCAGCTTTCCCATCTCCTTTTTGAAAGCCCTTACATCTGCGGTGTTGATAGGGACNGGGAGTGCAAGACTTTGACCTTAGCCAAAGGTGTTCTCCAGTCTTATCCTTTAAACTCCATGCAGAGCAAAGGCTGACCATTGTCTTTCCCAACCTCAGCATTTTGTCTTCCTGATACTCCTGCTGCTGTTTCTGTTCCATCTCTGCTTTGACTGCTATTAAATCACATTTTCTCCAACACACCCTTCAACATTCTGCCCTTGTTAAACTCTAATTCTCCTCTAATTTCTGTTGAAATTAAATAGATTTCTAACATATGTCTTAAAATATAGTATCTAAAACAGTATTTTCAAGAGGATAAAACCTATAATGACTCACTCTGTCATACATCATTAGGATTAATTCTAGTGAAAAAACCATTTTCTAAATCAATTTTATAGACAGTGTTATTAACTGCTTAGATATAGGATTTTAAAGGTATTTGTTATTCTCAACACACTGCATAATCCCGAGGAACTTGCAGTGGCGAATCCTTCCTCTCACTTCCTCCTGTGATCCTCAGTGGTTTAGCTGAGGACTTCATTTCAAATACAAAAGGGAAAAGCTGATGTCCTTCCCTGAGCAGAAAGTGCAATGCATCAATATGATCATGCAGAAATAATGTACAATATAACCAGCACTGTATATTTATTATAACCCATATATAATTATAACCATAACTGCCTCTTATGCTAAACAAACATATTTTTATTCTATGTACAAGAATTTGATGACTTTTTCCCCCTAAATAACATGCAAAAAGAAAAGTGATAGAATCACATTCCATTCTGAACTTTTTAAAGCTCCTAAGAATAGACTAATTCAGGAGATTGAGGACTTGTCAATTGTCTTCTGCCAAAAATAAATAATACACAAGAACATTCCTTTGTTTCCTGAAGTAAATTTTTAAATTCTTTACCCTCAAAATGCAGAAGTCATAATGCAATAGGAATATTCTTATTACTTTTCAGAAATACATTTATATTTTGATGGCACTTTTTGTTTAAAAGCTCATTCCATATAGCATCACCACTGTCAAATTATATTTAACACATGGGCTTTCAAAATATTAACACAACTGAAATACAGACTTAAAAGCAAAATAGTTCTTTATTCCCTCTCTAAGCTGAATATATGCTACAATTAACACTTTAACATTCCAAGGCTACAACATCTCCACTAAAACTGCAGTTAGATAAATCTGTTCATAAAAGAATATAATTTAGTTTAAAAATATGAAATATAAAACGATAATTAAAACCTCAGCACTATTTAGCTCCTTATTTACCTGTCCCTGAATGCAACGTATGGAGCAGAAACTGAAGAAACCCAGCAAACATAGCAGCTTCAGCAAGAGAAAGCTTAAAGCAAAACTGGCATCTAGTAGGTGCTGAATCCAGCCTGCAACTGTAGCAAAACCGTAATGCCAGCAAAAATCCACTTCAGTGTGAAGGAGACGATATAAAAGAAGTCATGAGGTCCTTGAGTCCTGATTCTAAGCCAAATTATTCTGCAGTGTCAAACATTCACCACCGGTGACACCAAACAGGGCTAACGAGAGCTCTTGTCATCAAAACAAATCTCTGCAGTGTAGAGCAGGCATTGATTACTGCATTAGTTCCTACACGGTCGCTGCAATGACAAGGAGTTGCAGTCTTTAGGAAGAGTTAATGATTTTAGGAATCCAGAATCAACGATCCCCGGGAAACAAGATGGGGGGGGAAAAAAGCTCCTTCGTCTCTGGATAGAATAGGAAAGAAGTTTCTTAGTGCTTTTAAGCCAACAGTAAACACAAGCTCAGGCACCTAAGTAATCAATACTACTGCTGCAGTTATTATTTATATTCAGCAGTGGTGCACTGAACAAGTTTAATCAACTGCATAGACGAAGCAATTGTGTAAAGGAAATGTGGCTTTTTTAATTTATGTAAAACATCCCAAGCTGCAGATTTACTTCTAGCACACTGAAAAACACAAACGGCCCTTGAGAAACAAACTTATCACTTTTTACAAATTAATAGGATAATTTAATTATTTTCATATATAACAGATGTGTGCATGTAAACTTAATTTTATGTAAGAAAAATATACTCCAAACAAAAACCCCCAGGAAATAACATTTTGTATTCCAAATTACACGTTCAAGATAAAACAGAAAAGCAGAACTTGTATTTGCAAAAGCCAGATGATTAGAGAATTATAACTAATAGAATTTACTAGAGTATTTAATCTACTGTAATCATATTCAAATGATACAACAATAAAACTATTTCTGTGGCAGAGATAGCCTTGCTCTGTACAAGCAGATGGTTTTCTGCAGCCTATCTACATACTGCAGGACTTCCAAAGTACAATGCAGGACATTCAAAATACAACAAGCCTGCTTTAGCTTAGAAACTAAAATGTGAGAAAACAAAGCAAAGGTAAGCTTAGTAGGGATATAATAGAAATAGTAAAGCTAATGAGAGCTTACAGCTCTTTCATACTTAACAATATATGGATCTATTAGTAATAATGAAAATACACTTCTAATCAAGTTGCTTCCCTGTAATTCTGGATCAAACCCAAGGTACTGAACACTCTCTTTCACACTCCCACATGTCAATCCCTGGCCACTGCCTGCTTTAAGTGTCCCCAGTAGCACTGTATCAGCAGAAGGAACATACAGCTAATGCTGCTTTATTCACAGACATGCTCTTTTTAGGAGACTTTTTCTTGGAGGACAGTGTCCTGTCTTTATATATTTCAGTAACGATTATCTGCTACTGACCAAGAAACACATACCCAGCTTTCTCCTAAAGGCAGAAACATTTCTGTTTCAAAAGAAACAAAAGACTGAATATGCCAAATGCCCGATGCTTCTACAGCACATCCACTGACCCTTCTGCATTACTCCTTGAAGAATGACCTCATCTTCTGCCAGCGCAGGCATTGAGGGCTTTGCATCACTCCAGAACATAGCATACCTGGGTCCTGAACACTCACCTCACCTCACCTGACTGCACAATCTAAACAAGGCAGGATATTTGTCATAACACAAATCAACAGATGAAGAATTCTTGCTTGCTACAACCTTAGAATTTGTAAATGAGACTGCATTATATGGGGCTTGTTTTCTGACTTATTTCAAGTATTCCTATCATTCCCATGGCATGCACATGTCTGTGAAAAAAATAATGCAGGTTTTTACCCTTGCAATTGAGTTTATTGCCACTGTCTTTTGAGGCACATTACACTACGTCTCTGATAGTTAGATATTGACCACCATATTTTAGCCCTTCATAATCTTCCTGCTAATAGTTGGTCTAGATCTTAATTGGCATATAATACTCCTGCAATTATAAAAATTTCTAAGACCATTAGAAAAGCTGAGATTGTTCAATCTCACACAACTCTACCATTATTCAAGTTTTAAGAGAACAAATTCCAAGCATTAAACATAATGTTCAGCTTTATGCCTGGGTGAAAATGCAACTGTCCTCTAAAACAAAGTTTTACAACACTTTTTTGGAAAGAGGAAAGTCAGAGAATGGTCCCAAGCTTAATTCTGTAGCACGAAAAGAGCAATTCAAATAAAGAAAACCCCTGTCTTTAAAGGTGGAATTTAAATTAGAAAATCAGAGAAACAACAAAAAAGGTCTGCATTACAATCTCCAGACCTCAAAGCCAAGTTACAGTGGGGAAGATATTGCAGGAGTCTTAGATACAATATTAGGTATTGTATGTGACATTTTGCACTGCAGCCCTGCCTGATCTGCTTCAAAATGTCCTGGCTATTGTGGGAGATGAACAGTGACTAGGACAAGCCACATACTTGTCTTGGTTTAGAAAGACAGGTATCTGCCAGGGAAACTGGGGTTCCCCTTAGAATAGAGGATGTAAACCCCTCACCCCCCGCCAAGTTCTAATTTTGCAATTAACGGCTCTCAGGCAAAGATTTGGGAGTAGGAATAACAGCTTTTTACTAAGAATGTAAGAATACAAATGTGGTAGAAAAGAAAAAGAAAAAAAAAAACAAAACCACCCCACCAAACCAGCAAACCAACAAACAACAATTTTGAAAAGCCCTGACAGGGTCAAAGCTACAACCTTGTTAGTCAGGGTGTCGGAAGCAGTCCAAAAGTGAGTCCTCCTGGAATGGCAGGTACAGCTCCGCTGAGGCAGAAAATGATCCAGTAGCAGAAAAGAAAGGGGTCCTGAGGTGGTGAGAAGGGTCCAGCCTTCCTCCCGTAATCGGATGAAGCAAGACCCTGTGCTGGTTTAAAGTCCCAGCTTTATCCAGGTAAGAATGGCTGGCTCCTCCCATGGGGAGGTACGCTAGGATGTAGGTATGTGTTGGGAAGGGGAGACGCTTGGGAAGAGTGTTAATGGCCCATTAAAGATAAGAACAATGCTCTACTTGATACTGACCGTTGGGCCATTATCAAAAGGCACCCGCCCCCAACTGTTTTTCAGCAGATGAAATTGAATAGACTATAACCCAGGACAGTCCTCTTTCCTGGTTCTATGTCTGGTCATTGGGGGAGAATAGGAGATCTTAGTCTGGGGTGCCGATTTTCCTGCCCCTTTTTGGGGCTCTGGGAGCCCTACCCCTTGTGAGGGTACCCTATTTTCAGTGGGCACGAGAGGGGTTAACCAGGAGGTTGCTGTAGCCTCACTCAAAGGGGGAGGTAGCGCCCATTCCTGCCGCCACGGTGGAGCCGTCGCTCCCTGGTGAGAAAACGGTGTTTCTCTTGCCGTGGCCACTGGGGAAGGGAGATTATCCAGTGGGTCCCACTTATCATTCTGTCCTCCCGTTCCCGACTTCATTCTCACTGGGTACAAGCTAGTTCTGGGCTCAAGATTTCGGCATATAATTTTTCTTCCCAGTCCTCTGGTCGTTCTCTGGCCACAAACCGATTTAGGGTTTTACCAACCCACGGTTCAAATGTCCCAAACACCAGCCAGACCAGATGATCCCTAATTTCTTTTCCTCCCCACACCTCGGTACAATAATGTACCATTTTCTCCTTGGACAGCTTCCTCCTCTGAGGACAGTCTGCCCAGTTTTCCAGAATCCACCCCAATGGACTCTCTCTGGGTATTTTCAGGACTTTTCCTTGCCCTTTCCCTAGGGATTTACTGTTTTCCTGACCCATATTTATCTGACTTACCTTTCTTCGGCTGCACCTGGCCCCTTGTACCCTCGGGGCAGAATTTGCTTACCAGCTGATCAGTTCCTCTTTGGTACTGGCTTCCCAGTGAGCTGTCTGGAGCTTTTCCGGAGAAGATTTGCTCTGATCCGCTCGGTAAGTTCCTTGGGCTACCCTAGCCCTAGAGCTAAGAGGCTTACCAGTCTCGAACTCGAAAAAGACGTACCCTTTCCTCTTAGCCCCCCACGGCCGACCCTCTGAACCCCCCTGGTCCAGAAGTTGCCGAGTGTGAGGAGTGTTTTTCCCGAATCTTTCTCTTCCCTCTCAGCTGACCGCTTCCCTCGCGGGAGAGCGGAACTGCGACTTTGTTGAGGCCCACACTTGCTTCGTGAAAATTTCACGTCTCTCAACACGCGTCCAGCCACACCTCACTCAACCACAGATACTTACAGCTCCTTTTCTCCATGGATTCTTCATGCACGTAGAGTGTTGTGAGTGAAAAAATCTGGCCGCGGCCCCAGGATAGTCCCCTCTTTGGGCTGCCTGCGAGTTCCCAGTCTTTGGGCTCGAGCCCTCCCCTTTGTTGTGGCTTTCTTTTGTAGTAAAAAATTTTGTTTTTACAATTGGTCTCACTGAGCCCCTCACACCATCGGGCCGCTAAAATAGCGGGGCGCCTCCTGAGCAGCGTGGAACTCCTATGAAAAAAACACGATTGTATCACTTCGGGGTTTCACCAATTCTGTTATAAATATGGTGAGCCAAATCAGAATTAAAAAAATACAAAATTTATTTTCTAATTACTGCAAATCGAAATACAGAAAAGAAATGAAAACACAACAGCCAAATAACCAAACTGCCACGAAGCAGCCAAAAGTCCAAGCCACAACAAAGAATAAATTTGATCGAATTTATGGGGAGTGAATGGCAGAGAGACACGGCGCGAGCCAGTCTAGCATTCGCTACCCATTCTTTGTTGTGGCAGTTTGGTTATTTGGCTGTTGTGTTTTCATTTCTTTTCTGTATTTCGATTTGCAGTAATTAGAAAATAAATTTTGGATTTTTTTAATTCTGATTCGGCTCACCATATTTATAACAGTCCCAAATATATTGGTGGTTCTTGTACTGCCCTTGTCTTTCATGTTAATAATGGGTAAGCCTTACTGTGGGAACAGCAGTTCTTCCTCTACAGAACAAGTGAATAAAATGATTACCCACTCATTTTTTACCTGAATTAATATGTTACTGCCTCCAGAATTATAAGGTTGAAAGATGGAACCCAAGAAAATGTTGTTTCTCTTGATTTAGTGCATATCAGAAACATCAGAATGGCACCCATCACACAAAACTGGCTTCCTCAAACACTGCAGATACAAAATCTTTACACTAACTTCTGTCTGATCACAAGAATAATAAAGGGAAGCAGCAAAAGTTCCCTCCCGGCTACTGTTAAAAAACATAATATTAAACATATATATTTTTGAAGACCTGTTCATGTTTCATCCTTGAAACCCAAGCAACAATGCTATTTTCTATGGAAAGATTAGGCATTGAGGAAATGTGAAGTGCCAGGAAATTAATGAAGAGTTTATTTTAATAGATTTATTGTTATCTGCAGACACAGTCTAAGCAAACAATTCTTTCAGCAGTGTCCCAGTATGGGAAGACAGGTATCTGCCAGGGAAAGCTGGAGTTTCCCTTGGAATGGAGAATGTAAACCACCCCACACACACACACCCCGCCGCCCCCCTCCTTTTTTCCAATTATAAATTCGCAGTTAGAGGCTGTTAGGTAAAGATTTGGGGATAGGATTAGCAGTTCTTTACTAGTATGCATAACCAAGCAAACAAAAACAACAACTACAGCGCTAATAACAAAACAGTACCAAGTACCTTGAGGGCTTTGCTTCACAAAAACCCAGTATAGTCTCAGTGCCCCTGCAAGATCGTCAGAGCACCAAGCTGGAAACAGTGGAAAAGTCCCAGGCTGGTAGCTGAATGGCAGGAGGTCCCCAGCAGGCAGGACAGGATGTCCCAGCAGGGCGGGGGGAAGCAGGGTCACGCTGTAGCAAAAAGAGCAGCGCTGAAGAAAGCGCAACATTGGGGCAGGGCTGGCCCAGCTCCAGCAGGGCAGGCAGAGGAGCTCAGGATTCCAGGGCATACGAGCCGATGATGGTAGACTTCCCAGGGCCGGATTTTCTGGTGACAGTGAACTCCTCTCGCAGCAACCAGTAACCCAGCTGTTCTCTCTCCCCAAATGCTGAAAGAAACAGAGACTGGAGCTGCCTCCAGCTCTGTCCTTTACCTGCCCCAAAACTCGTGTTATCTCCCCCTCCGAGCTTTGGCCACCTCTTTGTTTTGGTCAAATACCCTTAAGTACTCCACACTTAGTCTTCTTAGTGACTTATGGGGAAAAGAATTCTTTAGAATAAAAAATAAAAAGGAACAAACCTAACCCCCAATAAGCAATGAGGTCAATAGCAGCCTTTCCAGCTGCTGCAAAGACTGCTTTTGTGACATCTCTGTGGATAGTTTTCTGCTCCATGATAGTTTGGTGAACTGACATTCACACAAGAACAGAGGAAACTGATGGTTTTAATTTTAATCTCCACACTCTACAGAGATGACCAGTTTCGTCACAAATTCATGGCATAATTAAGAGGCTATATCAAACAAAATCTGATTGCTAGACAGAGAGCCTAACTCCCCACCATTTCAGAGACTCAGGAGGCAGAACCTGCAGTGGCTGGTCCCTGTCAAGGTGCACAGCTCTCTGATGCAACCTGGGAAGTGTCTGCAAGGGGGCACAGGCCAGGAGCTCTGCAGAGCTTGGTGGTGTTTTGCCACCTGGTAGATATTTACTCACAAAAAGTGAAGTATGAGTTTATGTCCTGGGTTATAGAGTCTATTCAATTTCATCTACTGAAAAACAGTCGGGGGCGGGTGCCTTTTGATAATGGCCCAACGGTCAATATCAGGCAGGGCATTGTTCTTATCTTTCTCCATAATGGGCCATTACGACTCCCCAAGCTTCCCAACACATACCCACATTCTATCATACCTATTGTGAGATGCTCCACCCAGTGGGAGGAGCCAGCCATTCTTACCTGGATAAAGCTGGAACTTTAAACCAGGACAGTGTCTTGCTTCATCTGATTACCGGAGGAAGGCTGGACCCTTCTCACCCTCAGGACCCTTTTTTTTTTCTGCTACTGGATCATTTCTGCCTCAGCGGAGCCACATCTGCCATTCCAGGAGAACTCACTTTTGGACTGCTTCCGACACCCTGACTAACAAGGTTGTAGCTTTGACCCTGTCAGGGCTTTCCAAAATTGTTGTTTGTTTGTTTGCTGGTTTGGTGGGGTGGTTTTGTTTTTTTTTTCTTTTCTACCACATTTGTATTCTTATATTCTTAGTAAAAAGCTGTTATTCCTACTCCCAAATCTTTGCCTGAGAGCCGTTAATTGCAAAATTAGAATTCGGCGGGGGTGAGGGGTTTACATCCTCTATTCTAAGGGGAACCCCAGTTTCCCTGGCAGATACCTGTCTTTCTAAACCAAGACAGTTTATTAAGAATGTTCAAGGGCAATGAGAAGCACTTAAAAAATTAGGAATTTTTTTTGCCACATATTTTGTGAGATAACCACTGACTTTTCCAAAGTTGTCCCTCCCCCCACTCTGATTTTCTCTCATTTTTGTCAGTAGCACTATTTACATCAGAAATAGAGAAGCATGAAAAAAATAAAATCATTGAACTTTTCCTTCCCTGTACTTGCTGGGGAGGGAGCATAACTCATTCTACCTTCTGGGTCTTACAGGCTGTGAAGAGTGTTGGCAAGTGATTCACCTTCCAGCTATTGAGATTTTTCTGTCCATTTGAATGAGTAGGCTGCTCTAATGGGGAATAATTTAATTCTGTGCCTTCCTCTCCCTCCCCCAGGATTTTTACACACATTCCAAAAAGCACATATCTTTGTTTAAATACAGGCTTACCTACAAAGCTGATCTTGTTTCTGTGGCACTAAAGCAAAAAGTTTCTGTTCTGTATCAGAAAATAAAACTCAGCAAGCAGTTATAGGTCAAAAGCTAAATGAATGTGTTGCTATGTCAGTATGTAAATAAGAATCCTAATGGGTACCTCAGCCAAACTGTGTGTGGCTGAAAGACTGTAGAAACACAAGTGTGGCCCTAAAGGATATGACTGGTATCACACTCTAGTAGAGAGTCAGGTTTAAAAACCATTTGTTGCCATCTTGAAACAGGGACTGGAAACTTAATAGCTTCATCAATCTGGAGTTCTTGTAGTTATAGAGCTGTCAGAGGACCATCCCAATTTATAGATACCTACATGAATACCCACATATCTACAGCCAATTTCATTGCTGTCACAACAGTAGATTGCAGTAGATGTCAACCAGAGTTACAGGGAATGCTAGGAATGATTCTTGAAGCTGGCATAACTCCTGGTGGTTTAAAGATTATTTTTTAACATACACTTGATGAAATCTTTTTCTCTGCACTGAAATAGCCAAAAGAGATTTTGCTTTTCTTGTCTTTCACTTCAAATTTCAAGAGCTGCAGATCTCTTAACAAGGCACATTCCCCAGTAAGACACAGGGAGAGATGAGATGAATACTCCCCTGATCTAACTGGCATTATAGGTATAAATCAGTAACAAACCCACAAACATCCTCTATCATTTGAGAATAACCTACAGCCTAACCTACCTGCAACTTCAGAAAATGTGTGGCTCCATCTGTCCTGCATCATTTTCTAGCCCTAAATGGCTTTCCAAGGAGCCAAAAGCTGAATTCACATGAGGACTGATAATTAAAACAAGTGAAACACACCACCTGTGTTTAGAGTACGCATTTTATCTAGGATCCATCTGCAGGCAATTAAAAGAACAAGGTGTCTTCAGAAGGTCACTCATCTAACTTAACAGCTCTCTAATAGCTAGTGTGTAGTGGGTGGTTTTTCCCTTTAGGAGCCATTTCAGATAACCTAAACAAAGCATATTTTAAAAGAGATGTGCCAATACTTTCTATTGCTATGATGGTCAATAAATGTCGTATTTATCTACCTTAAAGATAACAACAACAACAAGACTAAAAAAAACCTGGAATAAAAAAGCAGAATAAAAAAGTCCAAGTAGAAAAAATCCCACACCCTGAAAAGTCAGGTCATGCAGGCATGCTTCCTGTTCAGATAAACTTTTTTTATGTAGGCATGTCCTAGGGTGACTTTATGATGCTTGTATCCCCAGTCAGCCGTTCTGTTTATGATGGATAATAAGTTCTGCACCTTTAAGACTGGTTCCGAGAGCAAAGGGGCAGAGAAGTGCACAGCTTGTTTTCAGAAACTGCACTTGCTCCCTGCATTTTTCCCTCTCTTGGTGAGTGTTGTCTGTAGCACTGACAGCAGGAGAGAGCTCTCGTTGCTTTTTAGTTAGTTTTTTTTAGCTAGCTGAGGCACAGAAGTTCCCCAGACTGTGGCTTTTGTTTTTCTTGGAACTAATCGGCCCTGCTCTGGACTGAAAACCCAGAAAAACACCTGGAGCTCACACCTCCAGCCCACCAGGGCCCAGGACACGGCATTTTCCAGCACTGGAGGGACTGATAAGAGACTGAGCGAGCCAAGCTACACCCCATGGAAAGGACCTTCTGATTTTCTCATCTCTTCAGAACAGTAAGATGTTTTATTGTTTAATGTTATTAAATTTTTTATGCTTGTGAATGTTTTGCTTGCTAAATAAACAGTTTTTCCACTTTTCTCCAAGGAAATCTTTTCCCAAACTAGCTGGGGGAGGGGCCACTTGAATTTGCTTCCTTGAGGGACCCCTTTGGAGGTTTCCTTCCAAACTTTCCCTAAACCAGGACATGGCAGTATTGCTGTCTTTCAAGCAAAGTATTTAAGTCAAAGAACACTGACAGGATAGGCTGTCAGGCATGTGATACACATAATCACTTCTATGGCCTGGTTTCCCTTTCCATCAATACAGTTTAGGAAACATGACAGATGTAGCTTTTGTTTGTTTCCTTGTTTGTTTTCATGGCACCAGGGTGAGGGTGAGTTGCTGCCTTTATGAAGATCATTTCAGTGGCCTTAAAAAAACACACGCACAAGAGCAAGGTCTCAAACTGAGAATGGCTTGAGCAAAAGGCAGGAACCAATTATTCTGCTACCAAGTATCAAATTCTGGTTTTGGTATCATGCATCCCCAGATACCTTAACCTCAAATTTTGTGGAAAACTTCATACCAAGAAGTAAAAGAAAAATATTTGTTTGCTCAATGTGTAGAGATTATAGAGATTATAGAGATATAGAGATATAGAGANGAGATATAGAGATATAGAGATATAGAGAAAGACATGTGACCACCACAGTGACAGACAGGCTGAGGCAGTGAAGAGGAGCCAAGCCTCATCATTGAGCCCCGGTGCTGCCAGGACCAAGCCTCATGAGAGTTCAACATCCAAAACAGGAGCAAGGAAGCTCTTGCAGGAGCATCTGGAAACTGAGCAGTGAGTCTTCTCCCGAGGAAGATGAGGATCCACTTGTGCAAATGGTAGAGAGCTGTATGCTGAGGAAACAGGAGGTTCTACACACCCTGAGCCACAGACTGGCACTACCCAAAATCTGGATCAGTATTCCATCATTCAGCATTGGCCACAACTGATGGGAAGCCAGCAAAAAAAACACCACAGATGCTGTCTGTAGTCAGAGATGACAAATAAGATAAAGATAATTAAATTTTTAATTAAATCTGTGGCTGGATTGAAGAAAGATTCACATTTCTCTTCAATATTTTATAGAAGTGCTCATATCTCAAGAGCCCTTTGAGTTGTTTGAAGACTTTTCACGGATCTTTCTATAGCTTCTCCTATTAAACTTTAATAATCCCAACTCGGGCTACATGTGAGCACAAGAATACAAACAAAGCTGACAAAAGATTTTCATGGGTGGGAGCTGTACTGACTGATTTTTTCTTACTGAAATTGGGATTTGGGGGCAAATGCTGACTATTAGACTAAAGAAAAGCTGTAAGTGTTTAGGAAATATGATGCTTTACTTAATCATGAAACAGCCAAGAAAGAGCCAGTGTTATTTTACAATACTTTTTCCCAGAATTCACAGAAATGCAGTTTTTAAGATGGATGCCTTCTTCTGCTATAAATGTGAAGCCTTATTCAGAAAAGGGGCTGAGTTTTTTATTCTAAAGAAACTATACAAATCAAAGGCTGGCCATAAGAGCTCTCGGTTCCTTGGGCTTGTTTTTTAAAACAAGGTTTATAGTATAAAGCAAAAACACAAAATTACCAAGTTTTGAAAACAGCTTCAGGGAGGACAGGGAACACCAGGATGACTTCTAATATTTTTTCTTCTTTATACGTCTTTTCAAAAATGTAGTAAAGAAAATCTCTCATAAAGATATCCCATATAATTTCTCTGTCTTGAACAGCCAGAGGAACCATTTTGTATCATAGCTTCCCAGATTTTCAACATTCCTTATTAAGTAAAGGAGAGATATTTACCATGATCCTACTCTTTTAAGTTCCAAATAATTTGTTTATCACATAATCATTTCTGGCTGAAAAAAAAATAGATGTTGCAGTTAAATAATTTTGAATATAGCATAGTGAATATAAATGGACACTTTCATCACTAGCTGACACAATGGATTGTGTCTCTGAGTATAATTTGGGTATTAGACATATATGCTTGCTCACCATCAGGCCTATAATAAGTTAAGCTGCTTAATATAATTAGCTTCTAAAATGGAATTTCCTGAATCAGAGAAGACAGGAGAAAATAAGAAAATAAAGTTTTCTTTACTACTGAATACTACAAATCCTGTGTGTCATTTTGGCTGTGAGAATCTGAATTCTGTCTTGTTTTAATTTATGGCACAAAACAGAAGTCACATAAACACTGTCTTTCTCTTCAGATGACAATTCAAGTGACAGAGTTTAAGAACCTCAGGTTTAGATCTAGTTTATGGGAAAATAGTTCACACAGTACATCAGCTCTACCAGAGGCATTGTACAAGAGACTGAAGGCTGTCAGAGTCAAGGTTCCTGAGTTGCTCTAACCAGGTCTATGTCTTCTGTATCCACAGAGATAAATCTGAGACCTGGCTTTTAGACCTGGTTTAGTGTGAACCAGGATCTTGTTGTCTGCCTGCCTTTCCATAGAGAGGTCAATAGCCTGGCTGTTCCTGTGTCCCCAAGAAAGCAATCTTCTCTTCACAAAAAGACTGACAAATTATAGTGAAAGGTTCATTTGATGATATTTCAGAGACTCCACACATGAAATTTCTTTAATGTAAAGAAAACTAAAAGACTTTCAGGACTGATAATCAGGGGAAAACAAAACAAAACATTAAAAAAAACCCCAAAACAACAACAAAAAAGGAATATTGTTTACTATAGTCACTTCCACTGGCAGCACTGGTATTAACTAATGTTGCCAAAACATGAAACTGTAGTCACTAAAACGTTGCAAACATTTCAGTGCAGCTTCAGTGCAGGCAATGGCCAATTCAGATGAGTTTTTAGTGGTTTAACCTTCATGAAGCATAAACATATGACTAAACCATTAAGTGATGTTCAGGTTAATGAGGATCTAAAAGAGGAGGAAGTTGGCTTCTTTCCTAGTTTTATGGGGAAGATAGCCTTTGGCATGGAAAGGATGGGGCAGACCTGCACTGGAAGAGATTTAGCTGTGGAGACATCAGTTGAGCCATGCAGATCAGGGACAAGGAAGGACATTTTGTCTTTTTTTGAAGACAACAGATAAAACTAGCAGGAACACAAAATTGAGGAATCCCAGGAAAGAAAGATTTAGGCAAATATAAGCCATGTTTTACTTGAATTCACTCCCTGCCTAAACTGTATGAAGAATTATGCCAGTAAAATAGAATACACTGTAAGGCAGAACTTTCCTGTCACCATCTTTTATCTGGGGGCTGCTTGTGCAGGAGCATTTCAGGTACTTGCACATGCTAAAAAAATGTTGTTTATTTATTCTTTATTCCAGTCTCAGCAATCTTCAGTTGATGACAAATGGGAGGTCAAGGATACATGGATGCATAATGATCACAAACTTCCAGGAAGGCATCAACTTTATTGCTTTTTCTGGGGAAGGCAGAAAACAACCCTTTATTTTTACTAAATCAGATATAATTATTGTGGTTCTGTTTGTACAGTTTTATTGGAGATTCTTTTGAAAATCTCAACAGGAAGGAAAAGAAAAGATGGCCTTTCACTAAAAGCTAGGAGAACCTGAAAAAACCTTCATAAAAAGGAATGCATTGTTCAAGAGAAGTCTGCAAGCTGGGCTCCCATCTCTTTGAGCCTAATTTGGTTGCAGAGAAAAGTAGTGGTACTTGAAAACTCAAGAGTTTAGCTGATTACACCAGTTCTGCCCACCTTCCACAATTTCAGACTTCTTAGCAAGAACAGCCTCTTTAGAAATGAGCTCCTGTGGGAGTTAGGACAATCTGCATAGCCAAGTGACCTATGTGCCCTGCCTGTGGGTGGAACGCATCTCAGCAGCATTACCTCCCTCCAACCTCTCCTCTCCACCAAGCAGCTGAGATCTGCTCCTTGAACATCCTCACACTTGCAACAACTTTGGCTGTGGCCTTGTTTGAGACAAATTTGGAAAGAAATATCCAAAAGGTGTATCTTCTGAAAAGGCAGATTCTGGCCAGCCCCTCCCCCAACTGGTTCAAGAAAGGTTTACTTGGAGAAAGTGGGAAAAAATCTGTTTATTTTACAAGAGGAAAAAAAATGAATGATGTTAAAGAATGAAACCTCCCACTGTTCTGAAGGGATGGCAAATTCAGAGAGGCCTTCTGTGGTTCAAAGAGCCCTTCTGTGGGTATGGCTCAGTCTTGCTCAGTCTCTCTGGGGCTCAGCCTCCAGCCTGGGGGGCAGCTTTGGAGGGGGGTGGGAAGTGGGAGGGGGCAGAGTGGGGGGGGGGAGGGTAGCAGGGATCCCAGGCAAGTGTCCTAGTGTTCCAGACCAGAGAAAAGCTGAGCAGTTCCAAAAGAAGAAGCCACAGTCCTTGGAAAACTTTCTTGCCTTACCTAATGAGGAAAACCAGCGAAAAAAGCAAAGGAAAACTCCCCATCTCTCTCTGCAGAGCCAAGAACTCAGAGAGCACTGAGAAAGCCTTATCTCTCTTTTTTAAAAAAGAAGCAGTGAAAGGAATTTCCACTTCCCCCCTACGACCCTCGCATTTGGACCTAGTCTTAAAGGCACAGAACTCAATATCCAGCATAAGCAGACAGTGGGGGATACAATACAGCATCATAAGGTCACCCTAGGACAGGCCCTGACACAAGTGTGGGGTATATTCATTGTGCTAATCCTGCATGAGTTCAGGCATATCCCGATCCCCTCTACAATAATCCCTGTACAGTGTAGTATATAATTCAGTGAATCCTGAAAAGCAGGATCAAGACATTTTGATGTATGGAAAAAGGTCTTAAGAAAAAATCATCCACATGAAATAGTGTCACATTTAGAGGCTCATAACCATGTGAGACACCAGTCAGGTCTGGACTTTAGTTGACTACCTTCCTTGAGGGAAGATGAGCTTTAGCCTCTGTCAGAGTCCTCATATTCTCCCCTGCTTCTATTCTCCAGACCATGAAGAAATGAGTTCCTGCAGGTTCAGATGGAGACAGAAGAAGAATCTGGAGGCCTTTTCCCCCACTTTTGTGCCAGTGTCCTCAGACTTCCTGGTGATTTAAGCCAACACAGTCATGTGGCAAACAATTTTACAGTTACAAAGTAATACCCAGCTAATGAGTGTGAATATGCCACAAAATACAGTATATTATTATTTGCTCTGGCATAATTTTTGCAGAATGCTTTGGCTCTAAAGGAAGATTATAGACAATATTAAGATAAAACAACAACAAAATTAAAATAATGCTGCTGAACTAGAGAAAGGAGGAAAAAAATTGCATGATTAGGATAGTTAAGGTGAAGCAAAACGAGGATATCTCTGGTTGCCCTGAATAGTAATTTATTCCTGGATCAGCTGAAATATTAAGTCCCTGGTGTTGCCACTGTGATGTTTAGGCAGAACATACTGAAAATACAGAACAACTGCTTGTGTGTGCAGGTCTGAGTGTCAGAAGTGCCGAGGAGGGTTTTATGAGAGGCGCACAACTGTAATCAATCTAGAGTGAGGCAGAGAACAGCTCACTGTGACAGGGCTTCACCTGGCCCAGGGAGCTGACCCATGAATCAACCTTGCTGATGATGGGTTTCCTTAGGCTATGACCTCTACTCAGCTTTTCACCAGGAGAGTCTCTTTCAACTCCAATACTCACAGTTTTCATTTTACTCTGCATGAGCAGCCTACACAAGGTTTTCTAGACCCAGGCCCTCCTGATCTTTCTTTGGGTGAGAAATGTCCATACTAGAGGGAGTGTCTTGGGGCAAATGACAAAGCTTTAGGAGAGCTTTAAGGGGGCTTGCAGAATGCTCAGTTTTTGCTGGAAATTACTATTTCCTCTGCAAAAGCCTTTCACCATCTGTAAGCCAGGTTTGGGGTTGTCTTGGGTTATGTAACCAAAAAAAAAAAAAGTTTATTCTATTCCATCTGTTGAAACTGGTTGGGGAGGTGTTTTCTTTATCTCTTGTAACTCCAGAGGGGAGGGGGCAGGTGCCTTCTGGTAACGGGCCAGCTGTTAAAATCAGGTGTAACAATGTTCCTTATCTCTTTCACAACCCATCTTCCCTCCAGGGCATATCTTCTGTTAATGGGCCATTAAGGCTCACCAATCACATGACACATTACATCATCCCATTGTGAAATACTCCATCTAGTGGGGGAGCAAACCAGTTCCTACCTAGATAAAAATTGACACACCAGGACACCAGGCATTCTGGTTTTTCACTGGATTTCCAAAGGAAGATTGGACCCCTCTTGTCATTACCGGACCGTTTCTATAGGACCATCTCTACTCCTACAGAACCACACCTGCCAGTCCAGGAGGGCTTACTTTGGACTGCTTCCAACACCCTGACCAACAGAGTGTCAGGTTGTATTTCTGACTCCATCAGGGTTTCTAGGACTTTTGTTTGTTGTTTGTTCTTTGCACTACTACATTTGTATTCTTAATATTCCTAGTAAAGAACTGTTATTCCTATTCCCAGATCTTTTCCTGAAAGCCTTTAATTGCAAAATTATAATAACTTGGAAGGTGGGGGGGGTTTACATTCTCCATTCCAAGGGAAACTCCATCTTGCCCTGGCAAATACCTGTCTTCATAAACGAAGACAGGGGTGATGTCTTTTCAGCTCTATAAATCAAGATTTAAATGATAAGAAGTGATTACCATTTATTGAAAGTCCTCTAGGTACACTTATAGCAAAGTGCACACAAGATGTAGGGCCCTATCAGAGACTGAAATAGTTCATGCCTCAAACACTGATATAAAGTTTTACCCATTATAACAAAAATTGTATGAAGAAGCTATGACCAAAGAAGCTTCCCTGAAGATACCTGACTGGGACTTTGGACTGTAAGTTAAACTGCCTAGATAATGCTACTGTTCAATCATCTTGGCCTAGTGAAAAACTGCACGTGATGCAACAAACCCAGAGTCTCTCGTAAGAGACAATGGCAAATTCCCCCCTCGCCCCTCATCGTGCCCCCTGGTGCATGAGTTTTTCTACCTAGCCTGAGCTATATTAGCTCATCTGATTCTGTGCTTTCTGGGGGGATCATCACCACCAAGAAGACCAGCTGAAGANTCCTTCCTTCCTTCCTTCCTTCCTCTTTCTCTCATATTTACTATCAAATAAAACCCATGCTATTGTCACTGGCATATGGTCTCATTTGCACCTTAATTTGGTCAGAGGCATTTGTAAGAACTTTAGCAAGTGGATCATGACAGGCTCCAACACTTTCATAAGTTTAGCAAATTAGCATAATTTGACAAGAATCATTTGACATTTGATTGACATGAATCCCTAGTTAGAAGTACAGATAATGAAGTAATTCTCTCTCTTGGTTTGGCTCTCTACTTAAGCCTCCCCCTTGCTTCTGGCCTGACATTGTTTATGTCTAAATACATGGGAAAGCGAGATGGCCTTATTCAGTGAAGAAGCAAGATTAGAACAGGATTTCAGGAATGTGTTTTTCTAACAATGTACTCTAGTTAGGTAAGAAATTATATAACTATACTAATAACCCCCTTCAACATTATAGGCTGGGGACAGTGTGGCTGGACAGTGCCCAGGAGGAAAGAGACCTGGGGGTACTGGTCAACAGCTGACAGAACATGAGCCAGCAGTTTGCCCAAGAAGGCCAATGGCATCCTGGCCTGTATCAGGAATAGTGTGACCAGCAGGAGCAGGGAGGTCATTCTTCCCCTGTACTCAGCCCTGGTGAGGCCACACCTTGAGTGCTGTGTCCATTTCTGGACCCCTCAGTTTAAGAAGGACGTTGAGATGCTTGAACACATCCAGAGGAGGGCAACAAGGCTGGTGAGGGGCTTGGAACACAAGCCACATGAAGAACAACTGAGGGACTGGGATTGTTTAGCCTGGAGAAAAGGAGACTCAGGGGTGTTCTTATCACCCTCTACAACTTCCTGAAAGGTGGTTGTAGTCAGGTGGGGGGGGGGTGTCTCTTTCTGGTCTCTGAGTTTCTCAGGCAGCAACTGGCAGAACAAGAGGACACAGTCTTAAGCTGCTTCAAGAGAAATATAGGTTGGATATTACGAAAAAGTTTTTTACAGAAAGAGTGATAAACTATTGGAATTGTCTGCCCAGGGAGGTGGTGGAGTCGCCATCCCTGGATGTATTTTAAAAAAGACTGGATATGGCACCCAGTGCCATAGGTGTTAGGGCATGGGTTGGATTCAATGATCTTGAAGGTCTCTTCCAACCTAGTGATTCCGTGATTCTGTGATTCTATGCAATAATAGTCTACAGAGCTATGAATATATGAAAAATATACAAAAAACAAAAATCTTTTGGCATCAAGAGAAAACTAACTTTTTTTTTTTGGTCAAAAGCAATTGTTTAAACACACACACAAACACACACAACTCGTCAGCCCCTTTTCCCTGGTTGTTACAAGTAATATAAGTAGAGGTGATGTAAGTACAGGTGATGTGAGTGGCAAAGCATTTTGGCTAGAAGACAGGGGTACAGCATTTCATTAATCTGTTCAGGTTGCTTAACGACCTCCCTAGAACTGTACCTGAGCCACTCAATGACTTCAAGTGGTTCTGTTTTACGATACTCCTGTGTGTTGGGGTTTCGACACTGGGCAAATGCCAGGCACTCACAACAGCCACTCACTTGCTCTCCCCTGCTACAGCTGGGCAGAGGAGAGAAAAAAATATTAAACAAAGGGTTCATGAGTTGAGATAAGGACAACAAGAAAACACTCCAAGGGCAAAACAGGTTCAACCTAGAAGTACAAAGTGAATTTATAACTAACAAAGTCAGAGGAGAATAATGAGAAGTTAAATGAGCACTTAAAGCACCTTTTTCTCCCCAAACCCTCCCTCCTTCCCACTGTTAGTGCAGGGAGACAGAGCATGGGGGTTTTGGTCAGTTCATCGCCCAAGATCTTCTTTGCTCAAGGAGAGGATTCCTTCCCTTGCTACAATGTGGGGTCCCTTCCCCTGTTCTCTCTGTGAACTTCTCTAGTGTGATTCCAACCTCAGGAGCAAGTCCTCCCAAAATGGCTGCAACATGTGTCCCTCCCACAGGCAAACAGTCCTCCCAAAACTGCTGTGGCATGGGTCACTCTTCCATGGGGTGCAGGCCTCCAAGGACAGGCTGCTCCAGCCTGGAAGCAGGGTTCTCTTCACCGGGTCTTCCACTGGATCAGAGCCTCCTCCAGGCATCCACCCACTCCAGCATGGGCACCTCCTCTGCATCCCCTGTGGACTTCATGCATTGCTGAGGGAACAGTTTGTTTCAATGTAGTCCTCACCACATCCTGCAGAGGAATCTCGGCTCCAGTGCCTGGAGTACCTCCTCCGCCTCCTTCTCTACTGATCTTGGTGTCTCCATGTTGTTTCCCTCACATGTTCTCACCTCCTCTTCTACTCTAGCTGGAAAAAGCTGTGCCCCACTTTTTTTTTTTTTAATTCTCTTCTTAAATATATTATCACAGAGGTGTTACTAATACCTCTAATTGGCCCACACTTGGCCAGTGGTATGTCCATCTTCAGAGCCATCAGGGATTGACTCTGCCAGAAATGGTGGAAGCTTCTAGCAGCTTCTCACAAAAATCACCTCTGTGGCCCCACTGCTGCCAAAAATCAGGCTGTGCAAAACCAACACACCATCTTATGGATAAATGTCATCCCTGCCAGGGAACTGAAGCATGGTGAAAATTAGTTGCTGAAAATCACAGCTGCAGCAGAGTAATGAGCAAAGGCAAATCACTTCCCAGGTGATTGTCCTATTCATTCAACTCTCCTATTAACAATCACATATTTGGTGAGAAAAATGAGGGTAAAATAGTAAGAGAAGGACATACTAATAAAAAGAAAGGGACAATGGGAAAGAAAGATTTATCATCAACTGATTTTACTTAGTAAGCAGGCAATTGCTTTCCATTTTACCTATTTGAGAGTGTCCCCTGATGCATACCTAAACTGGCATTTGGGACACATTTTCATATTTTATTACTGCTGCTGTGAATGGGGGTTATTTGGGAACAAGAAGTGCTACTTGATGAGGGAGAAACACCTGACACAGAGGACACAGAGATAAAAACCTCTGGTTACTGGTTTGAGAACATGTCCTATAAATAGGTTAAACACTGATCCCTGGGCAGCTGCTTCTGAACACTGTGAGCATATGTAGCTCCAGGCACTGCTTAACTCAAACTGAGACACTGGGACTCGGACTTTTGTTCTGGGGAAACAGCTCATAGCTTGGGTTTCAGAAACTCAGGTCAACTCAAATAGAACACCAACCCCACCCCCCCCAAAAAAACCAACCATCCCCCCCAAGCAAAAACAAAACCAAAACCAAAACAAAAACCAAAAAAAACCCCACCAACCCAGAACAGAAAAGAAGAAAAGGAAAACCGGTCATTCTGCAAAGTCAACTAGAGCCACACTCCCTTGGATATCTCATAAATAGGCTTATCAACAGACACCTTTGAAATGCAAACAAAAGGTATGCTTAAATAACTGTATTAATTATACTTCTCAAGACTGTTCCTGCTCCCATTTCAACCATTTTTGTTTGCAATAAATCCCCAAAATCTAGATATTTAACTACCATCTTCCAAAACAACACTATTATTATATTATAGAAAAAGCATATTTAGAGAGCTAATAATAACATATAGATTATGTTTTCTTGAGCAAAAAGAATAACTTCATAATATATTGCTTGCAATAAAGAGTAAGTTTCCAATTTTGTGCAGCAGTATTAATTACTGAGCAATCATGTGAGATCAAGATTCTTTTGGATCACAGCAGAGAAGACAGAATACATCTGAATAAAAAATTATTTTACAGGCAGTAAAATGAGCTGGCAATCTTCAGTGATGCTTGCATCTAACAGTTCTCCATATGACTCCTTGTAGGCAGGCCCAAGAGAACAACTGATGGCAGTGATTATTTCAACTTCCCAGTTTATTATTCTGCAGCCTTTCCTGTAGCAAGGGGATATTAACCATTCCATCTCTTCTCTGTGCTTTGGAGAAATTAGGCTTCACATCACCCTGTAATATATGTATAATGAATAATTTTTTATTGCAAAAGCTTATTTGATCTGAAATGCTGAGAAATGGTGTGCAGGAAGAGAGAGGACAGTGTATTACTGCTGGGGAAATTAAACATTTCAAATAATGGATGTAAAATAAGATTGCCATCAAGAAAGCAATGCAATAACCATGGATTCTCATAGATGAAAGACCAAGGTGAGACCCCTGCCTCTTGCAGTGAGAATATTTCCACCAATTTTGGTGGATCTTGCAATTTGCCTGTGCAGATCAGGACAGAGCCCTCGACAGGGTAGCACAAGCCAGTGTTATCAGAGCTGGGCCATTCTGCTCTTTGGCTGATACTGCCTGTTAGGAGCCAGTTCTTTAATTAACATGCAAACGTTTTGCCCATAATGGAAACAGTTTGTGAAGAGCCTGGGCTCTGGAGGAATTTGCTGCAGGCTGCCTCAAGAAAGTTGTTTTCTCTGGGGTGGCAAGAAAACTCATGTCCATAATGTGGACACCTGCCAGTGCCTTCCCAAGCCCCTCCTGAAGCCACCAGCATCCCAGTAGTGACTCCAATTTCAAGCCTTTGAATGCCTCAGCCTTGACTTAATACTCCGGTCTGCTGAGGAGAGCAAGGAATGGATGAAAAATCCTCAGAGGAGTTATGTTGCTAAGACATGACCTATGTAGGATGGGTAACAAGGAGAAATACTGGTCTTGGAACAATAGCCTGCAGCAGGGTAAGTGCAGGTGGGAGAAATAAAGGACCTCTCTGAGGATGGGGTGCCACATGGGAGCAGAGACACCATCAAGAGTATAAGCAGGCAGGCAGCCCTGGCTGCAATGCCAGAGACAAATATTGGCCCCAGAGCAAGTATGGATCAGGGCTAAGGAGATGAGAACCAGACTACCAGCCAACTCTCACACCAAAAACTTTTGTCCTTGTGTGCCTAGTCAAGGAAAGCTTCATTAGCAGTTAGTTTCTAAGAATCCCTGCTATCCTAGAAACATTACAAGGAATCAATATTTAAAAAAAAAATAAAAATAAGGTTCTGAAATAGTAACTTTCTCTTCAAAATGCAGGGAGGTGACACAACCTCATGCTTATGTGGCATTCACAGAAATATCTTTCCTTTTCATCAGCTGAAAAACTCTGTTTTGCCAGGCTCTGCAGAGATCCTGAAATGTGCAATTATTATTAGGTGACAAGAATAGGGTCATGCATGAGAGAAGCTCTTCATCCTCTAAATTTTAGAGGTGCTTTTTAAAAGCCATGGAACTACCTATCCCTCCTAGAAAGATTACTAAAATAAATATACTGGGTTTTTATTTAGAGCTGGGAGGTAGACTGTGCTGTACAGCATCTGTTTCCTGCCCTGCAAAAGGCACTTCCATGCCCCTGTGGTGAGCAATGCTTATCCATGCTCACTTACAACACAGAGCTTCTGTTAGGAACTTCTATTTAGCCTTGATGTTTCTCCAAAATTTCATATGACAGAAAAACAGCAGCTGCCTAGAGGCAATGACATAACATTTTGCTGTTTGGAAAATGAGAATGTAGGTACTCTTTGAAAAATGTTAAGAGAACATTCTTGTTATTAAGAAAAAAAGCTATAAACTATATTATAATTATATTTTAGTCCTTATATTATGCTTGTAGTGGTGCCTTAACTTGTACTTGGGGAGAAGATCTCATCTGTCATATCAAATCAAAGCCACTGGAGACTGAGCTGGCTCTGGAAGGAGATCATAGAATTAGAGAATAGCCTGGGTTGGAATGGGCCTTAAAGATCATCTAGTTCTGATAACTATGTGAATCTGAACTGCAAACAAGACAAGTACTTCTCCAGAGGAACAGAGGGATTCTACCTACTCTGGTACTTGCCTTTTGCCCTGGGACCACTGACCCTCACCAACCTCCCCACAGCTCTGAGAATGGGGAGCTTACTCACAAAAAAAGCAGCAACAGATTGCTGTTAGTGACAACTGTCGCTAGCTGAGGCTGGGTGTGTCCCCCTTTAGGGACAGGAAGAGAGCAGGCAGACACAGCAGCAATGAGGGGATCAAACTCTCTCTACTTTATTTACAGTTTCTACTTTTATACATTTGTACAGAGGTCCAGAGATTGGCTAGAGAGGTCACCACCTCTCAACCTGTGTGGTGGACATGACCATCAATCAATTCTTCTCTCAGAGGAGAAGAATGCAAGCATTCCAAGAATAAACTTTGTTTACAGAAGAAGGCTACGTGAAAGTTCTGCACAGAGACAGAAAGGCAGAAACCAGGGCAACAGACAACAAATACACTCCTTTGCTCCTGAAATTCTGTGAGAGTTCCTAGGTTGTTTTTCATTGTTTTCACTAGAAGAGCTAAACAATGTTTAAGGCAATGAATAATACAATCATAGAATGACCTGGGTTGGAAGTGACCTTAAAGCTCATCTTGTTCCAATCCCTCTGCCATGGGCAGCGACACTTTCCACCAGACAAGGTTGCTCCTAATATCCTATCTAAACCTACTGTTTGTCAGTTTGAAGCTGTTCCCCCTTACCTTGTTCCCCCAGGCCCTTGTAAATAGTGTCTCTCCTCCTTTCTTGTCAGCTCCCTTCAGGTACTAGAAGGCCACAATTAGGTCACCCCAAAGCCTTCTTTTCTCCAGGCTGAACAATCCAAATTCTCCTAGCCATTCCTCATACAAGAGGTGTTCCATCCCTCTGATCTACCTGGTGGCCTCCTCTGGACTGGTTCCAACAAGTTCCTGTCCTTCCTGTGCTGGGACCCCAGAGCTGGATGCAGCATTGCAGCTGGGCTCTCAGCAGAGTGGGGCAGAGGGGCAGAATCCCCTCCCTGCCTGCTGCTCACAAGGCTTTGGATGCACCCCAGTACACGGGTGGTTTATGAGCTCCCAGAGCACACAGCCAGGGCATGTCCAGCCTCTCACGCACCAGCACCTCCAAGTCCTTCTTGTAGGGCTCCTCTGGATCTGTTAATCCCCTGTCCAGCCTGGATTGATACAAGGGGTTGCCGTGACCCAGGTGCAGCACCTTCCACTTGGTTTGTTAAACCTCATGAGATTCCCATGAGCCACTTCTTGACCTCATCCAGGTCCTGCTGGATGACATCCCATCCTCCATGTGTGCCACATGGATCACTCAAGTTGGTGTTAGCAAATTTGCTGAGGGTGCACTCGATCCCTTTGTCTTTGTCACTAATGAAGATATTAAACAGCACTGGTCCCCTGACGGACTCCACTGTCCACTGATGTCCACTGGCACTCTCAGTTGTTGACTACCACCCTCTGAATGTGACCATCAAACCTCTTTTTTATCCATCTAACAGTCCACCCACTGAATCTATCTCTTTCCAGTTCAGAAAGAAGGATGTTGTGGGGGACCAACTCAAAGGCCTTACAGAAGTCCAGTTAAATGACATCCATTTTGTCCTAGCTTGGGTCTTTTTAGGTTTGTGTCTGCAATGTCCTCAAAAGAGGAAAGGGCTCTGCCTTGGAGAGTAACATAAGACTGATGTACAGTTTCCTTGACTTTCTGAGAAGCATTTATATATGTCTGATGTGAAGTAGTGCATATATGTGCATGTGAAGTAGTACCCCTTTCCTTTGGTGTAACTACAGTATAAGGTCCTCAAGCCTCATACAGTTACTTTCACCCTGGAAGAACACTGCATTGTAGCTAAATGAGCCATTCACATGCCAATAGAAGCCTGTCTTGGTTTAGAAAGACAGGTATCTGCCACGGAAACTGAGGTTCCCCTTAGAATAGAGAATGTAAACCCCTCACCCCCCACCAAATTATAATTTTGCAATTAAGGGCTCTCAGGCAAAGATTTGGGAATAGGAATAACAGTTCTTTACTAGGAATATCAATAATACAAATGTGGTAGAAAAACAAAACCATCGCACCAAACCAGCAAACAAACAAACAACAACTTTGGAAAGCCCTGACAAAGTCAGAGCTACAACCTGATGCCCTGTTGGTCAGGGTGTTGGAAGCCGTCCAAAAGTAAGTCCTCCTGGAGTGGCAGATGTGGTTCTGTTGAGGTAGAGATGATCCTGTAGCCAAAAGGGTCCACAGGTGGTGAGAAGGGTCCGGTGATGGTGAGAAGGGTCCAGTCTTCCTCTGGTAATCGGGTGAAGCAAGAGAGTGTCCTGGTCCGGAGACCCAGTTAGGAATGGTTGGCACCCCCCACTGGGTGGAGCATCTCACAATAGGATGATGGAATGTGGGTATATTTTGGGAAGGGGAGCAGCTTGGGGAAGAAAACAGCCTGGGGTGTCTTAATGGCCCATCATGACGAGAGATAAGAAACAATGCCCCACCTGGTGTTAACAGCTGGGCCATTATCAAAAGGCACCCACCCCCCTCCCTCCAGAGTAAACAAGAGATAAAGAGGAACAACCCCCCAACTGTTTTTAGCAGATGAAAAATAAAATACACAATTTAGGCTCCACAACCCAAGACAAAGCCCTACTTATATATTGGGGAGCGGAGAAAGAATGAAAAATATCTGTTATTAAAGAAGTTTTTAACATAAAATAGGAATGTTTCAGCTCAAGATGAAGCATAAAGTCAGAACAAAGATACTTAATGCATGATGTGTAGCCCCCAAATCACACACCAGTGGTCCCTGACTCACAAAAGAGGAAGGTTCTTTTCCAGAACAAATGTGTTGGATAAGGTTTCTTAGGGAGTATGCCACAACTTGGGCTTGGGCACCCATAAACTGACTGCCTAGTGGCAGCAAATGAGGATAGGTCTCACTGTTTAATCCACCTGCAAGGGGTTTTTTACAGTGTTTTCTTGTGCTTGCTTTGATGTGACACAATGAAGGACTGTATCTGTGGGTGATCCAGTCACCTTTTGCTGGGATTTCACCTGTCAGAGCATTCACATTACTCTTTGTTCACCTTCTGGAGACAAGAAATTACATTCAGATCAGAAGAGTTGGGGTCAAGGGACTTTTACTCATGTACTCATACTTTGGCTCAACCGGCACCTTTCAGAGGAGAGGGGACTGATGTGTGAAAATCAACTGTGGATATAAAAAAGCAGTTTGCCAAACTGCCTGCTGATTCAGTCTCATTTACTTCACATTTCTATCAATGTTTCATGAAGCAGCTGGCATATCCCAGCTGGATAAGAGATGCCAGACACCAGGGATGGAGGCAGTCCAACAAGTAGGGCTGGCATGAGCATCCATGGTGTGTGACAGCAGTGCACACTGGCCTCATCATTTCCCTGTGCCCTAGAGTCCCTAGTGCACAGGGTCCTCATCAAATGCCAGTGATACCATTACAGGGTGTGAGACAATCAGTGCAATGCCGTGTTGCTACAGTGCAGCCATCAGGACCCATTCCATCCACTGCATAAAAATCGAAATTGCAGTTTTGGTTCAAGTTTAGATGGAAAAGGAGCTCTTCCTTTCTTCAGCTCAGCTGTGACTGTCTTCTGTCTGTGAAAAATGGGAATTTGCCTATGTTTTTTAATCTGTGAGATGGCTAAGTAATCCACTGAAAAATTTAGTGCGTGGTAGTAAATCCTGTTGATGCAAAGTGTGGTTCAGGAAAGGGAACCTGCTGTCAGCATGTCTTGGTTTGGAAAGACAGATGACTGCTAAGGAAGGCAGGAGCCTCTCTTGAAATGGAAAATGTAAACTACCTCCCTCTGAACTATTATAATTTTAAAATTAAGGGTCTCTCAGGCAAAGATATGGGAATAGGCATAATAGTTCTTTACTAGGAAAATTAAAATAAAAATGCAGTAGCACAAAAAAAAACCAAAAAA
>VZDJ01000068.1:1123892-1153172 GCA_008694505.1 Cyanoderma ruficeps | reverse complement strand
AAAAAAAAAAAACCCACCCCAAAAAACAAAACCAAAAATAAACAAAAAACCCCCCACTAAAACCACAAAAAAAACGAGAAAACCACTGACAGAGTCAAAATACAACCTGACATCCTGTTGGTCAGGGTGTTGGTAGCAGTCCAATCAAATGGTGGCTGCAGTCCTCCTGGAGTGACAGATGTGGTGCTTCTGTTGAGGAAATGTTCCTGTAGAAGAGTGGTTTTCCTCTGAAGATCCAGTGATGGTGCAGATGGGTCTGGTCTTCCTCTGGGAACCCAGTAGATAAGGCTCCTCTGGTGTTCCAAATATCAGATTTTTATCCAGGTAGGAATGCTTGGCTCCTCCCCTTCAGTGGAGCATCTCACAATGGGATGATGTAATTTTATCTCTCATGCAGTGGAACTTCCTGGACAGAGGATGGGTCATGGAAGAGATAAAGAAAAGTCCCCCACCTGGTTTCAACAGATGGTGATAAAATACATACTTCTGGTTACATCTTGCATTGCAACCTAAGACACAATATTATAACAAACAACTCTGACTTTTATTTTCACTTGCTTTTGCACTAGGAATGGTTATTAGCTTTACCTGTGGTAAAACAACTTCTTTTTTCCTTCCTTTTTTTAAAGCAACTTATTTTAGTCTGGAGATTTCCTGAAGAGATGTATTACACAATAAATCTGAATTTTCTGGAAAGCTCTGCAAAGATGCAGTAAATCTCCTTCAAAGATAAAATTAATTTACCACAAGAAGCTGAAGACCTCTCTGCCCCTTCCCAGACCCATCAGTTCTGGGGGATGTGCAGGCAGACATGTAGCAGGATTTCCTGCCTCTGATTCTTGCATGATGCCTCAATGGGTCTGCTGCAAATTCCCAGGAAAACTCTGGAAGATCCTCAAAATCTGCCTTGGAAAAGCCATCTGGTTGGGTAAGGAAGATAACAGAAAAAAACTATGAAAGCTTGGAGATGAATTCCTCTCAGTTCCATCAGGCCACAAATCCAAAATAGGTGGAAAGATTTACTGTGTTTAGTGATTTAATTACTTTTACTTTCAGGCCTTGAAAGTTTATTCAGCATTCATGGAAAATACAAGGGGGAAAAAAGAATGCCTTCTTTTCCCCAAACCAGAATCCAACTATTCATTTCTGGTTATATAAACCAAATAAAACTCTCCTTTTCAACTGGTATTCACCGTTCATTTATCAAGATAACTTTCTTGTGGACTGATTGTTGAGTAACTTAGAGCATCAAGTACAAAGTTTTAAAAGGGGATGCCTTCCAACCCAGGGAGATAGTTTTAAATTCCTTCTGGTCTTGATTAACACCCCTGCAGCGTGACAGAGGTAACAACCCTTGCTCCCACATAAGGGGCTTAGGGCAGGTTTGTTGGCCTGCAGTCATTAAAACAACTGCTTCTGGAGGCATGGTCTTGGCAAAAGGTTTAGACAGTTCCTGTATCATACTGCAGACCAGGAAAAAATTAAATTTCAAGATCAGAGACAAGCTCAGAAATATTACACAGGCCATAGGAAACGTTAGCTGCCAGCAGAGCCAAATACACCTTGAGGGCATTTCATTTCCATGCTAGTGGATGCCAGGGGCAGTGGTCCCAGAACAGGGTGCAGTGTCTGCAGAGCCTCTTTGAACTCCCATTGTGCATCTGACTGCCCTGTCCTCTCTGCCGTCCTTGCCAGGGGCACAGCATGTGGAAATGACGCTTCCACATTGCCATGCAGACCTCACCTGAAGTCTTGTTGGCACACTTCAATGAATGATGCTAGCAAGAGACTTTCACTTATCAACCTTGTATTCAATATTACTGTGGGCAGACCTGACTATGTTGTTATGTCTGATTACATTTCCAAGTTCAAGTCTTCACTCAGACCATAACTAGATGCTGACTAATTTTATTCCTGAAGGTAATTACACAGACTGCCAAATCATACATAAAGGGAACCATTGGGAAAAAAAACTCTATTTTTGATTGCATTGTCTCTAATAAATAGAGACCATGAAAAGGTATTATGTTCAGTATCAATTATTCATATTTTCAGCAAGTAAATGACACATCCTTAAGTTACAACTTCCATCCATACTGGTTATAAAATACGGTTTTCACTGATTGGAATGGCTGTTACTGGCTGTCAATTTAAACACATACCATGTACCATGCAATAAAAGCTGACAACATTAGGAAGAAACAACAGTTGACAACCACTTGGGAAGTACCTAGGCAAGAGAAGACTGAAAATTGTTCCAGATCTTTATCTATGGCTTCTTACTTTTAAACACTGACCTCCAAGATAAGTAGAAAGATTTATTTGCACTTGAAAATTTCCAATACCTCCTGTTGTGTTTCCTTTTCATACCCAGGAAAAAATAAATATTTCCAAATTTTAGATTGCATTTTATTTTTAAGAAGCAGCACCCAAGTCACTCTTGCTGCCCAGCATGATAAATTCCGCTTAACAGAAATCCTTGGCTGTCATTTTCCAGCCTTGTACCCAGGATAGACTCGAGCTAATTACCTCAAGTAAGGAAGTTTTCAGATGAAGTCCAGAGTAGATTTATCATTTTGTTTCTTTAGCCCATAGAGCCACTGAAATTGGCTTCTCATAGCAATGTATCATTCACACAGGAAGGAAGATTTTGGGTTTTGTTTTCAGAAGCCAAGAAGTCAAAGGAACTATATCAGCTCCTTGGTAGGCATGCAGTTACGGACAAGTTAGGCAAATTAACTATACTGTCTCAAAAATTTTCAATCTAGAGATTGCAGAGCTGACCATTTGATGCCCTAACAGTTCCCAAAGCTGGATGCAGATGCTCAGAACTGAATCCATTCATTTCAGGCTCCATCTGTGCTGTCATTGGTCTCTGCAGGAGAGCAAAGATAGGCAGAGGTACTGCCAAAGGTCAGCCTGTGCTCTCCTTTCTTACTTGTGGGGCATCAAAGAAGAAAATGGCAGAGACTTAACTGCCTTTTTAAATTGCAAACGTTGAAAATACCAGCTCATCAAATTGATATAAAATGAGCAAATATATTTCTGGAAATTTTTTTTATGCTGTAGATCCCACTTTGTTTAACCCAACTTCATCATGCTTGCTAATATTATGTGAAAATCCATGCTAAACAGGATGCAGGGAAAACAGACACTTTGCTCTCCCTAGGCAAGAATTATTGTTCAGTTGCACACAGAGCAAATCACAGTTGTCCTATTTATTTACGGAAACTCTCACCAAGTATCATGACATATCTCTCACCATAACTCCTGTTTGAATTATCAAGATCAAAAATACTCTATTTATTACCCACAGATGAAGAAGTGCTTTAAAACTTCAGTGAATCTTGAGCTCCAAGTAGTGGGATGCTTTGTTTTCCCTCATTTCTCATAAAGCCAAGATCTAAGCTCTCAATCAGCCTCTTTTATTTTCCTTATTCATGTCAGAAGGAACACCATCCAGGCTTACGACTGAGTAAATCAGGCTTAAAAAGGAACTGTCTACGGCAGCTAGAGAAAGAATGAACATAAGTTGGGCTCCTGATCTTTTTTTTAAATATTCATGACAGGTGTGGAAGGGATGAGAACATCAGGATGCTACTCTTCCAGCTGCAAAGATAAGCATCAATAAACCTGCATGTGTATATTGTGACTTTTCCCAGGTTTCCTTATTAACAGGTCAATATTACCTTTCCGTAAGATTCCAATCCTTGGGACTCTCAGCATTCCCTCTCTGCACCATATCACCAGTCACAGTTTGTCTGCAAGTCCACTCACAGAAGCTGACCAGAAATTAGCCTCAACTATGAGCACCAGCAACCAAAGGGGAGTATGGATTTTAACTTTAGATTTTTCAGTGGAAGTAAGTATTGACTCTTGCCAACCTGCCTCACTGTCAGGCCCCCCATTCATTTTGCCATTCTATTGGTGCCACACACCAATCTCAGCAAGAGGGAGCAGCCACTGGTACAGTGGGGAGAACTCATGGCTGGGGAGAGGGAGACCACTCCAGTAGGGAAGGCTTCCTCAACTGACCTAGTTCGATTCTACTACATAGTGAGACCTGGTGAGAACTTTGTTTTACTCTCACAGTCTCCCACGTACATCAGGGACCAGTTATAACTCACTACAGCCTCTTGTAGATGAAGGTGAATATACTGCAGTAGCATATCTGTGGCAGGTATCTTACACAAAGGTCTAGAGTCCATTGTTAAGAAGCCTATTATGGTTTATCTCCAGGTTCATTATGTGCACACACCTATCAGCTGATTTCCCAATCCTGAATCAGAGGCATGATCCCCCATCCTCCAGCTCAGGGAAAGAGCATCACCAACCAAAGAAAAATCCAGCACATATGTATTTATTTTCATTCATAAATCTCAAGAATTTAGCTGATAAGGTCTCAGCTAAGGCTTAGTAGTTGAGACTGCTCTACAACAGCATTTCTTTGATGAATGCCTGTGTCTTGGGGATGCTTTATTATCCCATCCCATTTTGGGGGTTTTGTTTTGTGCCGGGGGCGGCAGTTGTCCCTGCCCCACCCCCCCACTGTTGTGAGGAAGGCGAGCAGAGCCGCGCTTTCCACGGGGAGTTGGAGGTGGGGCGAGAGCCAGTCTGTCTGTTTTGGGAGGTGGTTCGGCTAGACACACGCGGCTGGTATCTCTGATCAGGGATCCTGCTGTTTCTGTGGGTTTTGCCCTTTTTTTGTTATTGTTATTAGTTTTTGTTTGTTTGTTTGTTTTTTGCTTTGGCACTGAGACTGAGCTTGGCTGGTGGTCTTCTTCTGCTGCTCTGCTGTTGGGAAGCCCAGAGCCTGTGCGTGCTCCACCAGGACCCGGGACTGCCCTCGTTTCCCGCCGGGAGGCTGCCCCCACCCTCCACGCAGCCCAGATCCGAAGGACCAGGCAGTGTCGGTGAGAAAATCCTGAACAGCCTTTTACTGAGTTCGGGAGCTGGACTGCTACTGCATAACCCCCACCACACCTCTGAATTATTAAAAAAATATGGATATTGATCTAACACCGATATCCACAATGACCGACAAAGACTCTCTAACAGTTTAAAGTTAGAAAGTGTATGTTTATTACGACGCCAGGCAGCGTGCGGGATACCTCCCAAATACACACCGCAATTCACAGATGATCACAGGGTCTTTTTATGTACAAGAATATTGAATACCCAAAACACAAATGCATATTCATAACTCTGGTACATCCCATTCCCTGCTTCTATGGTAATTAGCCAAAAAGCTATTAAGCATGCATAGTTTGTTCTTTGAAATGGGTCGGTGGTCTTTTTATGGGGTGGGGGTCTCAAAATGATGAAGTAAGATGGGTGTTCCTCGCTTTGACTTTTTAACCTTTTAGTGCTACGTGACAACTAAATCCTGTTTTCCAGCACTGTTTGATTGATGCTTGTATTGTGTTCTTGGTGTCTATTGATCAGGCAGGATGTACATCCTTAAATCTGGCTCCTCTTGGTCAGGATGCATATCCTTAAATCTGGGGTCTGTTGACAAAAGGAATTTAGTCTGAGTCCATTGATAACAAAGGGCCATTGATTACTCAGGAGTTTGACAGGCTTCATGATTTACTAGTTCCTTAAATCTTCAAAATTAATGCTTCACCTCCACCATTGCTGTGGGCTTGTGCTACACTCTAGCTTTTCATCCTCTGCCTGCTGGGAGTCCTGCTGTTCCAGCTTGCTTCTCCTGAGGTTCCTGCTACATCTCCTTTTGCTATCCAAAGGGGGCACCGGGATCAGCTGCCTTTGGGGCTTTGTAAAGGAGACCCCTCCTCCATCTCTTTCTGCCGACTATGTCTGCCATCATCCACCTGAAGAAAGATGGCTGGACCCGCGCCACAGCGCCCCCTGCAGCCGCGGAGATGTCATCTCACCTGCCCAGCCCAGCTAGCTGGAGCCACCAGCGCCCTTGCCGGCTGTGACTGTAACTGCACCAAAGGGTTGCTTAAATAGCGGGAAGAGACTGTTTATTGGGTTTTCTGTTCTTGTTTGTTTGTTGTTGCCATTGTTATTGTTTGCCTCATTATAAATATGCACACTAGTAAAGAACTGTTATTCCTTTTCTCTTATATCTGCCTGAAGGCCCCTCAATTTCAAAATTATAAGAATTTTGAGGGGAGGGGGTCATATTTTCCGTTCCAAGGGAGGCTTCTGGCTTCCTTAGCAGACACCTGCCATTCAAACCAAGACAGCCTGCAAGAACTATGCCATGTTTTTATACACAGAAATAATGATGACAATAATTGACAGGGGCAGCCTGAAGTGATTCTGTAGATTCTTGTTACATGAGGTAGAAGGTGTAGAAACAACTTTGTTTCTTGGCTGTCAATAAATGGCAGATACCATGGCATCCTTTTGTGTCCTAGCAAGTACTCAAGGTCCCCAAGCCCATTACCATAATAAAGCAGCTCACTGCTATGATAGTTAGCCTCAAACACGGCCAGTCACAAGTATACAGATTGATTGCACATGTATGTTCTGCATATCCTGCTGTACAATCTATATAAGCTGTAGCTATCGATTTATTGTTCAAGTTACAGGGTATAATGACCCTCATTATATGGGTTTGCTGGATTTCCAGCATAGATTTCCTTTTTTTTTTTAAGGACAGTCCAGTCACCAGCAGCTTACCATCTGTGTAAGACATTAAATATTAATGATATTAAGTATCTAAAAATCAGGCCAGGAAGGGTATTATACTTCAACAAAAAGGATAAAAACAGTTTTCCAGATGAGCAATTATTCATAAAGGTCCTAATGTAAAGGAGGGGACTATAGGTACCGAAATCACAAGACAACCTCACAGAATGTTTGGACTTTGCAGTTGCACAGATGCCCATAACACACCCTCCCCTCCTCTTAAAGATGCGGTACAATGAAGGAAAGATCAAGATCCAAAGAAGTGGAGACATGCTGTCAACTCCAAAGCTGGCAATACTCAGGGAAAAAGACATCACTCAGACCTGAGCTAAACCAGGAAGCAGATGTGGGCTGACTTTTTTTCATTTCCCTTTCTTCTTTCTAAACATACTGCAGCACATTTGGATTCCTGGAAACAGAGAGAAAGTAGTTTCATCAGAAGCCACACTTGAGCTGAGGGTGATATTGGGATGGCTGCCAAACAGCTGACCTTCCTTCCCTGCAGAGGAGGCAATGTTTAACACCAGAGTATAGATGATTTTCAGAGCCAAGCCTCTATATGGTGGTGATGCAAGTGGGTAGGAGTCTGCTTGGACGATATTCTACCTGTGATCAACACTCTTTGGAAAAGCACTTTGGCAAGCAGCAATAAGGATGCAGCCCTGAAGGATCTGGAGGGAGCATGTAAATAAGGGCAGTGAGATCAGACACCGGCAAAGATGATGTAATATAATGAAGATGGGACAATCTGAATAAACTGGGGAAAGGTGGTACCTGGATTAGTTCCTGTAATGGAGAACTTCTTGTTGCGTGTAGGTAAAGCCTTACAAAATAAGGGCCTTGGTACCCATGTAAAATCATGGCTCAGGCCTGTTACTGTTTATCTTGAACTTTGATAAAGCTTTCTGTTCTCTTGGGAAAGGTGCATACCAGAGGAATGACTACAGCCATAAACACCATGTATGAATGTTTTTCCTTAACTTCCCAGAATGATGGGAGGCAGCATGTTTGAGTGAATGGCTGATAAGGGCAGAAGCGTCTGCTCTAATGAGTGCTTGGTGGTGTGGCTGTTTCGTCTTTCCTCCTGCGCATCCTAAGACTTTCTTTAAACTTGCTCATAGTAGAAACATATAAACACAGGAGTGTGTGTAATAAAGATGGATTCTGCTGGAAGAAGCAGTGGTCTCTGTTTTTTTCAAGCTGCTGCACTTCTCGCCAATACCATGTGGGATCTATTGAGAGAAATTGGAGGATTGCTTACTGGCCATGAAAAAATGTCTTTGTCCACATTCCTGAAAATGAATATGTCACTGATGTGCTGCAAAGGTTAAGAGCTAAGATGGCTAATTTGGCACTAATGCCAGAAAGGAGGACTGCCTTGAAGTCTCCCACCAGGCACATTTCATGTGGGTGAGCAGAGTAATCCGGTGAAGTCACAGGCTGGGGGACGACCTGCATTATACAGTTCCCACTTCAGCCTCCTTCCTGCAGGTTTCAACTGTCCAAAACCAGCTGCCTTTGCGGGCAGCAGGCCAACTCACTTCCATGAAGGAGCCAGCTTCATATGCTAGTTTGACAAAAAAAACCCCCACTTTCTTCAGAACTGCTTGGCTTTGGCTTTCCTTTTGTTTCTGTTGGCTTTAGTCTCCTCTTAGTCATCATTGTGGTAGCAATGGCATCCAAAGCCTGCCCTTTTCTACTCTTCACTAAGGATGTAAATACTAATGGTACATAGGACTGATGCCTTGAGAGGCTGACCTGGAACAGACTAGACAGAATGAAAGGAATAAAGTAAGTATTTATTAAAAGGCCATCCAAAGATACATTCTGGGCAGTACAAGAGCCTGGCCAGGGCTCTGGTCAAGATGGACCCAAGATGGATGCAAGATGGATGACCATTCATGAGTTTTCACACTTTTATAAGTTTTGGTCCATTTACATATTGGAATTAATTGTTCAATTACAGCTTCAGGTTATGAAGTCCTTTCCTCTCGGTTTGCTCTTCCATTCACCATTGTTTATGCTTTTTGTGCCTGAGGCTGTAACAGTTGTCCTTGGTTCTCAAGCTGGAAAAGGATTGTTTTGTCTAACTACCCTGTGAAGAGAACTTACTAACACCTAATATGAAGTTCAGAGTTACACACCAAGACAGTACATAATCTGAAAAATATGAAGGCTAAAACTTAAGGCATCAGTATGGTAACAAAAATAATGAATGCTTTCCATTTCCAGAGCTGTGTAAATATTCACAGTCTAATCTTCACAGCAGACCAGACAGATAAACGTTTCTGCTCTAGTTATTGCCTCCAGAACCCTAAGTGACATGGTCCCAAAGCTGGAGCTCCCCAGATCCTTCTCTAGTCTATTCTCCTAACTGCATGGGAGCTCTTCAACACACTTCCAGTTCATTGCTCCCTTCATACAGTGACTATGAGCTGTCCTATGAAGCTCATACAGAGCTTCAAAAAACTTTCAAAAAAAGTCTTGACCATTTTATTTTTCCACATTCCTCTTTTTCTTTTTGAAGCGATGGACCATCATACCTCTTTTTTCAGTCCTCTGCTTGCTGTACACCAATATCTCAACAGAGTGGGAACAGGATTTACAGTGGGTGCACCACAAGTCAAGCTGGGGAAGGGGCTCTGCTTTTTGGACCTCATACATAGCTGCAATATAAAAACTACAACCAATATTCTGGATGTAATCATAGAAGCCACTTGATATGAAGTCCTGGTCATTATTTTGTCATGATTTTATGTCCAAACATTGATGTCTTAGGGAAGCACATGAAATAAATTAAACTTCCATTAATTCTTTTGTGTAATTTCTGCCTCAGAGTGTTAGATGCTATTACTGTGTGGTGTTAAATACCTGTTGTGTTTTATTCCATGGCATCTAAAAATTATTTTAGAGCTACTAAAGCATTTTGAGAATTCCAGGTGTCAGAGACTGAAATGTTTTAATTTATGGCTTAAATATCTTTATGAAAGACTTTTGCCTATTATAGCAAAACTGTATAAAAGCTGCAGGGAAGATTACCATGCCCTAAGGCCTTGGACTGCACATTGATGGAGATAAGATAAAGTTACTCAGGTCTGGGGTGGGTGAAAAAGAAAAAGCACCTTCAGGATGGAGACAGCAGCCCCAGGCTCATTTGCTGCCAGGCTCCCACAGACCCTCACACCAAAGGGTGCAGGGAGGAGAAGTTTTGGGTGTGTGGCGAAATAGCCTGTGGTCTGAGGCAGTGAACACCCATCCTCTGCTGCGCAGACTAGCTCAGCTCTGGGCCCCTTCACCCCAGAAAAAGCTGCATCCACATGAAGAACAGCTGAGGGGGTGTCATGGCCCATCAAAGGCCTCCCCAAAGGTGTCTCCAGACCCTGCATCAGAGCACTGCCACATGATGCAACAGATCCACAGTGTTGCAAAGGACAGTGTCAAACTTGCCCTCCACAATGGAGGCACCTGGGCATTCCCACCTGGCCCAAACGTATATTAATCCATGGGATTCTAGACTTTCTGGCGATGGGGAACCCTCACCACTAAGAAGACCAGATGGAGGGAAGCAATGAGATGTCATTGGGGCCCTCAGAAGGTTGGTATGTTTCTACCTTATCACTCTCTCCCTGTTCCTCCACCCACACACCCCTCTTTTTCTATTCCTTTCTTTTCTTTTTCTTTCTCTTTGCCTCTTTTACTATTAAATAAAATATATCAAATTTCTTGGGATCAACATCTAACCTCATTTGGTTTTAATCATATTTTTTTGGGGTATATTTTGTACCTTTCTGGGTTCAATCCGTTTTATTCACAGAGGCTTAGTTTTCTTTGGTCTTTGTTAAACTGGTTCACAACACCAGGATGAAAATGAATATAGAAATGCCAAATGTTTAGTATTCTAATAGACAGCCATCAATGCTTTAAGAACTATCCCCTTATATCCAAAAAAATACTACTGTGATTTCACAAGTGGTCTTGAGACGGTTGCTTTAAATTGAAAGGCTCTATTTCTTCTACATCAAGAACATGGTTAATATTGATCCAGGTGCTCTATGGAGCAAACTAATCTTTTCATTTCGGCACTACTGAAAATCCAGACCACTCTGGATATAATGGTAAAACTGCATCTTTTGAACTTACCCACATTAAAAAAGCAAATTGTTACATTTTTCATTAATTAAAACCAGCTCATAATAACATAAATGATCCTTTTCTCATCATCATATGTAATTTAGGCAAGGGCAGCCGACCACATTAGCTTCCCCTGGCTTTGCCTTCTAACTCCTCCACCTGATAATTTCCTAGCTTTTAAAGTCTCCCAAATGGGTCATCAGCTCTTTAACTAGGCATTTTCTTCTGTTTGGTAGAAACAGTAGGCTGTCTGAGAGAGAACTGATTTTGAAGTAGCTCTTGCTGGGGGAGAAAAAAAGTTAAAGAAATGCTAGATTAAATCAAGTTTGTGAAATGCATCATGGTTTGAAATATCCCTCATACATGAATAAATAAGGCATCACACAGATTTTTTTCCCCACAAAAAAGGACTGGCATCAAAGTATGTCAGCGTATGCCCTTGTAAGCACCTTCAACTCCAGCTGCTTCCAATCCCTAATGGAAACCCTGCAACCAGGCAGACATCTAATGTGCTAAACTAGGGAACCAAGGAGAAAGGCTCACAGGACTGGGGCCTATACTCCTCACATGAAAATCATTGCTCTCTGCTTCCCCAGTGCAGTCTAGAAATCATGAATCAAAGGCAGGGCAACCTGAGACCACAAGAAAACCAGAGGCATTTGGTCCAAGTCCACGAACTGCGCAGAGCAATGCTACATTCACCAACCAAATTTGTGCTAATAACCACTGCCAAGTGAGAGAAGCAAAGGATCCTCTGGCCTTTTTCAGCTACAGGTTATTTTCAGGTTTGTTTTATTTTTTTTTTTCTTACTTTACAGTACAATGAGACTGAAAAAAGTCAGCGTGACTAAGTAAAAACTCTTTGTACTAATGCACTCACCTGCAAGCTATTAATGTGAAACAGACCAGTGGCTGGAAATACCTGCATGGCAGGAATTTGGATACGGAGATGTTTTTTGCACACAAAGAGTCATGGCACCAGAGAATGGTTTGGGTTGGAAGGCACTTTATATACCATCCTGTTCCATCCCACTAGCCCAGGTTGCTCAAAGCCCTGTCCAACCAGGCCTTGGACAGTTCCAGGGATGGCGCATCCACATCTTCTATGGGCAATCTGTGCCAGTGTCTGACCATCCTCACAGGGAGGAATTTCTCCCTCATATGTAATCTAATTCTGTCCTCTGAAACCATTTGCCCCTTCCCCTACATGCTCTTGTAAATAAAAGTGCCACTCCAGCCTTCTTGCAGCCCCTTCTTTCAGGTACTGGAACACTCCAATTTTTTCAACTAAACTCAAATAATAGAACTTTACTATTGTTGAATGCTTCCATTTGTTTCACAGAAGCTTGTTTCTATTTTTTTTCTATTCTTTTAGTTTTATAAATCTCTCGGACTCCATCCTGCTCTCCATTTCTGTCAGTTTCATTTATTTTCAATGCAATCATCATGTCTTTTAGGCTACTCTATACTGGTTTTGTCTGGTTTGCTGAAAGGGCAATACCTTTATGTTTTGTGCCCTTAGGAAGGAAGAGATGTGTTGTCCTTTGAGATTAAAATCATGTCTGGTATGTCCCAGTATATGCCGATATGCAGAACATTAACTAACATACGAAAATGAACATTCACACTGCTGCTTTAATAGCAAACTAATAGCTCTCAATCACTACTAAATTTTCAACTTCCCATTTCCATAATTTTCCCTGGAATAAGTCCTGTAAACCTTGTAGGTACGTTGGTCACTATGTCCTTTATGCAACATCATCAGAACAAACATGCAATCACAAAGCTGAAAACCAAAAAAACTTTGTGATCAAAGACTTTTAGTCTTTGAAATTCCTTTTTATGCAAGAAATCTGTTTCCTAACTTGTTCTGAAAAATGTCACCGGTAGAGAAATTCTTTCTCTAAGGGAAGATTTATGATCTATGGGATAGTTTTCTTTTCTGTATTTTTCAAATACTGGATCATTTAAACACAAACTGCTCTTTGATTTGTGCATCTCCATGTTCAGCACAAAGAAATGAAATATGGGAATAGGAAAGTGACAGTACTTATTATCTGTAGGTAACTTCTTGCCACCCAAGTATTTTCCAGTGTATTCAACTAGAAAGTGCTGAGGTACTAGCATAGAATGATACAGTAGGAACAGGGTTTCTGCAGGAAAAGCTATGTTTATTCTGTTCTTCATGTTAGTCACCATGTTGGCAGGCACATCAACACCCCAGCATATGGGTTTGAGTAGGGACTGCCAAAACACCACACACAGAGGGCTGCTCTTCATGGGAGGATTTCAAGTGGCATCTCTTGAGAGGTCAGGGTAACAGCTGAAATGTCACAGGATGTACCCAGAGCAGAAGTAATTGTGAGGACAAGTCAGTTCAGGATTTGCCACCTCTGAATAGCAAAACAGAAATGAGAATGTAACTCTCCTTTCTTGGAGAAGACTCCAAGGAACCAGCAGCAACCAAACACCTGAGATGCAGCTCAGTTTTCCTCTGACTAGGTCACAAGTGCCTTGGTAGCTTCTGGACTCAGTGTGGCCTATGGCCACAACACAGATCTTCTGAACTTACACTGGCAGGGACTGAGGCCATCTCCACTTTTAAATGGAGTTTCAAGGGGGTAAGTTTAGTCAGCCTGGAACTGGAAAGAACAAATACAACTGCAAAATCTGAGCAAGAACAGTCAGTAAGGTCTTGTTTCAAGAATGCCTCTGAATAAACTGCATGTTCAGTCAAATGTTGCTTCAGTTCCTCCCTGAATCAGGACTTGTAGTGGTATGTTTTGGGGTTTTGCCAGTTTTCTATATGCATCTGTTCATTTTATACTGTTTCACAATGTTTTTTTCCATGTACCCCATGTTTTACCCCATTATGGTTTACCCCAGTTATTGTTATTAATCAATCATCATTTATGTGACACCTGGATCCTGTCTGTCACTTCAAGGCCTCACCTTTTGTCTAGAAAGTTCTGGTGAAGGCTTTGAGTGATTGGCAAGGTCTAGGTTCCCATTCCCCCTTTGTTACTTGATTTGTTCTATGGGTTGTCATTTAGGTTTGGGGTCACTCTCTTCCCATTCTGGATTGGTTCCAAGCTGTATCCTCCCTATTCCCCCACCCCCATATTTAAGGTGAAACCCAGTGAGTTCAGTGGGCTTCAGCGGGCTGACTGGGTGAAAGGAAGTTGTGTGGATTTAATAAAACCCAGTTGAAGTTCCCCACCAGAGTTTCATCCCTTTATTTCTTGCATTGTTCATGCTTCTGCTAAGGCAAGGACCCACAGGATCGGAACTGTATTCCAGAATACAGGACTGTACCTTTTTTGTGATGCCGGTGCCAGAGCTAGCCAGGAAGCGTGGGCGAAAGCCCCAGGAGAAGCACCACACCATCACAAGGACTGAATACCAAAACCTCCAGACTTGGGGGATTATGAGAGGTTGATTTCACTGGGATACAGTATCTCCTTTTTGCAAGCTGTTTTTTCATTTGTTACTACATGGATACACTTAAAAAGAAGAGAAAGGCTAGAAAGGCTACACTAGAAAACATTTAAATGCATTCTGATCTCCTTGAACCAGCAGTAACCTGCAGTTGATGCCACAGCTGCCACACTCTCAAACTGCTCAGACACCCAACTCAAACTAAAAGCATTCAGGATTTTAAAATAAATTTTAATTAATTTAAATTTTTTAATTCTTGAAGAGACCCACTCTTTGTGGTTTGCATATAAATCTAAGAAAAATAATAGTCTTAAGGCTGCAAGATGATGCTTTAGGTAATGGAATATGCTATGCTGAAGTCAAATAGCTGCTGCAGAAATACAGTTATCTTTATAAATACATGGAACATTTTAAATCATAAAGATCTAGACTGCATATAGTAGAGCATAAGTAAGTTTAAACAACATGCATGACAAATATAAGAAGTATTACTTGGTGACCTACAGTTTTAAAATGCCCAAGACACATTCAAAAGTAATCAGATGCTCACAGTCTCTACCCTCATCTCTTTGCAAAGGCTGAATATCCTCATTACTGGTAAATAATATGATTTTAAAACCCTGGCTTTATGCAATTGAACTGAAGTCAAATCTAGGATGTTTTAATATTTGTTTTTCTTTTTTTCTTCCATTTGTGAGTTTTGCTGATTCAGTATTTTTATACTAAAATCAAACTATCATTTGCTGATATAAAAGGCATTTTAGCATATTTCCAATGTATAGAGTTTTTAAGTCCAGGTAAAAGTAAATCACTTATAAATTAGTGTATTTCACATACAAAAATTCTCCTTATGTTAACATTTCAGTTCATAAACTAGTCACAAACTGCTTAAAAAGAGGCACTAAAAAAATCTGCACTTGGCCAAAACATTTTTTTAATTACTAGAAAATTCTAATAGCACTTCTCCTTGTAACATGCTTATCAATATGCACAGTGATCACTGGGTATTATCAGCTGGAAGTAGAAATGGAAAATAGTTTCAATCTTCCTTGTTCTTGCTTATTCCCCTTGTTTCAAGGAAAGGCACAGCAGTTATCTCAAGAAAACAGTTGACACTTTCCCCCAGAATAATCCCCAGCAGCTGCCTCTTGTGCTTTTGAAACAGTTTGTTGAACCATTTACACCACTTGTACATTCCTACACGGGAAAAGCCCCACTCCCATGTGTTGCAGGTGAAGCTAAGAACAGGTATTAAGCACTACTCATCAGATGCTAACTTATAGGAACTGTTTCTTTGGTCACATGTTGTTTAATTATGAAGCATGATGGTCCAGAGTAGACAGTATTTTTATTCATCCTGAGCCTTGGCAACCTTTCCAGTTTATTTCAACATTTGGCTACGTATGTTGATGCAAAACCCAATCCTATTTGTCCCTGAGGAAATAGCACTGTCCCAACAGTGCTGGCTGTTTCAAGAGGCGGTCATTATCCATGTGAAGCCATGTTAACTATTTCCCTGAATATCCAGGGTATGGAGGGGGTGGGGGATACTGTATCACAGTCTGTGGGGTTGGAGTGTAAGGTGGAGGTAGGTCAGCCGGGTACTCCATTTCATATTCATTACTGTATGATGGTGGAGCCACTGAAATGCAAGAAAAAAAGAGTTAAGAAACTGTTTTTCAGATCAGCCTTCAAGTATTTCCTTGCTGATATCCAGACTTGCATGCAGCTGATACAAAACCTCCTGGCAATGCATTAATTTTTTTTCAGGCTGCCATTACACAGTCAATTTATATCAATGTGAGTCATTGTTTATTGCCTTTTCCTTCAGTCCTTAGCTGTGTGCCTATCAACAGGCTGTGCTGGTAAAAGTGTTTGAGTGCTTATATGGCAGATGATATTAGGCAAATGTGGGAGAGCTAAACATTTTTGGGGGACAAAGGCTCAGTTTATCAGACTCATTCCCTTCCACCTCCTTCAGCAGCACGGGGATTGATGTCATGTCAAAATTATGGCAGTCAGGGGTTCTTGATCTCCACAGACACCTCAAACACCCTCTAGATCTCCAGGTGTGTGATACACCATACCATGGCAAACACAGCAGCATCACACCTCCCAGGGTAAATGCCAGACAGCATAGCTTGGGCTGAGGAAGAGCAAGGCTTTCACCTTGTTCACACCAATGGGGACATCTGAGGAGAGCCCAACATTCATAAACTGGGTTAGGCATTTAGGAGACAACAAAAATATTCAGAAGTAGTTGAAAATTTTTCTCAATTCCTTCTAATAACTTTAAAGAAAAAGGATTCATTCACTGACTAAAAAGATAGTGAATGCTGCATAATGATAGCATGGTAAGAACTAAAGGCTCTGTATCAACATCCAATTAGAGTAGTCTCTACAATTTTTAAGGTCCAGAGTCTGCTCATGTCTCCATTTATGTCACCACAGATGTTCTCCTGTCCCCTCTCTAGATGTCTCAGGCAGACTGGCAATGAAATAGTACTAGCATACTATTTCCATACAATGGAAACAGAAACCTATGATGTGAGGAAGAGAGTCAAATCCCAGAGTGCCATGAAAAGCAAGCCCTGCTCTCTTGAACACTGGGCTGCTGGTGTGGCTGAGGCAAAAAGAAGAGTATCTTTACACTTGCTATTCCTGTCCAAAACAGGTAATGGCAGAGGCAGGGTTGGCCACAAGCAATGCAGCCAAACCAGGTCTGTAATTATTGCAGAAGCGTTCATGACAGCAGGGAACACAGAAAACATTTCCAGGCTTCTTCATCCTCCAAAACTTGTTGCTGCTGAGAGGAGGATGCTCAAAGTGATGTTTGCACTAGAGGCCTTGAGGTGTAGAGTCAAACTGCCTAGAGGTTGAGAGATAAGGGTGAGTCATTGCAGGAGCAGACTTGGGGAGGAAAAGGTTACAGCCCTGGAGTTTTCATTTTGCTCTTGTTTTTACAGCTTCCGGCAACTATTCATTTTTGAAGTACCTCTTCAGCAATTCATAGTTGAGAATATTGCCATATTCTTTCATACTCATCTCTGTATGCAAAATAAAGATAAGCATGATTACAGATGCTTTCAGTCTAACTAGAATGTAATGGTGTGAGGGAGAAAACAGACATTAGGACTGGTATGATAAAGGAATACATAAAAAGTATTGCATAGCTTGCCTATAAGTGTACATAATGCACCTGAGGTTTGCTACAACCTTTGCAACAGAAGGGAATGTAAGAGCAGGGAATCTCTAAGAGGGGGATGACAAGACTTCATGTATGGAACACCTCTGCATTTTATTACAATGAACTCCCAAAATTATCCCAAGGTAATTGCTCCTGGATTTGTAATTAACAATGTCACTGAATTGCATAAATACCATTATGCTGCATCCAGGGTCTGCACATGCAGACACAGATGGCAATCCCAGCAATCACTCCCATTATAAATACTATGCCAAAAACAATTCCAGCTATCTCTGTGCCTCTGCAAGGGGAATGGAAACATGCAGTCAGACAAATAAGGTTTACAAAACAAAATTATTTTCTCAAGAGCAGCACCTATGTGAGAAAAAAAGGCATATTTATTACTGAAAATGGCTCAAATTTTGATCCATCAAGGCATGTGAATAGAAAAAAATGAAAGACATCTGAAATGAAAACAAGAAATTCTTTCAAAGTCACCTTTGCAATTGTGCCAGATTACTCTGCTGATTTACCATATATTAAATCCTCCCATTCCAGGGCCATCTGAATTTATCTACTTTTAAACATTATGAGGAATAATTCCTTCCCTTTCCTCTCATCACATAAGATCTTTTTTTTCCAAAAGGCATTGGTATGATTTTCTTTTGAAAAGAAAGCCTAAGTTATCCCCAGCAATATATTTCAGAAGCATTCATGTGCATGATATACTTTCACAGAATATTGTTATTGTTTTGTTCTAGGTCAAAAAGTCATTTTGCTGTGCTTCTGAGCCCACAAATTAAGGACATCATCCTCTTCTCAAGGATGAGCAGCATAAAGCAAAGCAACACCTACCCTTTCACACATCTGCTGCTTCAGCCAGCACATGTATTTGAGGCTTAAACAATTTATTTTAAAATGATCCAGAGGAAGGAATTTAACTCAGCTCCTGAAATAATGAATCAGACCTTCTTTGAAATTTTAATATAAAGGAAAGAAAGCCTAATTGCCCTCACACATTGGAAAAAACCCTCAAAAAAACCCCCCTCACTTAGGAGCTTCCAATAATCCTGAGAGCAAAATCAGCCTTCTTGAAGAACCCTACTTCACCCAGGTTTGTTGTCAGCTACAGGCAGTGAGGCATATATTATATGAAAGATGGTATTTATAGCCTACCATTTCATGAAAAAAGGCCAGTGAGTTGACACAGATATTCTTACTCTGTTCATCTCTTCATCTTTCAGCAAAGACCAAACTGCAACCTTGCTGGCAACCTTTCTACTGGATATTTTAGTTAATCCAAATTGATAGTTTGTCAGCGTGAACAAACCTCACTAGATATTATTGCAATATAGAGAATACAACAGGCACTGCAATACCACAAATATAAAGAGTAGTCTAGACCATAGTTTAGATTCCCCACAGAAGCATGGGAAAACACAGCAGACCTGATTTTCAGAATGCTGATAGTCTATTTGCTTCAAAAAACTCAGCAAGAGTCAGGATGGACTCAATACTTGAAAATCAGACCTTCTATTTCGGAACCTAAATACGAATTTAAGAGCTTGAATTTAGGCCCCAGCTATTGGGAGCTTGGCCCATGATTTGCAGAACAATCACTTAATTGTACAGCATAAGTAAACACAGACCATATGGTGGTGTAATAAATACACTGCCAGAGAGCTAAATTGTTTTCTGCTGTTCTGTAGCAATGAATAAAGAGTGTGCAGGGAGAACAAACCTGTTAATATATTGCAGACTATATGAAGACCTAATTAACAAAAGCCTAACTCATGACAGCAAGCACCTGGCTGTAAAACCAGTAGCTCAAAACATTGATGAGATTGTTATAAATATGGTGAGCTGACTCAGAATTAAAAGAAACCCCAAAATTTATTTTCTAGTTACTGCAAATTGAAATACAGAAAAGAAACAAAAACACAACAAACAAACAGCCAAATTGCAACGAAACAGCCAAAAATCCAAGCCACAACAAAGAATAAATTCGATCGAATTTTTGGGTAGCAAGTGCTAGACCGGCCCGCGCCGTGTCTCTCTGCCATTCACTCCAATGTCCTGCTTTTAGGGTCCAGTTTTTATACTTTTTATTTCCCTCCAGGCAGGGTTTTCCTTTGTTTGGGGTAGGATTATAGGATTCATAGTCCTTTCCTTTTGGATTCAAACTTCTTCCTGAGTGGAATCAGAATGGTGTCTGAGGATTAACTGGAAATTTTATTGATATTGAGAATGAAGTCTATTCTCCAGACGGGTCTGGTTATTGGAAGCCGGGGGATGGGTATTGGAAGTTGAAGCTGTCTCGGAACTGATGTCTGGGCTATTGGGTCGGGGAAGCACAGCTGAAATCCCCTCTTCAAATGCAGATTGAGGCAACATTCCTCAGTCCATTGAGTCCTCCTGTGTCTTTGGCTTATTCCTGTAACCTGCAATTCTTTAATTTCTCAAGCCCAGATCAATATACAGGGTCTATTTACAACAAGATCAAGTGCTTTGTATTAACCACCATGAGTAACTGAGAAACACAACCACAATAACTAGTATGTAAGAAAAAGTAAGTCTTTTCCTTTCAAAGAGTCTCTTGGGAGATGTGACCAACATTAACACTTCCTTGAGAAAAACTGTCATCAGAGACAGTAGTTTGATTCAGAAGATGTTTTAGAACTATACTCTCTTCATTTCAGAAGATTTGCTAATAATATCACAATTAAAAAACTATGGTACCCCTTTTACTAACAAGTGATTCACTACTGCTTTTGCTACATTCATTTAGTAGATGAAGCAGTGGGAGCACTGCATCAGAGTTGCAGGGAACTCCCTTATGCAGAAATAATTTCTCTCACAGCCTGATTCCCAGCAGCAGAACCAGTCACTGCTGACCGCTGGCCTCCAGTCCTGCATTGCTTTGTTCATGGTCCACTGCTGCTCAGCTCCTACTTCCCTGGTACACTCTGCCTGGCCGATCTGCTCAAATCCCAGAAACCACAACAATTCTTGTGCTTCCAACCAGCTGCACCCTGAGGAAAACTCAACCTCCATCCTTAAAATTCACAGAAGCATGTAACACACAGCACACATTACCTTCCCAGTACTAAATTAAAATTCCTGGATTAATAAAGCTCATTGTATAATACAGTTTAAATAGTTTGCCTCCACTGTTTTTGAAGGCAAAGGCATCCCATTTGCTCCAGAAGTGTTCAGCCAGATTCCATACTCCATCTGTGCTGAAAAATGGGTTGCACTCTTCATGGGCAAGACACAGCTGTAGAAAGCCCCTCTGCATCTGCCTCCACCTGAAACTCAAAAAGGGCTGAAGTCCACTGTTGGACAAATCCTCTCAGCCTAAGAACAAGTAACTGATTGAGAGGACTCAGGGAGATGTACATTTTCAAAAGTATACAACAGAATACATATAACACCATACCACTCTCTAATGACGAGTCAGAATGTAAACTCACTCTGACTCAGACACCTGCCCTTAAAGCCCCTCACAATGGCCTCAGTGAAACCACAAGCACATTGCCTCTACGTATCAGGCTGCATCTTCTCAGCATCAAATCCTGGCAAGACAATGGTCACATAGCAGCTTTTCTGGCCACACAGCACAAAAAGAAATGTTAGTTCTTTTTCTGGAAAACCTATGACTAGAATATATGAAGAAAAATAAGCATATATTTTTTCTGAAATGATAAGGTTTCTCTTTGCCCTGTTAAAGAATTGTTGAAAATAAATATCCTATAAGCAAATATGCCTTATTATTAAAGCCTGCTTGCTTTGTCCCTCTTTATCTCATTGATATTTTAGACTTCTGTATAAAGACACAGAGGAATACAGTGGGTTTTAGAGCTGCTCAAGGGAAAGTGCCTAAGAGAAAAGGGACACTGTAAAGCAAAAGAAGACTTAGAAACTACAAAACAGAGTCACAGAACAACTAGGAAGTTTGAAAAAAAGGGAAAATTTTGAAATGGAACAGTTTGAAGGAAAACATTATGCGAAGTCCTTCACAGAAACAAAGCCAATGAAGAGCAGAAGACTGCCACAGAAAAATAATGCATGGAAAGTAAAGACTGAAAGGGAAAAAGTAATTTTAAAGCTGTGGAAATGTCAAGAGATATTGTCAACACAAAAATCAGATATTTAAAGAAGATGCTTTCCTCCTGTTTTTAGCAACATCCCACTGGAATCATTCCTAGATTAACATTTCTGGCCTTGATAGGTTGGTTAATTTTTAATTGTATCACTTGATGGATTTCTTTTCTGCAAATCTGTCCAGCCTTGACCTAAGCTCAGGTAAATTTTAGCATCCACAGCTTCAGGTGGCAAAGAATTTCCCAGCTTAATTATAAAAGAACCATATAGTCACAGAATGGTTTAGGTTGGAAGGGACCTCAAAGACCATCTAGTTCCAACCTTCCTGCCATTGGCAGGGATGTTTTTTACTAGATCAGATAGCTCCAAGCCCATCCAAGTCAGCCTGTTAACACCTCCAGGGATAGGACTTCTCTGGACAACTTGTTCTATTACTCTGCCACCCTCTCAGTAAAGAATTTTTTCCTAACATCTAATCTAAACCTGCCTTCTGTCAGTTTAAAACCATCATATATTACTGAAAAACTGTCCCCTTCGCAACTACTCTTAACTGAATATCCAATAGTTTTCTCTGGGGCTCCAAGCCCTCAGCTCATCACCAGAGCCCTCAGCTTTTCACCCACAACCATCAGCTCATCACTACCAGCTACCCACCCCTTCTGCAATGCCCAAGATTTTACAGACCTTTAGAATCATGCCTGGCAGCCAACTCTTCCCCTGCAGAAACCCAGTCCCTCTTGGCTGTTCTGCCTGCAGGGACTGCTTCATGCCTTGAAGCCCTGGCCACTCCTCACTGCACTTTTTCTCAACCTCTTTTGTTGTTTTCTGAGAGCATGGTATTAGATTTGTTTTTTCTTGACTGTCAAACAGTCAGGAACTAAGGTTTTATGGCACTATTTACCATAGTACCAAGTCTCATTTCTGAAAGTAATGTCAGTCCAGAGCCTACCATGTCCTCTGGGAACTTGGGTTGTTTCCCCCTGGATGCACCACACAGTGTTTATGGGCCCTGGATTTTCTGCCTCAGTGCCTGGACTCCTGTCCTCTGCTGAAGGACACAGGCTCAAGCACAGGTGAGCTTGAGCCATCAGTTTTGCTAAAGCCCAGCTCACTCTATAATACCATATCAATTTAGAAACTCTCATTGTAGAAGGGACAGTGCTCTGCACCAGAGATGCATTTATATTGGCATAAAGGTCTTTTCATCCTGTAATTGCTAATGTTAGCAATTTTACAACAATTTGATCAAGTATGGCAAGTTGTTAGAAGCATGTGAGAATCAGTATGCATTACCATGTTACTGCAAGAAAGATGTGCCATTCTCAGAGTTCTCTTTGCTCAGCTGATCTCTTTCATCTCATAATCTTTCCTAATTTGCAGTATTTTATTAGTTCTCCAATTAATTTATTGCCAACTCTCTGTATATATGATTTGCTGGCATTGCATCTCTCGAATAATATTAATAATAATGTGTGCAATACACTTTGAAAAATGACTGCTAAATGCCCTTTAATGTCTCACCCTTTAAGGTGTTTGAAAAGAAACATTGTGGCAGTATCAAATGGTGACAAAGCTGATAAGTGATTTTTTAAAACTCACTCTCTGAGATAATAAAATAGCAACAAATAAAATCAATATTCTGATTCGGACATTCTTGTTTGGAAAAAAAAAAACCCCACCTCTTTGGATTCTTAATCAGACTCAATGTGATTTGGAGGGAGGTAGTGTTGGACTATTTATTCAACTTGGTTGACAAACGCCTTGGTTAATTGGACCAATAACAGAACTGAAGCAGCATCACATGCCATTTTCTCTGGCCTCTACCAGACAGGCAGACCTCTTCTGCAGCATTTGCCCCTCCCCACTCCCTTTTTTTTAATAAGGACAAAACCACACAGTGAGGGATCCTCTAAGAGACTGGTTTTGCTGTCCAGAGTATTTTGGCTGGGGTACCTTGAAAACCTCTTAGCAAAAGCTGGTGGAGGAGAGACTGAATCAACTGGGGTACTCCATGGCTGAGCCAGCAGCCTTCTCAGCAGAGTTTTACAGCCTTGGAAAAAGGGGTACACCAGGGTAACATGGACTGAAAAACCATCCAACTTGGCAACCAGGTAAGTAGTCAAGCTAACTGCTGCTTCCTCTTTTAAATTAAATAATTAGTTTACAGAGCGGCAACACAAATGGACCAGGCTTGCCTTTGAGGCTTTGCTTTGTAAGGCATATTTATATAAAATTCCATCTAGTACTTCTTTTATATACACTTTTAACTACAGAGTGGAAGGCCATGATTGTCTGCTTTCGTAAACAAATCCTGTATGCCTATGTTAAAACTGGGTACAGAGCGTATTTGAACAGTATTTCCCTTTTGCTCCTACTTGGTTGTATTTAAGGTGTGTTGTTAATATTTAATTCCTTCCAGATAAGTCTCCTCCATGCCATTCCCTCTCTACCATGCTATATTTGCTGGACTCAAGCACCAAAATGCCCTGAGCAGAAGCTGTATAATGAAAGGATAGTGGGCAATCATCCCAGTTCCTCACCTTCCTCCCCTTGCTCCATGTGGACAGATCACCCCTCTGAGACTGCTCCATAAGCTACATAAATCTTACAAAGGGTTAAAGGACATGCTACCCATCAGTACTGCCATACCTGAGCAACAGGGTACCTTCTACAGCTTGTTAAAAGGCTCCTGAATGACTGAAGCATAAATGTGGCCCACTTGCAAAAATAAACAGAAATATCAAATAATCTGTAAACCAATTGGATATGTAATTACAGCTTGTTCTGGTTTGGGCTATTGTCAGACAGACTTTTTAGAAAATTTGCCTCTTGAAAAATATGTAGACATTTTATGCTTATTTCCTTTGTGCCAAACCATATGCTCTTTCCAACACACTGCCAGATGTGCTGCATGCCAGCAGCGATGCAATGTGCTTCAAATAAGTGGTCCTGGAAAAACCATGGTAGCTGCCACAGTAAAGGGAATAGAAACTTCCTCCAGCTGGCTCTCAAGCTGCTTCCCCTGCCTGAGATCTTCCTGCACCCCCAGACAGAGGGATGCCATCTCTTCCACCCTGCTTACAACTCAATGCAGGCCTGGCCCAGAAATAATTTTATGGATAGAGAGAATGATGCATGAAACACAGTTGGGAGGAGCATGCTGCAATACAGCAGACATAGTACTTACTATACAGCAGTGTTCTTAACTGATCATAATTAAGCAAATGCATTTTAATCAGCCCACCCTGTCCAGCATTTTCATCAGACCAATATGTGCACACATGCAGATGCTGGTTTTGAAACAAAGAATCTATTTGTCTTGGCACTTCCAAAATTTCAGAACATTGCTGGAATGGCGAAAAAACAACCCAAAAATTTGAATTAAGAGATTTAAAAAGGGAAGAAATACACAAGTAATGAAGAAGAAACCTTCCCCTTTTTACCTTTTATGTGAAAGAATTCTGATTAAGATATTCCAAGATTTCCTGTTACCCCTTTTCACTCTCATGCTCTCCTCTGCCCTTTTGTTGCAGCAGTTCCTGCTGCCCCACCTTTCCCTCCCAGACATCCTGTTCCCCGTAGTCATTACCTCATCTTGCTCTTTAATGTGCTTTACATGCTTCCCTGGAAAAGAAATAGAAGCCATAACACAATTCTCACTTTGCAAAATGTTCCTTGCTGTGCTCACAAATTCAAGACCCAATGTGATGTTTACTTAAATAGAAAAATATGGCTCAACTATATCTAATACAGCATTTGCTTTAATTTAGGGATTTTTATTTTTAATGGTTGTAGTCTGCATTGCTGGCTGACCCTGCCATATAAAACACTTCCTGAATCAACAGGAACAGGAGAATCTGACATCATTGCTTAACTTCCATCCCTCTAAGCATCAAAGCACGAGAGAAGTCTGGATGACACAGTGGGCTTCCAAAATGACCAAAAAGTTATTAAACCCCAGTTACAGATCCCTTTTGGCAGCTGGGCTACTGAGTATAGACACCTATGAGAATCACAGGGTCATGGTATTTCTAGTAATTCTTAACATACTGTTTCTGACACTGATTTTAATTATAGTAGCTTCTACAAACTCCATGAGCTCAGTGCAGGTGAATCCTGCACCTCCCCTTCTGGGGAGCTCTTGCTGGAGCAGCCTAAGTTACTATTTTGACTTCTAGACATCTTACCAGTTAGATCCTGAAATCTCTGACCTATTGACAGCCAAACCTGCATGGTTTTACCCAGGAGTATACCTATATGGTATTTTTGCCCAGCCTGAAGCCAAACCTGTAGAGTCAGAGTTGCCAGAAAGAATGATAGTTCAGAACCTTCTGGCATATGTGCTCCCTGGCTTATGCCTGTAACAGATCCTAAAAGCAGCCACAGATGACATGATTTTGATGTGCCAGGAAACATTCTGCACAAAGATGACTGATTTTTGGTCAGTGAGACAACTGTGTAGACATTAACGGAAAGGGTCAAGAGATGGGGCTTTTAACACTTGCACCAAGGCAGGATGCACAGATTAACTGATGTTTAAAAAAGCAAGAACTGCAATGGCTGTAATAAAAAGTGCAATTCCTCAAGACTTCCAAGTCAATGGGCTAAACAAGAGAAGTAAATGCTAGATATGGAAACCAATAGAGAGCTCTGCCATGCTCCAGGACATCTTCAGAGATGCCCTTCATTTTCTTGATGTTTCAACAAGCAAGCTATCTTTTCTTCAATGTTTCACAGCTCTCTATCCATTCCAATCAACTTCAGTTGCAAATTTTTGCATAACGAAGGCTGGTCCTTCTCCCATTTCATTTTCTCCACATAAAACCTTGACAGCCTTTTGCGTGCCATCCAGCCACTACTTTGAGCATTGTGGCATGAACTGTTGGTGCAGGCGATGCCACATGATTTTTGCCTTTTCCTTTTATATGTTCTTTGTATTCTTTATACATATACTTGTAGCTCTGTAGTCTATTGTTGTATTTGTGGCTAGTTTTCCCAGTACTTTTCCCTACCTTTTCCCTAGGCAGAAAGACAAAACATATTTCAGAGCTCCAAGCCCCAGGGGGTACAAAGTCCCCTATCCTATCTTGGTTCTTTCTGGGAACCAAGGCTGAAAAACAGCTCTTCAAGACATATTTTCATAAACAAAGTTTAGTTTTCATCTGAGGGGAGACGATTCAGAGAAGGTTGAACAGAGGGAAACTGCATCATCACTTATGTCTCTAATTGGTGATTTTTGTCAGTTATGCTAATTTGCTAAACTTATAAAACTGCATTCACCCTGTGTGGGGATGGGAATTTTGTGGAAGTTTTCCATATTTGCCTCTGGAGGCTTCCAATAAAGACCAACCTTTATATTACCTCCTATAATAATATTATCTGGAAAGCATGTTGTTTTATTTCCAGGTTTGTTAAGACATCACTGGCAGAGCTGAGAGCTAACCATCCTCTGCTGCCATATTTTCTTCACATCTTTGTTTCATTGGTTTCTTAGCCAATGAAAGAGAATTAAATGGTTGTTTGCAAAAAACTGTCCAGCTCCTAACATGATGATCATACCTATTTATCGCAGTTTCTAGAAAAAAAAGGAAAAAAAAAAAAGCAGCAGTACTCTCCTCTCTATTTCATTTGGGGGCAGAGTGAAAAAAATATAGGCTTTCCTTGGCTGTTTAGAGCTGGGACAGGGCATCCTCCAGGCATTTCACAGAAGTGCTTGTGCTAGCAGAGCAGAGGCCAGGTGACTCAAAAGAGCAGTGATGCTTTAAGTTTCTGGCTTTTATATTTTTCAGATTCTGTATTGCATTAGTGTATAACATTGAACTTCATACAGATTGTTAGTAAGCCTTCATCATAGTTGACGATCAGACAGTCCTTCAGACAATCCTTCCAGGCCTGAGAACCAAAGTCATCATCATAGCCTCAGACCCGAAAAGTATAAACAAAAGTAAATTGGGGAGAGCAAACTGAAGGAATGTGACTTCATTACCTGAAGCTGTAATTGGACAATTAACCCCTGATATGCAAACAGACCAAACTTATATTTGCCGGAAAAACTCGTGACTGTCATCCATCTTGGGTGTAGCCTCTGTGAGACTCCTGCACTGCCCAAGGAATAATAGTTCTTTACTAGTATGTATAACACGGCAAACAAAATAACAACTACAGCATTAACAATAAAACAGAACCAGGAACCTCGTGACAGCCTTCTCGGCCTAGACGGGAAGGGATGGAGGAGACGCTTTGCTTCACAAAACCTCAAGATATTCTGATCTTGGTGCCCCTGCAGGGCTCTGAGGAGCACCAAGCTGGAACAGCAGGAATAACCAGGAATCCTGGGCTGGTGGATGAGATGTATCAGAAGCCCCATAGTGGTAGCTAGAAATGTGGGATGTCCTGGCAGGGCAGGTGGTGCGGGGCTACAGTGCAGCAAAGAGACTCAGAGCAGTGCAGAAGAAAATGGTAGGGGCGGGGGCAGTGGCAGCCCCACTCCAGCTAAGGCAGGAGAAGGTGAGCTCAGAATTCCTGGACACATGAGCAGGGGGTGGTAGATCCCTAGATAGGACTGGACTTTGGTGGTGACAGTGAATCCTCCCTGCAGTAAGCAACAGCTTGGCCGTCCTCCTTCCAATGAGAGAGCATGAGAGAGCAGCTGCCCCCAGCCCCATCCTTTACCTGCCCCCAAAACTCTCAATATCTTCCCCCTCTGAGAGAAACTCCTAGACACAAAAGAAATGCAGCCAGGTGCTACACTCCTCTCCTTTGGCCACTTTGTTCTGCTTAAGTACCTCTAAGTACCCAGTAGTTAGTTTCCTAGCAATTTATGAGAAAAAAATTCTGTACGTAAAAAAGAAACAAATCTAACCCCCAACACCTATCATGAAGAACCACATTTTATGTTTAATTTAGGTTTTACCTTGCACTTGAATGTACAACTTGCGAGTTTTCACTTAAGACTAGAGTCTGGTCCGTTAGCAAGCAAGCTTTTCTTCTTCTTCACCAATGCAAAGACAAACAGCTGCACTGGAGCCTTTGTTTTTTAACCAACAGTTTATCCCTGTATTTGTATCTAGATAGAAAATATTTGTAACCACTTCATTTCATCTGCCCTGTTTTTTAAACCACTGTGAAACATGCTATTTATACAACATTGTTGAAGGGTCAGATTACCCTCACCTAGAATCTGTTCAATAAATTCCACTGTTATAAATGAAGTGCACCAAACAAGGATAAAAAAATTACAGTTTTTAATTTTCCCAATTAAAGAATTCGAGACACGAAAAAGACAACAAAAAAAGCAACAACAATAGACCAAATAATACAACCTGCGAAGATCACAGCCACAGCGAAGCCCAATCCCGTTCGAACGTGGAAACAGACCCTAGACCGGCCCATGCCAGGTTTTCGGAAAGCCTGTTTCCCCGTCATTCTGTAAAGTCCCCTTTTTTATACGCTATTTCTTCCCCCCGGCTAGGCTTTTCCCCTGATACAATGAATTTTAATAAACATGAGTCCTTTCTTAGAGTTTATAATTTTGCTGAGGCCCAGTTTGTATGGGATCTCCGGATGAGCAAAAAATAGGGATGTTTTTCCAGACGTTGGTTGTGTACTGTAAAAGTTTGGAGACACAGGAGACCCGGTGGGAGGTGTATGGTTGTGGGTTTCGTTGCTGATGATAGAGATTTTATCATGGACTGGGAGATCTGGTTTCCCTGCTCCACCCGGGCCACAGTCTTTCACTTGTAGATGTCCGCTCCCGA
>VZDJ01000068.1:1097772-1115279 GCA_008694505.1 Cyanoderma ruficeps | reverse complement strand
TGTTATAAATATGGTGACTCGAATCTCTAATCAAAAATCAATGCTTTATTTTTACAAAAATTAGATTGATTATATAAAGATCAAAAATAGAAAATAAACAAAAGAGTATAACGCAAATTAGCCAAATCACAATGGAACCAACAAGGATTCCCGCCACAGCAGAGTTTAAGTCCGATCGTGACTGGGAGACAGATATCCGGCCAGCCCTCGCTGGGTCCGTGATCATCTGTTCCGACATGCTGTTCCCGGGGTCCCATCTTTATACAGTTTATTTTTCCCCGGGCCAGGCTTTTCCTCGGAGATGGCTTTCCCATTCAATTTCTGATTTCACCTCCGCCGAATCTGAATAGAGTTTCTGGGATTAGCTCAACCCGCTTTCAGTTGTAGAGAGGGTCTCCATCCCCAGACGCCCCTTTGTGGATTCCGGGGTCTCCCCCTGAATAGGGGAAGTTTCGGTTGTCTGGGACAGGGGATGGACATGTCCCCTCTGGACAATGCGGTGTGGATTCAGTGGCTGAAAGCTGAGGGGGTTGAGTCGGCTCGGCCTTTTCACTTGTTGATGGAGTCATGCATTCCTCACGTATCTTCTCCAGTGTCTCTTCCGTGGTTGCTGGCAGCTGCAGGATTTAATTTCTCACCCCCCCAAATCAATATGTACTACATTTTTATAACAATGACATTTAGTGTTTTCAAAGCCCTAAGTAAGGTTCCCCCAAGAAGATAACACTGTATGGTAAAAACATTCTTGGGGATCACTGTCAAGACTTCAGCTGCAGCCTGGATAAATCCAGAGAGAGTCCGTGTCCCATACACTATCACCCTTGGTGACCTATTTGCTTGCATACTGCAGTGGCAGAGACTTGTAATCAAAGATGGCAAACCATGCTTCTGCATTCCCAATGCACTCTAGCTCCCATTTCCCAGGCTGCAACTCACCTGAGAGGTTCTGTTCTAATCCTCCCATTGCCATTACTGCCTTTCATTTGTGCTGACCCTTTTGGTTGGTGTGCTGGGATCTAGGCAACTCTACCTCATCTCAGCTTCTGCCACACTCCCATTCCTGCCTCAGGTGGGTGAAAGTTCCCACCTTGCACTGAGGCTCCTTTGCTTACTGACTTATGCTGCTCACCCATCTCACAGCCTGATTGCTCACAGGATATTAGCAGTTCAGATCTCTGAACCTGCTTACACTTGGTCTCTGCTTGAAAACAAGCATCAGGCAAGGGCTGGAGAGGGGTGTGCAACGCAGCATATGGGTCAGGCAAGGTAGAAGCACCCTAATCCTGTGAGATGGCCCCTGGATTCAAAAAACACATGAGAAACCAGAACAATCAACCCATCATTCTGCCAACCAGCCGCGCCAGCAAGTGAATCAGGGCGGCCAGCAGGACACCCATCTCCAGGAGAATGGCAGCCCATGGGCAGTACCGGCTCTTCTATAGGGAGCAGCAATGCAGGACGACTGCCACACAGGACACCTCATATCAAGGCTTTGGCAGGGCTGCCATGCCAGAACATCTAAGGCTTTGGCACACCCCCATGCCAGCAGCTCCAGGCTTTTGCAATGTCACCTCTTTTTTGCCGTGAGTACTCATGGCTCCAGCTGTGCCGGGCCAGTACACCTCCTGGCTCTGCCCTGGTGGAAGAGCAGCAAGGTGCCTTCATCCTGAACGTCACAGGTCTACCCCACACGGGTGGGTTCACAGAATCACAGAATCATAGAATAGGTCAAGTGGGAAGGGACCACAGTGAATTATCTGGTCCAACCTTACTGCTCAAGCTAAATTATCCTAGAGCACATGTGAAATGGGATTGTATCCATACAGTTCCTGAGTATCTCTATTCAGGGAGACTCCACGACCATTCTGGGCCATCTGCTCCAGTGTGTGGATATCCTCATAGTAAAGTTCTTCCTCATGATCAGGTGTAACTTCCTGTGCATCAACTTCTACACGTTGCCCCCTGCTCCAATACTCAATACCATAGAGTCTCTGCTCCATCCTCCTGGCACATACCCTTCAGATATTTATACACATTAATGAGGTCCTCTCTCAGTCCTGTCTTCTCTAGGTTTACTCTCCCTGTAGCCTGAGAGGGGTTCCCACACACCACAACCTGCCCAGGAGCGCTCTGCTGGGACACCCCGGGGAACGCCTTCCAACTCCGTATGCCAATTCAGTCGCCGATGAGGAAAAGCTCTGACATCTGAACTAAACCGCCGGTCCTGCTCACACCCGCTGCCCGCGGCTTCGCGCCCATCTCCTGCCCCACGCTGGTCCCGCTGACCTGCCAGAAGGAGGAGGAGGAAAAGGGGAAGCAATACCCCCCAGGCGGGGTAGCCCTCTGTCCGGCCGCGCCACCCCACTTGCTCTATGCCGGCTGCATGCATGGAGCCACCGTCCTCCTCATGGCGGGGGCGGGTCTGAGTGGGAAGGGGGCAAGTGAGATCCGAGCCGGGCCCGCTGTCCCCCACGACCGCCCCCGACTCGGGCTGGCAGCTCCCTGGGTGGTGGCGGCCAGCCCTTCTCCTTTCCCTGCCTCTTGCCGCCTTTTTCCTGCTCAGCAGTTGCAGGGAGGCCCAGAGGGGTGTGAAAGGCGGCGCCGGTGTAGTTTGCGCCTCCTTTGCCATGCGGTCTTCGAGGGGGCTCCTACTGTGGTTAGAGTTGAGGTTGTCTTTAAAGTGGAATTGAACCTGTGATCGTTTGTAAACTGAGATCTGAGCCACGGTCTGTTTGTAAACGCATGCGAGCGGCGATGCGGGGCAGGGTTCGTGCTGGTGAAGGGGCTCCCAGCCCGGGCTGGGAGTGCTCTGCTGCTGTGGGGCCATGGTTTTCCCAAACCTCAGATGCGCTTGTCTGTACAGCCCAGCAATAAATATGTTCCATGACCAGACCAGAACAATGCTCTTAAGTGTTCTTCAAGAGTGATTTTTGATAACTATTTAAATGCTGCTATAACTCACTCCGTGTAAAAATTTCCACAGATGGGGTCCAGAGGCCAAAATACTTGCCTTGTGGTCTCACAAAGCAGTATGGTTAGCTCTGACTTTGCATGAAGAGCTGCAGGTCAAAGAATGTGCTTTGGAAGGCTGAAATACGCACACAAAAAATGAGAAACATCACAGATGTTTCTACTCATAAAAGGTTTCCTGCTGTTGGGAGATCTGAGGCGAAGGCTGACACAGAAACATACAATGAATGACTTTTTTTCAGGATTCAGCTATTCTACAATGACAACAACAAAACCCAAACCACCACACCAAATCACTTGAAAGCTAGTGGTTTTATTTACCAACACACCATTGTTTTTTTCAAATATATTCCAGAACCTGTCCACAAAGAATGAACAACTTTACATGTTTTTAACTACCATGCAGCATGTATCTCTTAGTTTATACAACAGCCCAAATGAAACCTATAAAAGGAAATTTCAGTTGTATGTGGCTGCTCAAAGTAAAACTTAGACCAGGTAGGTAACTTAATTTCAAAGGATTTTGTTATAAATATTGTGACCCAAATCAGAATTAAAAAAAAAACAAAGTTTATTTTTCCAAATTAATAAAAATTGAAATATAGAAAAGAAACAAAACCACAACAAACAAATAGCCAAATTGCAATAAAACCAGCAAAGATACCAGCCACAACAAAGTTCAAATTCGATTGAATGGGGAGGCAGATGCTAGCCCAGCCTGCGCCAGGTCTCTTTGCCATCCGCTCCCCCGTCTTGCCTCGAGTTCAGTTTTTATACTTTTTATTTTCCTTCAGGCAAGGCTTTTCCTCGCAGATGGCCGGATTATAACATTCATGAGTCTTTACTTTTGAGTTTTAATTTCTTCCTGAGCCAAACCTGAATGGAGTTTTGGGATTAGCCTGATTAGTTTTCAGTTGCAAAGAGGGGTCCCCTTTCCAGACAGTCCGATGTTTATTTGGGGGAACCAGGGCTCCGCAGGGGTGAGGTTTTGGCTGTCTGGAGTTTATGGCTGAGCCTGCTCCTGCTTTTCACTTGTAGATGGGACTGACATTCCTCTGTTGCTTTTCCTCCGGCAGCTCTATCAATGTCTCTTGCAACCTGCAAACCTTTTAATTTCTTGTGCCCAGATTAATATACAATGTGTTTTTACAACAATTTGCATCTGCTTTCTGCTTACTCCTGTCACAGGCCACAGCTGTGTGTGAAAAAAGGCTTGAAAAAATGATACAGTTTTGCCAATAGGTAGTATTAGAAGTAAAGGAACAAAAAATAGCAGATAAAGGAGACCAAGATCTGGAGACAACTCCCAGAAATTCATAAATCTCCAGCCTTTTGATTTTAATCATGTTTGATCACCATGCCAACCTGTCTCTAGACAAGCCTTTTGTTGGTATTTGTGTTCTCCAGGTTTTGTTGTTGATTCCTTCCCTTGCAATCCCCTCTCCTTCCCATGTGTCTTGACAAGTCACATTTCAGTGTTTCCCAAAAAATTGAGTAAAATTGCCCCAGAGTTTTAAGCCAGCATGCTTGAATTCCATACTGATTTGCACTTAACAACTTTATGGACCTTCTGTAGTTTTTTTTTTTTTNTAGTTTTTTTTTTTTTTTCGGTTCACAGGGGACAAGTTGATTGAAGCTTTCTAACACTCAATTGTTGGGGAAGATGAAACAGGGAAACCTTATAAATATGATAACTTGGCAAAAGATTCTGAAAATATGAAACCTATAAGCGAAGTAGAAATGAAAGCTAGCTTTGAGATGTAGGATACCGACCTGTTAGTTACTGTAAAACCAGAAAACAATGGTCTAGCCGGCTGAAGGAGAATCCCTTTTGATTGAACAATACCCTTCTGCTAGCTGAGTGATCCAAAGGTCAATGCAGCAAAAGAAAAGAGTCTAAACAGCAGCTTTTAGAGTTTAAAATGTAACACAGCATGGTAGTCTAGTAGTTTTTATCAGCTGCAGGTAGATTCTGTAGGATTTGTGTCTTGTACTGGTTGGTTAGTGTAAATTAGAATATTCAGCACAGAAAGAGATATAATAATGTATTGTAACAGGAACTTTCTCTCGCTCTCTCTTTCCAGCATGCTTTTAGCTGTGGCTGGCAGCTTAAGCAAAGCTCTTGTACCCATGACCTATGCAATAAACTGCACATTTCAAGAGCTGCCCTGGACTCCAGAGATGTCTCTCGTATCCATCCCATCTGCTCCTGCACTCAATCCTAATTGTTACTTCTCAAGCACAGTCCCTTGGACAAAGGACTGAAAGGTCCAGCTGACAAAAGGAAATACATCTTCATGTTAATGTTGAAAAAAAATCCACAAGAAGCTTTCAATCCAAGGTTTTACCTTTTTCCTTCTGTGTATTTTTCTTTCGAGAGAGAAGGGGGTGGGGAGGAATCACAAAATTTATCCTCTGGCTTTGGGTTATCAGCCTTTAACCAACTCCCATGGGTAAGCAGTAGTAAGAAAGCCTGTTACAGAGCCTGTCATAGGCCGCTCTTACCCTCTGCCCAGGTAAGGACACCCAGAAGAGGAAGTATAGCCATGGGCCTGCCTGTCATTACAGCTCTACCATCTGCTCTGAAAATGAAGAAATCTACTGGAAGACATGCTTGTGTCCTAGATCTACTACTCTTCCCCTCTTCACTGTTACCAGTATCATGGAACATTTTTGTAGAAAGCTGAGAAGAAGGAGAACAATGTCAGGGCAATGTCATCTGGTTATGCTGGGCTGAGGTCCTTCTGGGACCAAAACTCATTTTGATGGCAGTGGAAGAGATGGGAATTATTGCTTGGATACAAAAGGTCGGTTTATTGAGCACAAAGCTTTAGTATATATACCTTTTCAACCGTAACTAAAAACAGATGCTTGTGTTGTGAATAACTTCTGTATATTAATTTGTGCCTGAGAAATAAAGGATTTAAAGGCAGGGAAAGCACATTCGCAGAGAAGCTCCAGGACGAGGGGGGGCGGAACTGGGGAAGATTTGGGCCATCAGCACATGAATAGATGTGGCTCCACTGGAAATAGACTAGCAAGCATGCTTGAAGACCTAAGCATCTGCCCGAGAGACTGAATTGAATCTGCAATGGTCATTCAGACATCCTTTCTGTTTCTTCTGAAAACCCACTCAGAAACTGAATATGGTCTGCAATGGACACTCAGACATCTTTTCTGTTTTCCCTGAAAGCCCACTCGGAAAAATCAGAATCCCAAAAGAGGGCCGATGAATACCAATACCTGAATAACTGGACAAAAGAAAACCCTGCCTCAGGGAAACTAAAAAGTATAAAAACTGGACCTTTAGTGGTGGGATCTTGGGTGAACGAAGGGGAGACAAGGTGCGATAGAGGCCTGTTTCACGTTTCACCCCATTCGATTGAATCGATCTTTATTGTGGCTGTGGTTTTTTTTGATTCGTTTCTGTACTCAGGGTCATGCAAAAATAAATTGTATTTTTTTATTATTACAATTTTGCTCACCTCATTTATAACACTTAGTTAAGCAGTAATAGTTATAACAACCATCTCTCATGTTTCTTAATAACATTGCCTAACTATATGCTAGCACAGACCTGCACAAACATGTAGAGACTTGCATACCAAAGTACACCCAAGCATACCATTCTCTCTTGCTTCTTTCTTCAGGGTTCTGCTCTAAGCTGCCAGGGCTCATGGCCTACCAATGCTAACATGTCCACTTCTGTCATGAGCAGAGCAGTACTCAGTTCTTCTCTCTAGCAGTATTGGCACACCATTTCATTTTCTCAGAATGAGGTTTTGAAGGAAGACTAATTCATAGCAAAGAAGATCAAGAGATGGGAGCTAAGGTTCTAGCCACCAGGAGACCCCTTATAAAACTCCATAACTGTATTTAGGAAGGAGGAAATAGTTTTTCTATATTTAGGAGGGGGAAAATAGTTATTCTGTCAATTCTTTAGTCCCTGGTCAATAGTTATAAGGGATCTACATTTGGCATGGATCAGAGCTTGGTTGGACTGTATAACACATAGTCATTTGTAGTATCATGTTCTTACATATTTGCCTAGGCAAAGGTAGCTATTTGCTGCTTTTGAAAGGCCATCTTTTGTGTAATATCCTTTTAATCCTCAACAAAATATATGTGGCTCCCAATCTCAGCATTGCATGACTTAAGAGGAACCACTGTTATAAATGTGGTGAGCCGAATCAGAATTAAAAAAAGATCAATTTTATTTGCTCGCTAGTGTGAATTGAAATACAGAAAAGAGATAAAAACACAACAAGAAAAAGACCAAATTGCAATGAAACAGACAAAAATCACAGCCACAACAAAGATTAAATTCGATCGAATTGGGAGGCAAACACTGGACTGGCCTGCGCCAAGTCCCCCTGTCATTCGCTCCAATGTCCTGCTTTTAGGGTCCAGTTTTTATACTTTTTATTTCCCTCCAGGCAGGGTTTTCCTTTGTTTGGGGCAGGATTATGAGATTCATAGTTCTTCCTTTTTGGATTCAAACTTCTTCCTGAGTGGAATCAGAATGGTGTCTGCAGATTAACTGTAAATCATATTGATATTGATATTGAGAGTGAAGTCCCTTCGCCAGACAGAGGGATGGCTATTGGAAGCCGAAGTTGTCTAGGAGCTGATGGTTAGTTGATTTGTCCCCGGAGACACAGCTGAAGTTCTCTCTTCACATGTAGATTGAGGCAACATTCCTCAGTCCATCAATTCCTCATGTGTCTTTTGGCCTATTCCTGTAACCTGCAATTCTTTAATTTCTCATGCCCAGATAAATATACAGTGTCTATTTACAACACACTGCATCAGAGAAAGTTTAATATTTCCTTTTGAAGCCTAGAAGTGTATAGACTTGGCCGATCCAAAAGGATGGCAGACAAACATGCTGCTTATAGAAACAGTGGTGGAATGTCACTGGTCCAGCAGATATCCTAACAAGCCCTGGTCATTCCATTCAGTATCCTACTTCCGTGTATTGAAATAGGAGAGTGACATTTGATAACATTAATTTGTTAAACTCACTGTGCTGGTTTTGCATTGATTGACATTTAGTGAGGAGGGAAGAAGCCACCCACAGAAAAAAATTTTCGAAGAGGAGCTGCTAAGAGTTTCCTCCGTGCCTGACAAAACCAATCAGTGACTAGTTTTGAATACTGACACCTTGTTAAACCACTAGGAAGCTAAACACTCCTCTGTGAACACACATGTTAAAAATCAAACAAACCCTGGGAAAGCTCTCTTGTCTTTCGGCCTGGGAGGGTAACAATTAACAGGCCAGCCTGGCCTGCCCCCTCCCTGTGGCCTGGTGGGGCTGGGCCGGGCCCCAGTGGCAGGTGGGCAGGGAAAGGAGGGGCCGTCAGCCATGCAGCATGCTGCTGCTGAGATCCTAGCCACTTTCTTCCCCCAGTGCTGCCTCCAAAGAATTCTCCACCGTAAACAGCTCCAGCCACCGCTACCAAGTCATCTTGCTGAAGTGCTGTCCCAGCACCTGATGCGGCTGAGACCAGGGGTGGCTCTGCAGCTGTGCAGAGTGGCCCCACAGCTGTAATTGAATGCAGCTGGGGCCCCAAGATCCTGGCACAGTCCGCAGCGCATCATGACTGCTTCGATCATCATGACCACCACAGGCCCCAGGTGAAGTATTAACTCTTTTATTGCACAGATGAAACTTGCAAAGCACTAATCCTCCCTCAAGTAAGAGAAAAAGACAGAGTGAGGACACACAGAGAAACAATATGAAGACACCAAGGTCAGTGAAGGAGAAGTCTAGTCCCAGATGGGAGGAGAATGAGGAGATGACTTTGTTTGAAATTCTTTTGCAAGGCCATGGTGATGGACTGTTGATACACTAAAATATCCCTTTAATTAATGAAAACAATATAAGGAGAGGTGTTGAAGTGTTGATATTGCAGATATGAGCAAAGGCATTTGTGCTAAAGCAAGTAAATATTGAAGTAGCTGTGATTGCATAAGAAGCTTGAACAGAGAGGAAGATGAGTGAAGACCATTTGCCTACAGGGAGAGAAGAAGACCTCTGTTCCCATAGAATAGGGAATAGAGAATCACAGAACCCCAAGGTTGGAAGAGACCACCCAAATCATTGAGTCCAACCCAAAAATGGGATTGGCAGGGGTCCCCTGTTTGAATTTGAATCTAACCTATCATTGCCTCACCCAGACTTGTTTACTTCTATTCTTTAACAAACTAGGCTGGCCGAATTGAGTTTATTGTTATGGCCAGATTTATTTGTCTGGCTTCAGTCCAGCTGTAGCTGTGACAGCAGGAGGCTGAGAAGGAAAATACATAGCACAGAAGCGTGTTTGGTGTGGGTGACATGTGGCACAGGGAAGGTGCAGACCAGAGCTGGCTTTTTCTTCTTTAGCCATTTTTAAGGGAGCAGCTGCTGGACGCTTGCAAGGGAACTGAGAGTGAGACCTGTGATGGCACATGTATGTGAGAAGGAAGGTACAGAGCTGCGGTTTGGTAGATGCAGTTTAATGGCTGCTAAGGGGAATGGATAGTTTAGGAATGCCTTCTGTTTTGACACTTGCTTCTCTGCGCAGACAGAGCCGCTTGTACTCTGCAACACTGATGGTGTACAAAAGTGCATACCTCTGTCTTGTGTGAGGGAGTTCAATGGCTGCAAGTTCCATGGCGCACTACCAGGAGCATTCTCAGCTGACACTAATTGCGAACAAGCTTTCAGCGGGACTTTGGCAATTCCATCCCTGGGCTTCAAATGAGGAGTACTAAGAACTGAGAAGGAATGAGCATAGACTGATGCTGAGGCATGTAGCTGAAAAGCTGCAAGGAGAAGGGCTTATCCAGCAACTCTTGCTTTTTTTCCTGGCACAGGAATTCTTCTGGTGCCTAGACTGTGGTGCTAATCAAGGTTTTGAAATGGAAAGGGGAAGTATGTTGTGAGTGGTGTGTTGAATCTCACTCATCCAGAGATCTTCAGGATCCACTGCCTTAAACAAAACATCCCAGAAGAAAAGAGGCAGTGCTGATTATCACTTTCCTTATGCTGCTTTGAACTGCACAACACTCATTTGTATTATGCTTCTTGATTCCAGCTGCACGTGCTGTTAAGTTTTTGCTCCCTCCAGACTCCAGCTCCATGATTTTAATCTCGAAACAACAGACCGTGCTTCACAGTCACTTCAAAGGATAGTAACATTATGTGAACTGGGGCTATGAGCTTTTCTTTCAAACTGAATGTAGAATCACATTCTTCTTTCAATCATGCCATCATGCAGCGCTCCTGAACCTGAACCTATGGATCATGTAAATATTGACCACAAAAGGGATTTGCACAGCAAACTGTTTCTGACTCCACACATAACTAGTCTTCTGTGAAAAGCAACACAGCCCCTGGAGTTATACACTTTCCTGCTCAGCTACACATCTCATCATTTTCCTTCACTCTTGCAGAGCCCAGCTTCAAAATTGACTATGTCCAGCTCCCATACATACCAAAGGACCTAAAGCAAAGAGTAAGTGCTGGCCTTCACTTTCCCCTTGCCTCTGCTAAAGTGCAGCACACACAGGCCTGTGCGCTCAGCTCTGAATACCCTCATGCACTTTCAGTTTCACAGAGTCCAGTTACAAAAGTAGAAACGTTCAGGAGCTGATCCCACAGAAAAAGGTCCTAGAAGAAAAGGCACTAGAATTCCCTTCTTTTTTTCAGCCTACCAGCTGCACAGCCAACAGTGAAACAGTTCGTCCTCCTTCCCAGCGCTATGCATGATGTTCTTTTGGTCTCGAAGAGCCGGGATCCACAACGGAGATCTTAACCTAACTGCTCCCACACTAACAAGTGTCGGGACAGAAAAGCGCTTGGCTTTCTCTTGGGCAACGCGAGCGCTCATAAAAAACAACCACACGATGGCGCTGCCGACTAGGGGAAAAAAAGGACGCGCGCTTGGCCAAGCTCTAATCCACGCCAAATGCAGATCCAAGTTGAAAATGTCACTGCTCTCAAATCGACTGTGTCAGGACAAAAAAGAGTTCGGTGATCTTTCCCTTCCAGGTACAGGCTCGTATTTGCACCATACTCAAACGGCAACACAAACTTGTTTGCACAAATAAATTTCTTCACTCTGGCAGAGTCTGGCTACAAACTTGAACACATCAGGCAAAAAACACAGCTCACAATAGTGCCAGGTGAGAAAGCTCTTGCTGCCTACAACTTCAGCCGAGCCCATCCAACTGCACCAATCGAAGAAAGGAACTTGTCAAAGCTCTTCTCAAAAGAAATGGCATCCCCTCCTCCTAAACAGTCAACCTCCAGGGGCTGATCCCATACAAAGGCGCCAGAACACAGCCACAGGTGTTCCTTGCCCTCAGGCCTATATCAGCTGCACACCAAGACTAAGCATGGAGAGTGCTTACCTTGTCCAAAGTAAGGGCACTGCCAGAATTTCAGAAGACCACCTCTGAGGAGTTGAATGCACATGCCAAATTCAATCTTTCAAAGATCTTCCCCCATCTTAACCTTTCCAGCCCTTTCTTCCCTGGCCTTGCCTTGCCTTGCCTGTGCCTCCTTAGGTTTGTCTAGATTTGTATACCCAAACCCTGCATTCCCTTACTAAACCTTCAGAGTATTTCCTGTGCTGTTCATTGCACTCCATTGACTTGCATTGACTTGCTCACCCATCCCCCACCTTGGATGGCCTACCACTTTTTTCCTCGCCTCTATGTGCATTGCCTCTTCCTCTTAGGACACTCACTGCCATGCCTATCTAGCACTTCCCTTACCTTGCACACTTACACTTTGCCTTGCCTTGCACTGCCTAACATTCCCCCAGTTGGCTTCCTCACCTGTCCCCCACCTTGACTTCCCTACCACTTTTTGCCTGGCCCTGCCTTGCTTTGTTTCCTTCTCCTTTGACCTGTGAGCTCCAGTTTTGAACTGCCTTATTGACATTCAGGTGTCCTTCCCTCACCTCTCCTACCACTCCTCTGCCTTGCATTCATTTCCTTGCTCACCTCTGTCCCACTGGTACTTTCTTATTCTTTTTACACGCTCCTTGCTTTGCCCTGCAGACTTCTCATTTGACTTGCTTTCCTTGCCTCCCTCAACCTTGTCTTGCCTTACACACACTTTTCCTTGCCTTGCCTTCCATTCCTTTCCCTTTGTCAAAGTAGACTTGAATGCTAAACTTCCCCTTTTTTCAAATAAACCTGGGGGTTTTTTGGGTAAAAATCTATGTTACTGGAAATTGCCTGCCTGGATGGGGTGGGAGCACACAAATAGCTTCCTGGGGACATAGTGAAATCTGGCTATGCAGCTCAAAGATTGGTCCCATCTCTCACTTGGAGGAGGTCAGGAATTTCTCTGTGAGAAGGAAAAAGTTGGGAAAAGAATTCTATTTCAGCTCATCACAATACAACTCAGATGGAAACTGACGCACAAAACCTCAGAATGAAAACATTTTCTCTAGTTTTCCGAAATCTTAAGAGCTCTGATATCCGCTTATCTGAGCATCTTAATATGTCACACAAAAGCTGAAAACCTCTACTTGGTCCATGATGTGTTTGTGCACTGGACAGGGAGCTTTGGAATCCAGCTGGCTACTAAGAACACCCCATGAAAGCCCCAAACAGACTCAAAAGTGTAACCTTACGGGTTTAACCTCTGCTTGGGTCACCCTGAGCCTCAGTCCAGTTTATTTCCTGATCTGGAAAATCAGATTTGAATGCTGACATTCCCATGCATGTAAAATTCTTCCCCAGGCTTATAAATTACATTTGCTCCTGCTGGAAGTATTTATAGAGTCACTTAGTGATTTTGGTTAAAAGGGACCTAAAGACCTTGTTCCACCTCCTTGCCATGGGCAGGAACACCTTCTACTAGACCAGGTTACCCAAATATTGTTCCTCTTGATGTTTATGTTTTTTAATGGTCCATTCTTTTCCTTTTTTTTTTCCCTAAATCATGCACAATCAGTTACTTGTTCTCTCCTTGCTTATAGCCTTTCTGAAGCAGGAATCCCTGTTTTGTACTAGAGGGTGACCATCTATCCCCATTAGACAGTATGAGGACCATTGTCCATGCCTAGGTCTTTTAAATGTTCCATTGATGATAAAATAATTACAAAACCACCATGGACATCTCTGAAGATGGGAGGAATAGGCAGTCCCAGACCAGCCATAGGCTGAAGTTCCACCTGCATTCACTTTAAAAAAAAAAAAAATTAATGATCCAGTTAATCTGATATCTTTTAAGGGCAGTTTGCACACTTAAGGTTATTCTTGGCCTGGTGACCAGAACAGCTTGGCTGCAGTCTTGCTCCATACCATTGGGTGTCATCTTAAAACCACCAGTCCTGGACTCTTAGCTTTACCCAGGCTGTATTTCAGTCTATTCTTGCTGGGCTTTCCAATAGGAATTTTTCGAAAGGGTGCTGTCCTCTTTTCCCTACTGGCATGGGTATCCTTGAAATGCAAAAGCAGGGAGAGGTCCGGCAGTCTGGCTTTGTACAGCATAGAGCATGGGAATAAGGAGGCTTGTAAGAAATGGAGACAGAGATTTTATTGTAAGAAATGGAGACAGAGATTATTATTTTATTACCTACAGTAATAGAACAAGGGGGAATGGTTTTAAACTGAAAAAGGATACATTCAGACTAGATATGAGGAAGAAATTTTTTCATTCTGAGGGTGGTGAGGCACAGGCACAGTTTGCCCAGAGAAACTGTGGCTGTCCCATCCCTGGAAAAATTACAGGTCAAGTTGGCTGGGGCTGTGAGCAATCTGAACTAGTTAAAGGTGTCTCTGCCCATTGCAGAGGGATTGGAACTGGAGGATCTTTAAAAATCCCTTCTAACCCAAGCCATCCTATGATTTGATGGAACTCACAGTAATGGCAGCAAAAGTCTGGAAATGGCTGCTGGAGAAAAGAGTGTGTCTGGGGCTTTTTTTTTTTTTTTTTTTAATCTCAGATGAGGTTTGATTTAAACGAACTTAAATCAGAGATGGCTTTCCTGAAGTAGATCCAGTAGAGCGGCCAAGACACTGGAGTCTGTTTTAATCCAGATTACTAGGTGGTGGAAAAATGGTCCACATGTGAATAGCCCCCTTCATGCATGCCCTGTGCTGTCTGTACAGAATTCTCAGTACAGAATTATCTGTATAGGATTTTAAAACCTCAAGCAGGCAAGATTGAAGCAGACGTCCTTGCTTTGTAGCAGATGGGTGCAGTGAGAGCATGGATGGCATGGATGTACTATGGGAAAAAAATGGGTCAGAGCTGGTGTTTCATTGAACACGGGTCCAGATTCCTTCCCAAAACCAACTCAGGTTCACCTCTGGTTACATCTGTCTAAAGTACAGGTACATAGAGGTGAACACGAGGGGTACATGGAGGGGAGGAAGGGCTTTTGGGCCCCTAGGAGAAGCACTGAGGCTCATCACCCAACTCCACTACAAATCTCACCTTGGTCAAAGCTCTCAGCCTCATTACAGTTGGGTCCTCACCTGCCAAAGAGAGACTGTCACAGGAGCATGCAGGCAACTTGCAGAGAAGAGAATCTATAGCTTAACAGAACCTCTTTCCATGAAAAAAGCCTCAAGTTTGTTTACGATAGAGGTTTCATCATAGTAAATCCCATAATGGTTGAGGTGGGACAGGTCATAGGACCGAGAGAAGCAGGAAGGTATCTCAGGACATGACATCTGCATCTGTTTTTGTCAGCATCCCACTGACTTGGGAAGGAAGAACCTCTAATAACATCTCACTGTTGCTTGTCATGGAAACAGCTGAACCAGGACCATCAGCAGATGGGTGAAGCAGCGCAAGGCCATGATGCTCATGCATAGCCAGGCCTGAAAATGAAAAGAAAGCCAAGCATGCTGGGCAGGTGAGTGTGTGTTGGGCTACTGTCCCTAGTAAGGAGCAGACGGTTGGAAATACTCAAACACATACAATTCCTCTCCTTCTCCTTTTCCTGGGGGAAAAAAAAAAGAATAAAAAAGTTTGGAACATTTCTTTGACACTTTGGCATTCAAGGAAAGCACGGAAGCGCTCCATAGCAGAATGTGGATCTTCCAGTGCCATCCCTTGAACAGAGAGGATGCCCTGAGCACATCCTCCTGGAAACAGTGATCAAGAAAAGGAAAAATGAAACAGGAAGATGAAACAGGAAGATCAGTGTATGTATCACCTCAATCTCCCCACGTATTACTAGAAAAGCACTAGGCCAGCCCAAAGATGCTTGGAAGCCTTAGAGCAAAGAACCTCCTTAGCTTGCTGCTTTCTCTTCCCTTCCTTCTCTTATCCTATCGCATTCAATGGTCCCCATGACTGCCTGAATTTTGTAACGATGATTAATGAGGGATTTTGCACTGTGAAAAGAGTGCACACCCTGTTCCTATCCCTGTTGTCTCTGAGTGACCATCCTCCTCCACAATAGGGCATTTTTTGCCCAGTACTCTCTTACAGCTAATGACAGCACACTCTGGGCAAACAATAAACAACCCAACGGGATTTGGACAGGAGCAGGTCCTTGTCCTTGAATAGAAAAATGAAACAGGAATCCTTCCTCTCTGGGGAAGAAAACTGTACCATGTTTTGTTTCCTTTGTGAGCTGGCCCAGACCACATCTGAGCAGCTATGGGCCAACTCTGGCAGATCTCTGAGTCACAAGGATCCAAAGCTGCAAATCTTGGGCACTGACAGACCTCTCATCCATACAAAATCTCAGGAGCCATGCAACCCACAGGTACTTCAATAGTGATGCCCAAGACTTTCCTCCAGTAACCAAGATGTCCTGGCAGGATGTGTGGAACTGGCAAGGAAAGCAAGCAGATGTTGGTCTCCTGCAGACAAGAAGTGATTTCTGGACTAAATAAAAGATCCAAATTTGCAGGAAGGTATGTCCTAGGGTGACTGATGCCTGTATCCTCAATCGTCTGTTCTGTGTGTGCTCTGTGTTCTGTATCTTTAAGACTGGTTCTGAGAGTGAGTAGGAAAAGAAGTGCACAGATTATTTTGGAAAAACAGTGTTCACTCCTCTGCATCTGCTCTTCATCCTTGGGACTGTGTGTTTGTCAGATGCACGGACAGCGGCGGGAGAGTTGTTTTTTTGTTTTTGTTAGTCTAGCTAGCTGAGGCAAAGAAGCTTTCTGGACTGTTTTCCCCCCCATTTTTTCTTGGGACTGTTTAAATCTGCTCTGGACTAGAAGAACCCAGAGGATCACCAGGAGCTGCACCTGTGTCCCACCGGGCCTGGACCTCAGCATTTTCCAGCGCCGAAGGGACTGGGACTGATAAGAGACTAAGAGAGCTGAGCTAACTCATGGCAAGGACTTCTCTCAGTTTTGCCGTCTCTCTTCAGACTGGCGAGAGGTTTTATTGTTTCATATTATTAATTTCTTATGCTTGTGGGTAGTTGTTCATTAAATAAATAGTTTTTTCTACTTTTCTCCGAAGAAGTTCTTTTTCTGGACCGGCTCGGGGGGGAAGAGGGGCTGTAGCAATGCATGATTCAGGTTTTTCCAATGTTCTGTATGTTTGTAATGGTTCTGTCCCAATCCCCCCTAAACCCCCTAATGATGTAGCCCTTGAACTTCCCTGTATCAATCACCCTGCTAGAGTTAGAAGATTCTGGGAATGAAGCCCCCGATTTGTCAAGGTAATTTAGATGCCACCTACATCTATTGTCTTTATAATGTACCTTACTGACAATTGGTCCCGGGCCCTTTCCTGCCCCAGAGATGCCCCTGGGTACTTAAAGTGAGCCCAGAGGAGTTTTCACTTTCTTGCACGTGGGATCCAGGACCCTCTCTGCCTTCCATCTGCCCTTGAGAGGTCTCCTGGAGAAATAAACCATCTAAAACTCAGCGAGAGCCACTCTTTTCTCACATGCTACCTATCACGCCTTAGCTTGATATCCAGGACCAGCAAACCTCTGACATATAGAATCCCAGGGCGAGCTAGCCGGTGAAGCAGCCCCCAGAAAGCAGAATTCTATAAGGGGCCATCTGGGTTTGGTCTCCAGAGCAAAACCCCATTCGGAGATTTCCTCCCAAATTTGCCCTAAACCAGGACAAGGTGTTATACCAGGTAATGCCAAGGGGGATGTACTGTGCTGTCTCAGCCCATCCTGTTTGGTGCTGTGCCAGCCTGCTTCTCCCCAACCTCTATAGCTGCATCCCTAGAGGTGCAGATAGGGTGTCCTCAGAATTCTCCTCAAACCATCAGGAAAGGAGGGTGTTTCTTCATCTGTGTATTACTTCACTGCAATGCAGCTAAGGCACCTGTATTAGGTCTTTCCATCAGTCATATCTCAATTACACTTCAACCGATTGACTCCTCTCTCCTATTCTTTCAAAAGCACAGCATTAACAGTTGAGAGACCAATTGTACTTCACCTAAATTCAGTCGGTTAGGCCAGAGAGGAAAAGGAATATTTTCCTGAGCTAGATTTACTCCCCTGAGAGACCTCTTTCCCCTATCCTCACCCCTCTTGCCATCTGCTCATGGCAAGTGCTCTCAGCTCTCCTCTCATGCACCTTCACCCATCTCCATC
>VZDJ01000068.1:1041043-1097728 GCA_008694505.1 Cyanoderma ruficeps | reverse complement strand
CTCCATCTCCATCTCCATCTCCATCTCCATCTCCATCTCCATCAGCATAGCTGAGCATAACACGAGATCCTTTGTGCTCTATAGCCCTTATAATTCTGATTTCTTAATCATGGAAAAAACAGAGATAAAGGGCTGGAGGGTAGGGAGCGAGAAGGTAACTTTCCTCAGATACCTGTTTCTATCTGTAGGGCTTGCTACAAAGCAGGCTGAGAATCAGGAGAAAACTGGAGCGTTTTTTTTGTTTGTTTGTTTCACTTCAACGACTTTTGAGGCTTTGGGAGAGGATTTGTTTGAATTAGATTCTTGCATCCAAAATGAGATTCCTGGTGCAAATACATGATCCAAAATAAAGTTTGTACATTGGTTGAAGTGGTGGGGTGATGTGGGGTCACAAGTGAGCTGAATCCCCCTGGGGTGAGGAGTAAGTGAGGACAAGGGGTATGCAGGGATTTCGGATACAGGGCAGTAGTAGTTTCTATCAGAGACTGAAATAGTTCATGCCTCAAACATTGATATAGTTTTGCTCATTATAGCAAAAACTGTATAAAAAAGCTAAAACTACGGAAATATCCTCGGAAAACTTTGGACTGTAAGTCAAACTGCTGACATTACATAAAGAGAAATGCATTCTTCAGTCACCTCAGGCCCGGGAAGAAACAAGTAAACACGAAAAAGAATGTGAGTCAAACCCAGCAGCCATCCTAAGAATCATCTCTGCCTAGCTTCGGGGTGGGGGAAGCTGTAGCCCACAGACTCCTTTGCTGGGAGCAGGTTTGCACAGATTTCCCCCCCGAAACGAGGTGGAGGTAGGAAGTTTCGGCATGTCTCAGGGCCAGTGAACCCATCCTCCCTTACGCAAACTGGCTGTTGTGAGAAATCAGGTTGTGATTCATGTCAATCAAATATCATGTGTGTCTGTGGGCATTGTGGACAGACACCATGGGATTATTATAAAAAAGTTTTAAATCAGCTAAGTAAGGCATGGAAGCAGGATTTAACAAGACAACTGTATAACAGTAGGTTTTTAGCTAACAGTTTGTTTTAACAACAGAATTGTAATTTGTAATTGTAATTTGATTACCTTGTATATGTTTTAAACTATCCTTATTGTAAATATAGAAGAATTTGTAATCATTAAAAGGGGAACTGGGACTAACATAAACTGTCAAGCTTTAGAGAGATATTTTGAAACGTGCTGATTTTGAGGTTTTGTAACTCAGAGAGGGGCCTCATGTAGACAGGTGTTGGGGCCCTGCTAGCTTTGGGTTGTATAATGACTGAAAGGAGGCTGGCAAAATGTATCCTGACTAACAAAAAATATATATGCTTGTTAAGCAAACTATATAACCAAAAATAATGCTAGTGAAAAAAGATATTTTAAAGGAACAATGAGGGGGGAGGTCTGGAGAGACATCAAAAAACCATCTCGGACCACCTCCCCAACAGACTCAAAATCCGCAACTGCTAATTATGAAGAAAAGCAAGCAGAAAATAACTAAAAACTTGAGGAAGTGAAGCGCCAAGAATGGTATAAGACCACCGCTCGAGAGCTGAATTTGCGCGTTGCTTGGGGCGGTGACCCCCATGCACCCGGTGCTGTAATTGCTCACTCTTTTATCTAGCAAATTAATAAATTGGCTATATTGCTTGAGGCATTGGCAATTCTATCTTTTCATTTTTTACACTGTGGAACCCCCAACACCACAGGCCACATCTGTGGCACATTCACCTGAGAGGTAGCTGGGGGTGGTGCCTTAATCCATCAAAGGCCCCCCTGAAGAGCTCCCCCAGATTAATTCCTGAAGCCTTGCACCACAGAACTTCACTTGATGCAAAACTCCCCAGAGTCTGTTTTAAGAGACTCTCCGCTCCTCCAGCTCCCCCAAAGGAGGTGTCTGGGTTTTCCTACATAGCCTGAGCCCATACTAACCCATCAGATTCGATGCATTCTGGGAGGACTTTCACCACCAAGAAGAGCAGCTGGAGGGATCAACATGTGTGAAATGATGCTCACTTTAAAATTTCAAAGGTTTATTAAACCTTTACAAAATACAACAAAATGACTGAATAAGGGAAAATTACAACACCAACAACATGACACTAAACTGCCACGTGCACGACCATAAAGATAGCTGCTCCACCTTTTTATACACCTGGTGTTGCATCGGGTAACCTTAACCCTGCCCAAAGTGCATCAATCAACTCTTGTTCGCCATCAATTGATGGAGATCACTTTCTTACATCTTGATTGGAGGTCAGGTGTTGCCAAGCTGCACTTCCTAGTAACAAGCCAGCCCTCCCCTCACATGCCCTGGCTACCAAGGCTGTCCAGTGATGACAATGCAAGGGGGAGGGGAGAGTGGACTATGGGGAGAACATATCACAATAACATAACTATACATCAATAAAACTTCTCTTAACATAAACATAATATTCACCTCTTAATTGTGAGAGCCAACCATCGCATTACTCTTCTATAACAAATGGAACATTGTTGGGTTGTTGGGATCCACAAAGTGATGGTATATTCGTTATTGTGTCTCTGTCACTCTTTTTCTGCCCCCTCCTGCCCCCCTCCCCCCATTTGCTATTTCTCTCTCTTTGTTTCTCTCTCTCTTTGTTTCTCTCTCTCTCTATTTCCTATCAAATAAAAGCCATCATATTTTCTTTGACATATGTTCTTCTTTCATACACCTTCATTTGGGCAGAGGCATTTCTAATAATTTCTAATAACTTTGATAAGATCATAGATCATAACAGTTGTGTATCCTCTCTCTTGTTTTGAAGGGATTTTTTGGACCTGAAGAAGAAACTATCTGCACCTCCGGTGTTAGCCTTTCTCTTGAGTCTCAGTGAATCCAAAGAGAAGGAAGCTACCTACCAGTAATTTTTTTCTCTGTTTCTCCCCAATTTTTTTTCAACTTTTAACAACTGTGAAGGGATTTAAATTTCTTAAGCAGAATATTTTAACTCTTTCTGAATAAGGTGGTATCTTTTTTTTTTCTCTTGAAGAAAATACTCACTCTCTTCTAAATAATTGTAGTGAATTGTGTGCCCACCCAGTAGACACCCCTCAGTGATGTCACAGCACCTCTCACTCTGGAGCTGGAGCCATAATTTTGTGAATCATTTATTCTGTGCTCCCCATCTGGCCAGCAATAATGATGTGGAATATTTCAAAACCAGGCCAGCCCCTTCAATGCAAAAAACTTATTTTTTCTTCAGAAAATCTCAGAATGATTTGGGTAGGAAGAGGAACTTCAGGATCATCTCATTACAATCCTCCCCCCCTCAGTCCTCCCCTCCCCAGTCCTTCTCCCAACCTTGGCTAGCTCTCCTTTGGTTTTCCCTTTAATAAGTTTCCCCTTAGGGAATTGCCTCCTTTTCTGTCCAGATGATCACTTCCTTCATGGTGCCTGTGGTTTTTATCCTTTCATTTATACAGTTGTTCTGCATTTCCTTCCATCTCCCTACTTTCCCCCATATAAATGAAATATAAAATTTTCTGGAGTGTTAAATACAGAATGAGTAAAAAGACTATGGATGGGGGTGGGGAGGGGTGTGGTAGTTAGGATATGCCCTACATGTGAAGGTCCATACACATCCTTGTTATGGCTCAGAATATCAACATGTCCTAGAGAAATTGCAATCATGTTTTGGGAATGGGCAGGGTGAGACATAGAGATTAAAAGGCTCTCCTCCCTGTGGCTATCAAACCAGATGAACAAGAAAGAAGAGCCCAAAGGGGTGGCTAGGGTAGGTGGCTCCAAGTGATGATGCAGCTGCGAGGACATTCCCATCCTTCATTAGCAGCTCTGCTTCACCAAGAATCTGCAGAGCTTTTCAGTTCAGCTCCCAGACCTTTGCCATAGCATTCCCTGCAGAAATCAAGAACACTGGGCAGAAATCAAGCTGTCTCTGCTGGGTTTTTTTCTACACAGGAGGGAAAGATGCAGCCACACAGTTGCCAGGATGTTCAAGGATGCATGGGAGAACATATTGCCTCCTCCTCACATGATGGGCATGACTGCAGTTTTGGGACCATCTCTACAAAGTCTTTTAAGCCACCAAAGTGCTACATTACACTTTTTAAAGATATATCTTGGAGCTTGCACAGGCTGTTTGAATTATACCTGGGAACAAGCACAGGTATCCCATATGTAAACATGAGTTTGGAAAGCAAATAGGGAACCAGCCATGGCCTCCAACAGTTATTTAACCCACAAGTTCATCAATGTTTAAGCCCCATCCCAGGTACAGATTGCTCTCAGTTTTACTATGATGGGGCAGATAAATGGAATTAGTCTCAAATACACCCAGAAATCCTGAAGCATCTACAGAGGGAATCCCACTGAGGAAGAGATGTTCATGAGCATGTTTGGTAGCAGGAGTATGCTGAGAAATGACACATGGGAAAAGAGACTGTTGATGGCATGTTTTCAAAGCCACTTGCTTTTACTTTGTTTATGACACTTTTTGTTGCTCATGTGTTTATTCTGGAGAAGTAAAGGATATGGGGATAGTTTGCTAGTGCTCTCTGACAGCAAAATTAAAGTAAAAGTGAGAGAGGCTTTGGTTTCTCATGCCACTAGTTGGTCTTCGTATGCTGCTAAGAACACTGTAAATAATTACTTTCTGGACACACTGGAAGGAGCTGATGAGGACGGACTAAATTCCAGATTACAATCCAGTCCCTCCTGGGCAGGGACCTGCTGTGACCACCAGACCAGCATTCTCATGGGATCACAAGGTAACCCAGGCTGATGGGTCTGGACTAGGTGGTCTTTAAGGACCCTTCCAACCCAAACTGTTCTATGATTCACTTGCATGTGCCTTTACCTGCAGGCAGTATTTCTGCAGGGATGATTTCCAGAGAAAGATTATGATTTAAACTAACTATGTGGGAAACTGTAGGAAAGAAATGGGATGCAAAGAAGATGGTCATTGAGCTAAGTTGTGAGGTGATGAAAAGAAAGCACAGCACAATTCAGAAATAGGGTCATTGTTTTAAAAAACCCCATATAAAATGTTATTAAAAAACCTATATAAAATATCTTTAGAAAAACATATCTAATTGAGATGTTGCTGGATTGCTAAATCCAGCAAGGTAATTTGTCTGATGAGGGATGGCAGGTTTTACTACCAGACAGATCTTTCTATTTGCCTGACTAGACTCCCAGCTTTGATAGAGCCAAGAATGGGAATTAATTATTGCTTTGTTTTGCAGCCAGTTATGGGTTGGGGGATGACAAAACGCCAGTCCATTCCCCATCTGACACTCATGTCCCCCCAGCCTCTAACAGATCCGCTGAATTATAAATTCACAATGCAATCCCATCCAGAAGAGCCATGACCAATGAGGACGATTAGATGGTTATGTCAGCAGAAATGACCAAATACTTAAGACAATCTGAATAGATTTGTATTAGGGGATGGGGATGGAAAGGTCATATGGTCCACAACCAAACCAGAGGGCTTGTTACATGAATTTCCACTCCAAATAAACAGGGTTAGTCATGGCAGTCTCTGTAAAAAGACAAATCTTGTAAATACAGACTCTTTGGGGAAATGTTTTGACAGCACAATCCAGTTTTACCCTGACTTTCCAGCTACTGGGCATGTGTTGGCATTCCCTTTCCATCTGCTGACATTCTGATATTTACAAGATGTTGGATGCACAGGTCACCAACAGCTCCCAACCTGGGGTTGCCCCAAGGGGCAAGTTCATTTTTGGGAAAATCCTGCCCTGCTTTGTCATGCAATAAATATGTTTCCTCTGGAAAAATTTAGGTATTCAATTATTGGTTTTCCCTAAGCCTCTGCTGGATCAATGCTTCCCCTCTGCCTTTTCTGATGGTGGTAGAAGCAACTCAGATTCTCTTTCAAAGGGAGGGGAAATCCTGACTATAAAAGCAATGACCATTTCAGTCATTAAAGCTGTGAGTGATCAACTTGCAAAAGCATCATAAAAGTGTCAGCTGTGCTTAATAGTATTTGGATCACTTTATGACTCTGTTCTGACACACCACCAATGAAATTACCCTACAAATAAGCAGATGTGAGCAGAAGTGTCGCATGTGGTAAAACACAGGTTCTGCTGCACTGATCCAGTGTTAACCTGTGGTTAGTAGACCACTAATGAGCTATAAAACCATGAGAAGGTGTTTCACAGAACAGAAACCACATGTGTTGTGTATTAATACATTGCTGAAGTCTGGAGACATCACCAAGGGCTGGTCCAGACTATCATCAGTATCCCAAAGCTAATGTAGAATTATAGCAATTATCGTTATTTAATTAATTTTTAATAGTAATCACTGTATAATTTTGCTTTTCTAGAACAATAAACTTATTTCCACCAAGGGAGAATATTCTGTTTATTCTCCCCAAATTCATCCAGACTATCTCTTTGACTGCCAAACAGCAGATACAAAGTGTAGTGTATCTCCAAATTGCTTGAATGCGCTTAAGGTTGAAATGTGTCTGGGAAATCTTTAATGCCCTTACAGAACATTTTGAATGAAGCACCTTCTTTCACCCAGCCTAAGTGTCATGGTCAGGACTTAAAAGAGGGATCAATAGGTAGAGAAGTCTGTGGCATGAAGTCCCCAAGCAATTTAGTTCCAGGGGAAATGAGCCATGCATGTGGGATTCACATTGGGAGTAAGACATGTCCATGGCACATGCCCTATCTCTGCAAATGTTCAATACAGGGCCTGGAGCAATCTGGTCTAATGGAAGGTGTTCCTGTCCATGGCAGGGATTGGAATAAGATGAACTGTCCTGTCCATTCTTACACAAACCATTCTGCGATTCCATGGTTCCTTCTAAGATGGCATCTTGGAAGAATTTAGCAGCCAGGTTTCCCCACTGAGTGATGCAATATCTGATAAAAATCTCATGGGTTTGCCCCAAGAATTTTCCAGTCTCATGCAAATTCAGATAGTTTTTTTGTGAAGACCAGAAATTGTAGTTGCAAGATTTTAGTACTGAAATTAGAGCTGCGCATTGAAATATTGGTGTGCAAAGAAGAGAGAGGAAAGCAGCTCAGGAGATGGTAGCTGAAGTGTAAGGCAGTAAAACAGGGTGTTTTCCTTGCCTCTTTCTGGGGAATGGGTTAAACATTGCGTTGAAATTTAAAATTAAAGCAAAATTAAAGACAATTAAAGGTCCTGGAAATCTCAGCTAAGGATTTAAATGTAATAAATAAATAGTGCCTTTGGAGTGGAGTAACGGAAAGTTCTTGCTGCACAGGATCTGGCTGGGTGCATGAGAAGCCTGAGGAGTCAGAGAGGGCCAAATTTTGTGTATGTCAAGTTCTAAAGAGCCCAGTCTTTTCATTCAAGCTTCTCCCTAAGCAAAGAAGAAGAAAAATCTCATAGTTGCAGAGAGTCTTGCTGATGAAAATAGTCAAAAACCATAATTTGAGCTTGGCTTTCTCATAAATACAAAGCAATTTCCCCATAATATCAGGAAAATATATAGCCTTCCTTAAGGCAGCAGAAGCATCAAATAAATCAATTTTTTCATTTACTTGAAAACATTTGCCAACATTTCAGATTTAATTTGTATGATAAGATGGAGTCATATTGAAAAAGTGATGCAGGGAAGCAAGAAGAAAATCAGAACAGAAAACCAAGCAGATTTTAGACCATGAATACACATTAGTGAATCATAACAACAGAAAGGAAAAGAGTCACAACCCTAATGCCCTAAGAAGCAGCCTACCTGGAACATAGCTTGACGAGAATCTTCAAGGACCAAATCTTTGACTTTTGTGGTTTTTCCCCAAAAATGTACATTTCAATAAATGGGTAAAATATGACTACCTCTGAGCTTGTTGTTGTAAATGGGTTGAGAAATGCACAGAAGCCAGGCGTGTGGTCACACAACATCCTTTCCATCTCAGGCCTGGTCCAAAGCACTTCTTGAGTGTCCTGGGAAAGGGTTTTTCCTAACTGTGCCAGTTGGGAGCTGAAGCAGTGGGGAATGTTTCTGAGAGAAACTGCTCTTCAAAACCCCTTTTCATATATGGGGAAACTGAGGCAGGCAGTAAGATGACTTTCCCAAAATCAAATTACAAACTAAGTCAACCCTTTTGGAGACTTAAAAAATTGCATTTGAATGATGCTAGCAGTCTCTGTATTTGCTGATGATCCCCATTAGCACCACTGGAGTGGAAACTGCCTTTTTTTCAGAATGAAAGCCACAAAGATCAAGCCAAAACTGAGCACCCAGCAATCAGCAAATCTATGACAGCTTGTGTGGAACACCCTAAGCCATAAAATCACAGAATGGTTTGGGTTGGAAGGGACCTTAAAAAACAACATCTTCCACCCCCCTGCCATGGGCAGGGACACCTTTCACTATCATAGATTACTTCAAGCCCCATCCATTTTGGCCTGGAACACTTCCAAAGATGGGGCAGCCACAGCTTCTCTGGGAAATTTGTGCCAGGGTCTCACTACCATCAGAGCCAGGAATTTCTTCCCAATATGCCATCTAACCCTGCCTTCTGTCAGCGTGAAGCCATTCCCCCTTGTCTTGTCACTCCATGCCCTTGTCCAAAATGCTTCTCCAGGTCTTTTAGAGCCTCTTTAGGCACTGCAAGGGGCTCTAAGGTGTCCCCAGAACCTTCTCTTCTCCAGACTGAACAATTCCAGCTCTCTCAGCCTATCTTCAGAGCAGAGAGGCTCTAGTCCTCTTCATACTGTGTGCGTTGGGATGGCTCCTCTCCACACCCTACAGCAAACCCTTCAGCATAAGCTGTTTTGGGAATCTCCATGGGACTGTGTCACTGCTAGAGCTGGGATTTGGCCTCTCCCCATCCCACTGGCATCTCATAGGACAGTGCATTCATTTGCAGAGATACTGACCGAGCAATTCAGCCCAGGATCGTTAAGGCTGATGGTTCCTGAGTGGCAGCTCATGGTGGGAGATACATGATGGTGTCAGATCCACTAGTGGAGAGACTGAAAAAATGGGAAAAAATTACGCTTCCCAGAGTCTGTTTTTATTCTCTGCTGCTTCCTGTTGCTGGACAATTTGCTGTTGCTGCATTTCAATTTAAAAGACTTTTAAAAAATCACTGAAAGGGGCTAAATTGACTGCCTTTGCTTTATTTTCAGCAGAAAAGATGAGATTTATTTTTAATTGACTGTATCTCTGCAATCATTACCTTCTCTCCAGCTCTGTTGCTAATGAGTGTCAGGACCATCATTTTACTAATGGAGAAATTGAGGCATGGGCAGTGACTGTGACATTCCCCAGGACATGGGTAAGGATTATTCCTGGGATCTGAAATCTCTTTATCTGGTTTCTGTGCTTCAGCCTCAAGCCAGTCACATGGAAATTGCACTTCATAGATACAGTCTTACTGAGTGCTCTTGAACATTTCTCTGCATATGATTTTTCTTACAGGTAATTATCATGAAAAAACAATTGCAGTAGCAGGGAAGAGAGGTAATGGTCCATGTGGCAAATGAGCATGAGCAATAGACCTCCAGGCTGACTGGTAAAGCAGAAAAACAGCATGTTTTAGATTGGTTTAGTAAGGAACCAGGCTAAAAACTTCAACCAACATTTATGAATGCAGAAAACAGGAGAGTTTTCAGGAAAAAAAAATTGTAAAATACATTTCCACATGTTAGAAACTGGAATCAGGGCTGCTTGAACAGGGATGGCTGGTGGCTGGTTTTGCATAGACTGGGTTGTAGTCCTGGACCTCTTTAGCCTAAAAGAGCCTACAAGAAAGATGAAGAGGGACTATTTCCAAGGCAGCGTAGTGACAGAACAAAGGGGAATGTTTTCACACAGACAGGACAAGAAGGAATGGCTTCACACTGACAGAGGGCTGTCAGTGGGTTAGATGAGACATTGGGAAGAAAATTCTTGGGTGTGAGGTTGGTGAGGTTCTGGGAGAGGTTTCCCAGAGAAGCTGTGGCTGCTCCATCCCTGGAAGTGTTCCAGGCCAAAATGGATGGGGCTTGGATCCACCTGGTCTAGTGGAAGGGGTTTAACAAGATGATTTTTAAGGTACCCTCCAATTCTGGTCATTCTATGACTTTATGATTCTAAAATCTGTCCAAATGGGTTCAGTGAAATTGTGCAGTCCTACCTCCAGTAAGCAAAACCCAGAAAGAATTTACCTTCTGAGCAGTGAGCTAGGAGAGGTATCAACTGCCACTTCAATCCTCTGTCAATCACATCATTGCCCTCCAATGTGCAGAGCCTAGGCTGTGGGCTGGCAGTGGTTCCTTGGTCAGGACTTACCAGCTGTGCTTACATGGGAAGGTTGGGTGTCCCAATTTCAGGCAAATTTGGAAGAAAACATCCAAATAGGGTCCCTCTGAGAGGCAAATCCAAACAACCCCTTCCCCACCTGGTCTGGGAAAAGAACTTCCTCAGAGAAAAGTGGAAAAATATTTATTTAACAAAGTGCCCACAAGCATAAAAGAATGAATAATATGAAACACTAAAACCTTTTGTTGTTCTGAAATGAGATGGCCAATTCAGAAAGTCCTTGCTGTGGGTAGCTCAGCTCACTGTGTCTTATCAGTCCCAGTCTCTCTGGCGCTGCTGGAAAATGCCAAAATCCAGGCCCCAAGAGGGCCGCAAGTGCAAGCTCCTGGTGCTCCTCTGGGGTTTTCAGTCCGGAACAGGTTTAAACAGTCCCAAGAAAACAATAAAGAAAAACCAGTCCAGAGAGCTTCTCTGCCTCAGCCAGCTAAAACTAACTAAAACCACAGGAGATCTCTACTACCTGTCTGATCTTCAGACAAACACACTCCCAGAGTGGAATGCGTAGGCAGGCTGGACTCAGGCAATTTTCTCCAAAACAAACTCCACGCTGCTTCTTTCTCCCCTTTCACTCTTGGAACTAGTCTTAAAGGCACAGAACCTAACATACAGCATAAACAGAATAGACTATTGGGGATACAAGCATCAAAGAGTCACCCCAGGACATTGGGGTAGGAAGGTAAGGTCAGGCTGGGAAGGTCCTCTCCACACAGCCACCCCATCCTGGGAGTTCCTAGGAATCAGGGAGCACATGCACCTGCAAGGAGAGTTGTTTCACTTCTTCAGTGAAACTTGTTAGAGTAGGTGATGCTCAGGGTAAAGTGAGTGGATGTGTGAACATGCCAAAGAGAAGTGAGGTTTTTCTCCTTCAATAAAGAAAAGGAACTTGGAAATTAAAGAGCAACACATTTCTTTTAAGATATATTGCTTTAGGTTGCAAATGCCTGTGTCTGAAATCTAGAAAAATGCTAAATTGAGAATTAAGAGCTTATGCAACTATAGTTTTGCCAGTGGTGTGTGTTTGCCCACCCCAACATTTCAGTCACACCACCTTCCCCACAATGCTTCTTTCTCATTTAATGACCAGAAATGATTGGGGACAACCCAAACCTCAGGGGAATCACACAGGCTGATCATCCCAGCATCTCCACGCTTGGCTACAATATAAAAAAGGTTGACTTAGCACCAGGCTTTCACTAACAAAACTAGAGAACCAGCTAGTGACAGCAAGAGGCAGCAGGACATGGGTGCAAAGTGCTGCAGCGGTACATTATCATCATTCACAGGCAGCAGTGCGTGGGTTGTGCTGAGGTGCTGCTCCTCGGCTCACCTCTGAACAATATTGATATATTTAAACATAATCTGGAGTAGAAAAACACAACCAGATGTTGCCAGATATTGGGTGACAGGATACCCGATAGCCATTCCCACTTCCCCAAGGACTGACATTTACCTTGTGACACCACCACATCTCCACCCCAGGGGCTTTTCAGAACAGACTATGCTCTCCCCAGCATGTTTTTTAACCACCTCTCCACCTTCTGCTCCAGCTGCCCCAGGGATGATGCTGCCGATGCTGCCTCTTGGAAAGTAGACCCACACTGGGAGGAATGGCAAATACAGAGTCTGAAGGAGGCATGGCAAACAAAGGGTATGGGGAAGACAAATCACCACTTGACCAAAAGAAACAGACCCTGAACTCCCAACAGAAGTTCAAGCCAGAGTTGGTTTGGGGTAATCAGTGCCTTATGAGGAGTAAAAGGCCTTTAAGAGCCCCCCTGTAGTTGCCCATCAAGGTTCTGTTTCATTTTGCTCAAAAGAGAGAGTATGATGTGGTGTTTTCTCTTCAAGGCCAGGTTGCACTGGACTTGGAGCAACCTGGTCTAGTGGAAGGTGTGCCATGGCAGGGGCTTGGAACAAGATGAGCTTTAAGGTCCCTTCCAACCCAAACCATCCCATTATTCTATGATTCTCTTCCCCATCGTCTCTTCCCTATCTCTTCTACCTCCTTTCCACAGCAGCCCTCTGCTTAATTTGTTTAGGAGCAGGAAGATATTCATAACCAGATCTTCTCACAGACTGAGAAAGAGAGAAACCTCACAGAGCTCTGGCACTTGGATTTGCAGTGGGCAGGCTGGAACCCAAACAAGCGCCTAGACATGACAGCTGTTGGTCATACCCACAGCAAGCCAGCTCAGCAATACTATTTGCTGAATATTTTATATTTTGGTAGAAATTTAAAGAAATAGGATTAATCTGACAACATCCATCTAGCTCTATCCCCACCAACAGTAAAGGGGAAAACATCATAGAATCACAGAATTGTTTAGATTGGAAAAGCCCTCTGAGATCACAGAGTCAAACTTCTCTCCCAGCACTGTCAAGCCCACCATTAACCTTACTCTCCAAGTATCACATCAACAAAGCTTCTGAATCCCTCCAGGAATTGGGATTCCACCACTGCCCAGGGCAGCCTGTGCCAGGGCTGTACAACCCTTTTGAGGAAGCCATTTTCTCTCATATCCAACCTAAACCTCTCCTGGCACAACTTGCCATTTGCTTTTAGTCAGAAATCTCCCAAACTGGTCAGTCAGGCCTGTGAACTGTGAGCCAAGGCTGCAGAGCCAGACAGGAAAAACAGGTGGACAAAGCAAATTCCACCATATAAAAATATTGATGTGACTTGGGATGGGTATTCCAATGATCAAGAAACTTCTACTTGCAATAAATGACAAGATATGGTGAAATCATTGAGCACTGATTTTATCCCGAGGCAAACAACCTTCCCAACTTATACATTTGTGTATAAATGACTTCAGTGAGGCAGCACAACTGTGAACACCTTTGCATTTATGCACAGATAAAATGCAGAGTTGTTGTGATCATAGACACACAGATCCATTTTAAACAGACACCCTGCTATATAAAGGGTGGCTCAGTAGTTCCCCTTGCCAGATGAAAGGAGGAAATATTCACTGTCAAGCAACACCTGAGCAACTCACCAGGCAGAAATGGCTCCAGGTACTTTTTATCATAGTTTTAAAGAATTTGTCAGGGCTGCCATGTGTATAGGGTGAGAGGAGATGGTGATGGGGGGGTATGTGGTGGAATACACACAGTCTGTGACAACCCTAACTTAAAGTATGGCAATTTATAAACCAATGAAAAAGAATACCTTTCCCTGCAATGTGACTTTAATTCATGAATTAATCTTTAGCCTAAACAGACCGCGTCCTACAGGTTCCAGGGCATTTCTCCTCCAAGGGGTATTGGTTTGAGATTAAATTTGTGGTCTTTGCAGCAGACAGACACTGAGTCAGATGTCACAGGCTGAAAACATTTAGGGTCGACAAAGATCACCAAATTCTGCAGTCATCTCCCAGAGAGCCAGTCAGACCACAGGTAATGTCACCATCTCTCACCTCAGCGAGGCAGACAGCTAGCATCACATCAGCAGTAGAGCATAAACCATGGCTACAGTGAGGTGGTCCCAGGCCCTCACCTGGCACTCATCATCCCCTGCCTGCTCATGTAACCAGAATGCACCATGGTCTTTTCACATAGGCAAGGACTCATGAAAAAAGGAAAACCATGAGTGTGTCAGGGAAAATCATTGGGACACTGGTTTTCATGGAGCAACCATGACTCCACCCAGGAAGACACTGCTGGTAACACTAGGAGAAGCACAAGCTCTTGGTGGGAGCAGGTCTTGGTGAAACGGTTTCGAAGAATTTTGGAGAAGGCTAAATTTACTCTTGGTGCCAAAAGGCACCAAGGAAGATGAGCCTTCAGCCAGCATGGACAGAAGAGACTGGGAATTAATTCCCAGGTGCCACTCCCTCCTCAACCCAGTTTCCTGATTACTGCTAACATCTTCCACTGTGCTTTGCTGCAGGGTCATTGTTCTCTCCTCTTGCCATTGCTGTGATCACTCTGGGACTGCAGTGGCCACAACAAGCTGCCACCTTCCCAGCCATACCCCTTTCCAGCCTGTTTGCCAATGCTGTGCTGAGGGCTCAGCACCTTCACCTCCTGGCTGCTGAGACATACAAGGAGTTTGTAAGTGGTGTGGCCTCAGGTCATCTTCTCCATTTTAGCTTGATGGCTTCAGGACTGTGTAACAGACACCTTTCAAGTATTTGTGTCTCCTTTGTCCTCTTTAGATGAGGGGAGAGGGTGTTAACAGAATAGTACAGGTTACGTTCCATCAGACTGGACCCTGTTTTCTCCTCTCAGCCCTCTGCCCCCCTACTCGGATCCTGCCCATGCCCGTTCTCAGGACTATGGCTGCACAGGATCAGCTGGGACATGGCACAGATATGTGACAAGACTTTTCCTGTGTTGGTCACCTCTGGCCCTGGGAGAGTCCACTATTGTGCCAACACGATATTCCTGCTTCCTACCTGCCAACCTTGTCCAAAGGCACCTCATGTCTTACACTTATTTCTTACAAAGTGTAGCCATTCAGAACCGTTTGGAAAGTGTCTGAGGTCTTCTCCAGAATGTGGGCAATAGATCTGAGTGTATTTGTGATGTTTCCATAGGAACGCACCTATATTCCAGAGGACCAAAGACACACAAACAAGAATACCCAGGTAGCATTTTGTTACTCAGAAACCATCCCTGCTCCCATGAAGAAGGATGATGCCCAGCAGAAATCAGTAAGTTTAAGTTTTTTTTCATCCTCAGGGCAAACACACACCTGCCTGAAGAGCCCAGCTGTGCTTCACTTCAGGAGAAGAGGGTTTTTATCTGTGAACACTTGGGTGCTTCATCCCTCGCCTCCCTTTTTGATTACTTGAACCCTGCATAAAGAAAGAAATACTTTTCAGGGCTACACTATAAATCACTAAGCATGATAAAAACTATTGTCTGCATAGGTCACAGGTCTGAGTGGTGCTCCCCAGCCTGAAAACTTTGTCTGCTGAAGCTGTAGGAGTGGTGGCACATCTCCAGGTGTTCCAGAGGGAGCAGAACATGCTATCAAATACCCCTGCACAGCTTTGACCCTTTCTTGTCTTAATTTCAGGACATTGAGCTTCTTCAGTTTTCCCTGGTTCTCATCCAGTCCTGGCTGACCCCAGTGCAGTACCTAAGCAAGATGTTCACAAACAATCTGGTTTTTGGCACCTCAGACAGAGTGTATGAAAAACTAAAGGACCTGGAAGAAGGGATCCAAGCTCTGATGAGGGTAAGTTTCAGCATGTAGCATGACTGTAGAATTGCAGATATCCCACACAGAGGGCACTCCGCCCTTGCAGATCCAAAGACCATGAGAGATCTTACCACCTTTCACTCTGAAGACCAGTGGCCTCCTTAAGACTTTGTTTACCTTTAAATAAAGAGATCATGATACTGCACATTAGATTTCATCACTAGGGAGGATACGAAAACACAGAACAGAGGTTAACACCCATCAAAAAGCACTACTGATCAGGAATCACAACAATTCACACCCAAAGTCTTCCCAAATACGCCGACAAAAAAATATTCAGTTGTACTAAGAGCAAAATAATGTTTGCTACGTCTCCATGCAAAATACTTTGAAATGTGGCAAAATTTGTGATGATTCACATTTTATAAAAACATATGTGGAGAGATGGAAGCGTGTACTCTGGTGTTGCCCTCATACATTTATACAGCATCCAGAGAGCTGAAAGCTGAGGGGTGATCCTCTTCAAGGAAGAACTAATCACAGATTCACACAATGGTCTGGGTTGGAAGGGTCCTTAAAGCTTATCTCGTTCCAACCCCACGCCATGGGCAGGGACACCTTCCACTACACCAGGTTGCTCCAAGCCTCGTCCAACCTGGCTTTGAACACTTCCAGGTATGGGGGAGCCACAGGTTCTCTGGACAACTTGTGCCAGGGCCTCACTATCTTCATATGGAAGAATTTCTTCCTAATACCTAATCTAAATCTCTCCTCTTTTAGTAAAAACCATTCCCCCTTGTCCTATCTGTCCATGTAAAAAGTCACTCTCCAGCTTTGTTCTAAGTCCCCTTTATAATTTGCTTTATTTTTGCTTTGTTGTTTTAAATGAAGTTGTGTATTATCTGCCAGGATACCTTTTCAGTTGTTTATTCTGTAATTAAGTTTATCTGGCAGTTCACCCTGTAGCTAGAGCTCTGACACCTGCAGCTGTGAGAAATGAGTCTGGAATATTGTTTACATCTTCCAGCATTAAAATTACTCTGAAAGTCAGGCTCAGAGAGTAAACAGAGACTTTCTGTCCTGGCGCTTCAGCAGAAGAAAGTAGGGAGAGGTATCAGTACCACTTCCAGATTTTTGTGTGGGTGAGAAATTCTTTACTGTGAAGGTGGTGTGAGGCCCTAGCACAGACTGCCCAGAGAAGCTGTGGCTGCCTATGCCTGAAAGTGTTCAAGGCCAGGTTAGACAGGGATTGGAGCAACCTGGTATAGTGGAATGCGTCCTGGCCCATGGTGGGGGGGTTTCAAAAGAAATGCTCTTTAAGGTCCCTTCCAGCCCAAACCAGTCTGTGACTTCACAATTCTATGGTCCCTGTTTGGCATGTGCTTGGGCATTAGGAAATGGTACAGAAACCAGCCAAACAATCATTTTTCACCCATTTATGGAACCTTTTCCTTAACCAAAGCTTTCCTGTTTGTGGCAGCAGGTGCCCACAGCAGGGCAGGAGGAGTGCAGCTCTCAGCTCCAGAGGTATATGGCTTGGGTCTGGGTTAGAGCTTTGCTGGCAAAGTGGGAGAAAAGAGAGAATTACTTGCCAGGTCCCTTGTCTCCTTGACTGGAGGAGGTACAGAGAGACCCTGCAACTTTCCTTTTATTTTAAAACCCCAAAGACACACTCCTCCCTGCCTGCAGCCCTGTGCCCAGCTCCCTTTTCACTGTAGCATCACCCCTGCATCACTGCTCTTCCTAAAAACACATACACTCAAAAATAGGTTTGAAATAAGGTTTAAGACTGGAGAGAGAAACCCCTGACCTCATTTAAAGTTCAATGGTAACTGTGACAGTGGGCCTGTGGAAGATCATAGAATCATTGAGGTTGGAAAAGACCTCCAAGATCACCAAGTCCAAGACTGACCACTGCCTTGTCAACCAGACCAGAGGACTGAGTGCCATGTCAAGCCATTCCCTGAACACCTCCAGGGACAGTGACTTAACCACTTCCCTGTGCAGTCTCTTCCAATGTTTAACAATGCTTTCTGAGAAGAAATTCTTCCTGATGTCCAACCTGAAACACCTCTGGCATAGCTTGAGGTTGTGTCCTGTTGTCCTGTCACTTGTTTCCTGGGAACAGAGCCTCGCCCCCACCTGGCTTCACCCTCCTGTCAGGGAGTTATAGAGTGAGAACGTCCACCCAGAGCCTTCTTTTCTCTAGTCTGAGCCCCTCTAGCTACTTCAGCTGCTCCTGGTACTCCAGACCCTTCCCCACCTCCATTCCCTTCTCTGGACATGCTCAAGGCACCTCAATATCTCTCTTGTTAGGAGGAGCCCATAACTGCCCCCAGGACTGGAGGTACTCCAGCCCAGGATAGGAGGGCTGTCACTGCCCTGGTTCTGCTGGAAACACCATGGCTAATGCAAGCCAGGCGCCATTGGCTTGTTGCCCAGCTGGGCACACATGGGCTTATGTTCAGCCACTGTCAACCAGTATCCTCAGGGCTGTTCACAGCTACTCTGCCCCAGCCTGGAGCACTGCATGAGGTTATTGTCACCCATGCCCATTCCTAGGCCCCCAGCACCTCTCAATCCTCTTGCAGCACCTGCAGGACCAAAGCCTATGGGGTCCCCAGATCCTCAAAGCCACTTACGAGAAATTTGACATCCACCTGCGCAGTGAGGATGCACTACTGCAGAACTACGGCTTGCTCTCCTGCTTCAAAAAGGACCTGCACAAGGTGGAGACCTACCTGAAGGTGATGAAGTGCCGGCGCTATGGAGAGGGGAACTGCACCATTTGACACCAGGGGCAGCTCCATTCGCGCTCCAGCCTCTTGCTGACCATGGCTTTCCTACTCTGAAAGAAAACTGGAGAATAAACCTGCTACTGCCAACATGTCTGCTTTTTGGGGTGGGACAGAGTACTGTGAGGGGCTGGGAGGGAGGAGCGGCCAATGGACAGGGTGGATTTGGGGCTTGGGATGTGGATTTGGGATTAAAGAAGCATATTTGAAGCTTGGGGGGACAGGGAAAGCAGATTTAGGGGTAGATTTATAGTGGGGAGTAGGTTTGGAACTGTGGGTAGATTTGGAGCTGGGAAGCAATTTGGGAGTAGATTTGGGATGAAGTGTGGATTTGAGTCTGAGGAGGGTGGATTTGGAACCAGGGGGTGCAGATTTTGACCTGGAGTGTGGACTTGGTGCTGAGGGTAGATTTGAGACTAGGGGGTGGATTTTAGGTTGCAAGGGATAAAGTTGGACCAAAACATGTGGAGCTGTTGTGGGTGAATTAACTCCAATGGAACAGATGTGAGTTGTTGTTCGGTGGAGTTGTTCGGGCTGGGTTTGTGTTCCGAGTTTGGATTGCGTGAATGTGCAGGTGTGGTGCTTTGTGATGAGTGACCACTGGGGGGTGGGGAGCTGAGAGGGGATAGCACGAGGGAGCTTTGGCCGGAGGAGTGACATCATGGAGGACTGGACTGGCACACCACGGCAGCCAATCATTTGATGGAGTTGCAAAACAATTGGACAGAAATGCGCCATCAGGTTGGAACAATCAGGACACCTAGATGGGAGCCAGTTAGAAGAGAGATGATTTGGATCCACCTGGAGGCTATAAAAGGACTCGCCGGGGGAGGCGTGAGGTCGTCCGGAGGTACTCATGACCGAAGGAGCACCCAGCACACGTGATGTCTCTTTTTATTTCAAGTCTGCTCTGTCGCTGGGGACCTTGGGCTTATCTCAGGGCCCTGTTGCCAGTTGTTGTTTTCTTCAGTATTGTCCTAGAGTGACTATGGTGCCTGTATCCCCAGTCATTTTTTCTGTGTGTGCTGTGTGTTCTGTACCTTTAAGACTAGTTCTGAAAGTGAGCAGGGAAAGAAGAAGTGTGCAGTTTGTTTTGAAAAAACAGTGTTCACTCCTCCACAGCTCTTCTTCTTCATCCTTGGGTGTTCATCGGATGCACGGACAGTGGCGAGAGAGAGGGTTTTTTTTCCTTTTGGTTAGTCTGGCTGGCTGAGGCAGAAAAGCTTCTTGGACTGTTTTTTGGGGTTTTTTTCCCTTTTTTTGGGGGGACTGTTTAAATCTGCTCTGGACTGGAAGAACCCAGAGGATCACCAGGAACTGCACCTTTGGCCCGCTGTGCCTGGATCTCAGCATTTTCCAGTGCCGAAGGGACTGGGACTGATAAGAGACTGAGAGAGCTGAGCTAACTCATGGCAAGGACTTCTCTCAGTTTTGCCATCTCTCTTCGGACCAGCAAGAGGCTTTATTGTTTCATATTGTTCATTCCTTATGCTTGTGGGCAGTTTGTTTGTTAAATAAATAGTTTTTTCTACTTTTCTCCGGAGAAGTTCTTTTCCCGGACCGACTGGGGGGAGGGGCCATTTAGGTTTGCTCTCCAGAGGAACCCCATTTGGAGGTTTCCTCCCAAATTTGCCCTAAACCACGACAAATATAAAACCAGTTAACCTAATGACAGTGACTGGCTCCTTTGCTACAGAGCTGGGACTGATGGTTGGATTTAAGGCTTGAAGGAACACAGTGCAATAAAGTGCAAAAGAAGGTAGATTAGGCTTGTATCCACCAAAGAAGACTTTCCAAAGACATCTGCTTGGAAAAGGTTCTGGGAAAAGGTCCTGCTGTGGTTTTTATTTTTCAGTATGAAGGTGATGAAGACCTGACAAAGGTACTCAGAGAAGCTGATTGCCCCATCCCTGGAAGTGTTCACAGCCAGGTTGGATGAGGCTTGGAGCAACCTGGTGTGGTGGAAGGTGCTGCTTCGCAAGGCAGGGGGGTGGAACTGGGCAATTCCTCTAAGCCAATCCATTGTAGGAGTCTATGCTGTGGTTCTATGAGTATGACGTAATATCTTGGTGATGGACATTCCAACCCCAGAGCCCTGGTCCTGCTCCAAGCTGTGATATGAGCACTGCCACAGCAATGCCCCAGCTCTGCCTCCTCTGTCACCAGGTAACTCCAGGCAGTCATGTTTCAGACCTGCTCACACATCCCCTGTGGGTTCTGCTCCTGCTTGCCTTGCTACTGGCAGTGGCACCTTGCCTGAGGCACTCCAGGAAGCCCTTCTGGCACCCCTGCATCTCCCCACAGTGTCAGCTGCTGGACTGCTCTCATACTGGCCTGACCACTGTGTCCCCAGCCACCAGTGGATGGGATCTCGCCATCTTGTGAGCACCCGCTGGCCCACAGAGCCCCTTCAAATTCCTCTTGTCAGCTTGTTCTTGGTGGTAACCCCTTTTGGGACAGCTGGGACAACTTGGCAGAAGACTTGGTAGTTCTGGGAGGTTTGTGCTGCACCACAAGGGTGAAACCAAGTTGGCCGTGCTGTGGCATTTCCCGACAAACCCTGCTCCTACCACAGCAGCAGAATTTGAAGGGAAGACGGTTTTCCTGAGGGGTGAGAGTGTCAATCGTTCCTTGTAGAGATTTCACTGATGTCAGACTGAAACAGTTCATGCCTCAAACATTGATATAAAATTTTATTATAACGAAAACTCTATAAAGAAGCTGGAACCAAAGAAGCCTTCCTGAAGATATCTGACTGGGACTTTGAACTGTAAGTTAATCACTGAGATTAGATAAAGGGAAAACCCCTTTTTTTAATCATCACAGGCCTAGGAAAAAACAAACAAGGCTGAAAGAGAGGAATGCATCCACAACAAAGCCAAACGCAACAGAGATTCTTCCCTGGCTGAGTTTGGGACAGGGGAGATCACAGCCCACAGAACCTGGATTTACTCCCCGCAAAAAACAAGAGAGGGGTAGGAGGTTTTGGGTGTAACCTCTGGTTAAAGGCAGTGAACACTTATCCTCCCTTACACAAACTGGCCCAGGTGTGGAAACCCCAGCCCCACAGGCCACATCCCTGGGACATTCACGTAAGAGGCAGCTGAGGGAGTATCATAATCCACCGAAGAACCCCCGAAGTGCTTCCCAAAGTCACTCCTGAAGCCTTGTACCAGAGGGCAGCATGTGATGCAACAAACCTAGAGTCTGTTGTAAGAGATAATGGCAAACTCCCCCCTTGCCCCAGGGAGGTGCCTGGGTTTTCCTACTCATCCTGAGTGTATATTAATCCACTGGATTCTATGCTTTCTGGGGAGACCTTCACTACCAAGAAGACCAGCTGGAGAGGATCGATGGAACATTGTTGGGATCCACGAAGTTGTGATATTTTCCTTATTCTGTCCCTGTCACACTCTTTCTGCCCCCACCCCCCTTCCTATTTCTTTTTCTTTCCGTTTCTTTCCATTTACTATCAAATAAAATCTATACTATTGCCACTGGCATATGGTCTTGTTTGCACCTTACTTTGAGCAGAGGCATTTCTAAGAACTTTAGTAACTGGATCTTGACAACTGACAACTCTATTTCTACTTTTGGAAAGCAAACATGGAAAGAATACCAGTAGACTGAGACCTTGTAAGTACCCTCCAGCATCTAAAATGTCAGGACTTCAAGTATTTCCCATCCTTTTGTCTGGTTTTTGAGCATCCATCCAACCCACTTCTTTGTGAATCCAAAGGTGGACTCCTCAGCAAGGAGGCTGTGAATCCCCAGGGCTTCCTGAGATGGCAAGAAATGCTATGATCTGTGAGTCATGTCCCATCCTACTGGATCTTCCCTGTGTCTGCTACCCTAGGGATCAGTTTATGGTCAGCTGCCACCATCCAGGAACTGCCTGGTCAAGCCATGAGCAGAGACAATCCCCGCGGTGACCCAAAGAGATATTCCAGTAAAGCTGCTGCAGGATATCCTATGAAAATTCTATTTCCTCCTGTGAAGCAGCTGGTGTAGCTAAATCTGTTTGTGTCGTTCTAGAATCCTCAAGGACAATGACCTGCAGCCAATGAAGCACCATTCCCTGGAAGTCTGTTCCTGCTGAAGCACCTGGAAGCACAGTGGGCTGCTGCCTCCCTCTCCCTTTGGCCCCTGCTACTCAGCCGACCCAGCAGGTGGCTTTATCCCTCCTGGGTTTCTGGATGCAGGCAGAGCAAAGCTGGGTTCTTGGTGCTGCAGTAGTACCTAGAGGGAGAATTCCTGTTTTTTCTGAGGACCAACATTTTGAGGGGTTAAAACCACCTAGAGCAAGGCAAGATCCAGATATGTCCTAAAATAATTTTGGTGGGATCAGAGGTAGAACAAAAATCCTGGAGATGAAAGCCCCTACTGGGCAGGAAGGTCATCACAGGTTCCACATCACTGCAAACTCAGATCAGAGAGAAACACTGTTAAATAGGAGACAGGGAACACAGATATTGCCAGCATCAAAGCAAGTGAAAGTAAACACAATAGTGCAAATGGAATTAACATTTGGTGTTCTAATTGTAACAGGGATTTATCTGGCAATAAGATCAAGTTGATTGAGGAATGTGCCTTTGAACCACTGCCTTTTTTGCAAGATCTGGGAGTTATAAACTTTTCTAGTGTATTTAGCGAAGTCTTTTTGCATCTGTAACTCTTTATTTGTTAAAAATAACAGGAGCACTTTCCAGAACAGTGACTGTTTCTCTTGCTAAAACACAGCTGAGCTGAAGGGGACAATGCAGGTAGCTGGACAACCCATGCCAGGATAACAGATCCTAGCAAGGTTGTTCATAATCAGTCATCGCAGACGACCTCTCTTGAAGGTTTTGCTGTACCCTGAAACAGAAATAGATTAAGCACCTGTGCCCTTCATTTCCATTCCTGGACAGGTTAAAAAGATGGAGAAAACAGCATTTGCCTCCTTATTCTACCTTGGATTGGCAAATTTCCTGTAAGTGGATGCTGCTTTGCCCCAGCTTCCTGTAGGACTCATTTCTGTCATCTTCTCTTTCTCCAGAAACCTTTCTGGGAATCACCTCACACAAATCCACAGCAGCACTTTCCAGGTATGGCATGGAATGCAGTTTCTACAAGACCTGTAAGTGTGACAGGGTCTAAAAGCATATCAGAGCAAGACTCTGCAGGGACAGTGGAGAAGACCAGGTTTGTTTTCTATAAATACTGACTCCTACTGTGGTTATCATCCATGGCACACCAGGACCCTGCAGCTGGAAAGCCACTTTCTTCTGAGCTGCTTATATTCTCCAGAGCTTCCTTGAACCAGCAGCAAGTTCCATCAGCAGCAGTAGTAGCCTGGGACAATAGATAAGAAAGAAGAGAGAAGAGGCAGGGTGACAAGAGTTATGACATGTGACCAAGATTTATAGCCAAAAACTTCACTTTGTACTTAAAAGTGAAGTACAAACACAGCTTGTGTCTGGAGAAAACCCGATATAATACATGGAGGGTTCTATCAAGAAGCCCTTGATCTTGGTTTTCCACACTCATGGGTCTACGTACATAGGAGGACACATGGACAGGCCCTCCCCACATGCCACTACCCACACAGCTCACATCTTTCTCATCACCCCCTGTGTCAGGGACCGAAGACGTGTCTAAGGCTTGCCATATGTGGTCTGCTGTTGAGCACGTTGACAACAAAATTGTGGTGGTGTGTTTTTTACATTGAGTTTGTTATGAGCTTTATAGTTGTTCAAAATGACTTCTCTTGTACCTTGTTCTTTGTTCACTGTACCCCGGTTCTAAATTTAGCCCTAAGTTGTTACATGTTATGAACTTCTCCCTCTGCCTACCCTAGTTACAGCCCCTGATTGGTTCACTTTTCCCCCCTTGGTTACTTGTCAGTTAAATGTTTAGAAACCTCCCCTCCCTGCCAGTCACCCCCAGACCTGTCCCCTAGGTCTAGAATCTTCGTGGAGAAACTGTTGCTGACTGGCTGGGTTGTATCCTTTCCCCTCCTACCCCATTGTTATTGGTTTACTCTAATGCCTGTTATGTTAGCAGCCACTCCCCAACTCTACCCCATTGGTCATGTTCCTACCCACCCCGAGGCCATACTTCTGTATAAAACCCCCCCTCTCACGCTGCAGACTGGGTCTCTCTGAAGCACAGGTGGCGGGGTGAGAGCTTCCCTTCCTGGTCCTCAATAAACCTGAGTTCTTGCTGAAGCCTTGGAGAGTCCCATCTCTTCCCTTCACCTTCGCGACGTGACAGGGCGGGTTGGCTGCCAAGGACCCACACATCAAGGTCCTGTGGGGGCGTGTTGGGGCTAGCCTGGCATTAAGGGACACGCACCGCCGCACAAAATGTAGAAGACCTTACTGTTAGTTGATAGGACTTCAACCTTCAGAAATTAAACCATGTCACCTGGTGGGATTCAACCTGTGAAAGGGGAATAATACACAATAAAGCTGTTTCCGGCATGGAAGTGGTGTTGTGAGCTCATCACATGTGCTGGCCCTTCACTGAGATGATGTTGGAACTGGCCACTCCTGAGGTGGAAATATGAGATGTGGTCCTGGGGTGGAGGAGCGAGGAAGGTAAGATGCACGCTGTCTTCATCCAGGGGACACCTTGGAAATGCACTGGATTCCTATCCCTCCCACTCAGAAGCCATGCTCCATCTCCTTCTTCTGCTCAGTGGCTTCTCCAGAACGCAGGGGTCAGTATGTTTTAATTGCTACTGCGACTAATAAAATCAACTTGTTTTGCAATTCTGAGTGTGTCCTGAGGTTTTTGTGCCTGGGCAGCCTCCCAAACACATAACACCCCTCACAGCAGCCTATTGTTTTTTTCAGGATCTGAACCATAACCACCTGAGTGTTACTGCTGACACAGGATTCTTCAAGCTGCCTTCTGTCAGCTATCTTGGCCCAAACTGAGATAGACCTTTGTCTGTCTCCAGTGCCATGTTCTCAGTAGAGCAGAGATCCAGGAGCAAAGCTCACTCTTCTCCCAGCCTTATTTTGCTGGAGGCAACTCTTCTCCCAGTCTTATTTTGCTGGAGGCACCAGCAGAGCAAGACAAAGGCCAGGCACTTCTGGTGTGTCCTTGTCTTGGGTTTTTTAACCAAAAAAAAAAAATTATTCTATTCCATCTGTTGAAACCTGTTTGAGAAGTGTTTTTTCTTTATCTGTTGTAACTCCAGGAGAGAGGGAGTGACTACCTTTCTGATAACAAGCCATCTGTTGAGACCAGGTAGGGCATTGTTTCTTATCTCTGTTCACCCTTCCACTACCTCCACGAAGGTATTTTCTGTTAATAAGGCCATTAAAGCTCACCAATGAAATGATACAATTCATCATCCCATTGTGAGATGCTCCACCCAAGGAGAAAGAGCCAAACCATTTCCACACAGATAAAAAGGAACCACAAGTGTCACCAGGCACTCTGGGGTTCCCCAGGACTTGCAAAGGTAGACCAGACCCATCTCTGGACCCTTGCCTCCACAGAATCATCTCTGCTTCCAACAGGACCACATCTGCCACTCCAGGAGGGTTTACTTTGGGACTGTTTCCAACATCCTGACCAACAGGGTGTCAAGTTGGATTTCTAACTCTGTCAGGGTTTTCTAGGATTTCTTGTTTGTTTGTTTGCTTATTCTTTTGTACTACAACATTTGTATTTTTGATATCCCTAGTAAAGAACTGCTATACCTATTCCCAAAATCTTTGCCTGACAGCCTTTTAATTGCAAATTTATAATAATTTAGAAAGGGGGGGGGGGGGGCTTACATTCCAAGGGAGACTCCAATCTTCCTTGGCAGATACCTGTATATCCAAACCAAGACAGCCCTCTGCTACAAAGCACCCAAAAAGCTGGGATACAAGCTTTAAAAAACTAGAGGCTGACCAGGTCTGGAGCCTCAGAGTGGCTGGTGGGTTCTGGGAATGTCTCCACTTCTGCTTGAGCACTTGAGCAGTTTGAGGTTCCTGCCCACCATGCATCCCCACCCCACTGCCCTGACACTCCTGAGGGCCCTTGATGCTTTGTGTTGGCTAGGATTCACAGTGTCCTGTGGGCTCCTGCTCACATCTGTGTGACTCCTAGGGGAGGAAGAAGTCCCACATTTTTGCGCAGATCTTTCCTGCTCCCAGTTCTGCTATCTCACAGATACCCTTTTCTTTCTGCTCAACATCTTTCCTCCAATCTCTGCTATAAACTATCATGGTCATGCTGAATTTCTCCTCTTGGGCAAGAAGCATCTCCTTTTGAGGACTGGAACTGCTCTCAGGAGTGAGCACGAGGAGGGGTTTGAGCTGGGGAATCCTTTCCGTTTGCATTTGACTCGCAATGAGATCTGCAGGATCCCTTCCTGATTCAGACCCCGTTGTTGAGTGCAGGTCAAAGCAGTGAGGTGGTTGGCTTTTGAATAATTTATTTGATTTGGAAGAAGTGGTTCCCTCTGCCAGCATCACCACCATCACCAGGGACTTTGTTTTTAGAGTTCTGGCAATGTCAGCTCAGAATTTAATGGGGTCTTTCAAATCCTTGCAGGGACCTGAGTCCAACACCAGTGTCTCCATGGATGCTCCTCATCCTTCTCCAGACAACAATCTGCTTGGAAACACTGTATGTGGGGCTGACTCCCAGCTGCCAGCAGATTGGGACAGGTGCTGGGACAAGGCATCTACTTGGAAACAAATCTGTCTGCCACTAAGCCAGAACAACCCCAGAAAGCTTGAGGGTTAGTGTTTACATTTGGGAACCTCACAGACTCATCAGCTTAGAAGTAGAATGTCCCTCTTTAGGTAACATGCTTCAGGCTTTTCAAAAGCAGAGTTCTAAAACAAAGTGGGGTGCATCCCTCTTTCAAATTATGTTTTGAGACCAGTTCCATTTTCAAAGGTAAAATCACCATGTTGCTATCAATGGAGAAACTAATCATATGATTGAAAACCTCTCTAAAATTAGGAGAACATAATTTTCCTCTGCAACTGGGCCTGAGGGAAGTTTTAAAGAGCTGTGACAGACACTGAAGCACAAAGCAGGATGTTGCTGTTTTCCAACTTGGACTGGGAAATGTGGATTGGGATGCTATGTTTTTCTTCAACAACCTCTTGTCTTTAGAAAACTGCCCAATGATGTGTCCTGATGCGTCTGCAAGGAACGTGGAATCACTGAAACCCCTTGCAGGACCATCCAGTTCCTCTGTGAAAACTTGTGCAGCATCAACACTCCCCAGTGTGGTAGGTGTCCTGATCAGGGTGATGTACAGCTCAAATCTGGTCCGTTCTATCCAGACTGAGGAAATGCTGCAGCACGGCTCCCTTTTGTGGGGGTTCCCAGGCAGCCTTGGGCCACCTTGATGGCATCAGTTCAGCCTGGTAGCTCCTGGCCAGTTCCAGGGACACTAAACCTTGGCAGTCTCTCTAGAGGAACTTCATCTGTGTAAGGCCTTTCAAACAGCCCAAAGGCCAGTGCAGGCAGCTTCAGTAAGACCTGGGAAGCCTCAGACTGTGCTCCTTAAAGACACATGCTTGCTGCTTGGGGTAAACCTCAGACCCTGTGTTTGGCAGAAAGGTTCTTGAGACTGAGTCACTGATTTGCTCTCTTGGTGTTTCACAGCTCACACAGGTTCTCTGGCACAGACATAGGGAAAAATAAGAGAAACAGTATAGTCTGGAAAACTCAAAACCAGCACAGCGTTCAATGTCAAATCTAAGGAGCCCTTGCTGGGAGACCATGGAAATATAATTTTTGCAGTTGCCCTGAAATGGACTAGCACCAACAGTGACCTGCTTGATCAGGCCTAAAATACCAGGCTTCTCTATCACTTCCATTATACTCTCTGTTTCATTCCCCATATGGATGCTATTTCCTTGACTGTCATTTCCTTTCTGTTACTTCACAGAAACTCAGGGAAGCAGCAACAGTGAGGGTATGTCACCACCCAAAGACAAGATGCCTCAGGCCAGTCACTCCACTGGACCATAAGGAGGATGCTGTGATCAGCCATGTCCTGGGGACACACCCTTAATTATTTCAGTCTTTTCATCATCCTTTGGGACAATGTATCCCCTTGCATCCAGTTGTCCTGTTAAGATTAGGGTTTTCCTGTGCAGCTTGGTAAGAACAACCCCCATATCCCTCAGAGCCCTCATAGGCCTCACAGTTCCCACAGATATAGATTTTCTTTTCCTTGGGATTCCTCCTTGCTTTTGGAGGCTCTCGCTCCAAGCTGTTATTTTGTTCTTGCACAATTAAATTATTTGAAGGATCCAGATGTCTGAGACTGTGCTATGGGAAAACAGGGGTTGAGTCAGCAAGGAAGCCTGTGGAAGGAGACTGTGCGAGTGTGCAATTTGGAGCTGCCAAGGGGCCTCAGTCCCAGCTCAGGCGGTGTGAATGTGACTGCTGGAGTGGGTCCTGGATGGTCCAACATGGAAATTTCCTCAACAATCTGCTGACTCAGATGGGACCCTAGGCTACTACCTTCAGAGTCTCTTTTCCAAACACCTGACTCCCAGCACCATATGAGTTCACCTTGGAACTCTGGAGCATGAAAGAGCCAAAGGATCCATGTTAAAATTCCCTGAGCAGATTCTGTCTGAGTTATAAGGGTCTGCTACTATATTTCTCTAGTGATTTTGGTCTCTCTGTTGGTGCAGTGGGTGAAATAGCTGGAGTGGGCTGTGTATGAGTGCACAGCCTGGTCAGTGTAAAGCGCACAGAAGGGGGGAGGGATCTGGGGTGCCTCCCAAAGTCTGCGGAGCCTGGGATCCCCCAATAAGGTAGGCAGGGCTTTGGGGTCTCTTGTAAATTGTTCAGGGGACTGGGGTCCCCCATAAGGATTGCAAGGGAACCTTGTTGGTTTGGAGTCTCTTGTAAGGCATGCAGGGAGCACATCCACGACAGGTCTGCACGGGGAACAGCCCATGACCTTTGCTGTTGGGAGCATTGCAAAGTGATTTGAGGACTTCACTGAGATAAAAGATTGATAGGGGAATTGTTTAAGTATTTGAAAAGATTAAGTGGGAAAATATTTAAAATCCTGTGATATACTGTGCACGATAAGATAGAATTTTAAGGTATGGTGATGAAAGAATCATAGCCTTGAAAGTGAGGCACTTTTGAATTTCTTTTGCAACCATCAAATATGCAATTGATGCACAGATGGACCATGTCTGGAGACAATGAACTTCCACTGAAAGAACTGTTTACTCTGGGCTGCTACTACATGCATCTGTTGATGTTTTTACTTTTAAAAATAATGTTATTTATATTAACTTCCATTTTCTTTCAAGAATTGAAGGAAAGGAAAGCCAACTCTACTGAAGAAATACTTAGTCACTCATTGTGGCTATATGGTTTCACAATCAAACCCCTGGAGAGACAGAGACAATAGCTAACCAAATTAAAAATTTATAGATAGCTCCAGGAATTTATGCTGTCACAAAAAGAATCACAAACTCTTTCCCAACTTGCCAGAAGTTCTCAAGTGTCAAACTGAGCTTAGAGTTAGGATGGCAACCATGGACCTACCTCCCTTTTCAGAGGCTGCAAACAGACTCTGGCACATGCCACCTATGCTGGGTGCAAGCATTTTCTGGTGATAGTAGATAGCTGTCAGGCAGTAGCCATTCCAGCAAGAAGGGCTGACACAGGAGGAATAGTAAAAGCCCTGCTAGAGGAAATTGCAGCTAGATATGGGTTTTCACAGTCAATTGACTCAGCCAGAGGTGTCATTTGACAGCAAGTACAATTGATTAGCTGTGTAAGTCTTTGAGGATAGAGAGATTCTTTAGGAGGCACCCAGCTGGATGGAGATGAATGCTAGATGCAGTATTTTAACAAACAGTTAAAATACTGTTGTGAACTCATCACAATCAATACAGTTGATTGTAACTGACTTTTGAGATCCCTGTGTGATTTTATATTGATAATCATTTCCACTCTCATAAGGTAATCTTGTTAGCCTTAATTGCGTTATGTTTGATACTTGAAATAAAGTTGTATGGAAGGACAGTGGTTAAATGTACTGAAATTTCTCTTTTTCCCTTTCAGAATATTAGCAGCAGTGCTCAATTAAAACAAAGTGAGGGCTCTTACGGAACACATTCAGTGCAGGCAGATCAGTGTGCAGCTGCAGTGTGAGTTGCAGGTGGAGCTCTGGGAGAGGAACGTGGGGAAACAAAAGGCACAGGGTGACCGGACACTCAAGAGACACAGCAGGAGCCCATGACCCCAGACTTTCACACTTAGATGTGAATGTAAAAAAGCTCAGGGTTTTCTTTGTTCAGGCCCTTGTCCACCGTCACTCTCCAGCTCTTTAAGGGCCCCTGTATGCACTGGAAGAGGCTCTGAGATCTCCCTGGAACGTTCTCTTCTCCAGGCTGAACACCCCAGGTTCTTCATCCTGACCATGGCAGAGTTGCTCCAGCCCTCAGAGCATCTCTGTGGCCTTCTCTAGACTCACTCTTGCAGCTCCACGTCCTTCTGATGCTGGACCCCAGAGCTGGAAGCAGCACCACATGTGGGGTTTCACCACAGATGGACAGAATCCTGCCCATGCTGTGGGATCTGCCCAGCACGAGGGGTTTCAGGGTGTCAGTGCACACGGCTGGGGTATGTCCAAGTTTTATACACTTCACCATTTCCACTTTATGTTTTGCCAGCCTTCCCTCCTCTCTGTTTCTAATCCAGACCTTTGCAGAAAAGAAATCTTTGCTATAAAATTGCCTTTCTCCATAGAGAAAGAAGAAGGACAAAAACCCTCCAAGGGAACATTTCTTGTGATTTAGAGTGTTATAATAACCATTTCATATTTCCAAATAGATACAGAGTTTGTGGCATGAATAGGGCCATTGCCTGTTTAAAATATTGCCTGAGGCAAAGGTTCATTTCCCAGTGCACTGTTTATACAGGTCCTTGAACACACTGGAGATAGCACCAGCTGGTACTCCCTCATTCTGTGTTTGCTTGTCATGATTAAAATGTGGCAGAATAATTTCTCCAGAGAGATCAGCCTGCATTCAGTCACGTGGTGTTTCTGAAGCACCTGCATCCCATGTGCTGCCCAGATCCCCCTACTGAAAACAGCTCAGAAGCTGATGAGCTCTTCCAAAAAGGAACTTCCTTCTGCACAGATACACTCTTAGCTTGCTTCACACAAGCAGTAAAATGAGATCCAAACCACATCTAACATGACTGAAGACTTCAGAGTTAAGGATTGCAACTCATATATTTTTAAGCCCATTAGTAACACAGCATTCATCCTTCTGAATTCAAATAATTTGCCTTTTTCCTCTCTGACTTAGTAATGAACTGTTTAAGATGTGTGTTTTCTATGCACAGAGGAACAAAAGAAATAAGACAAACCAAGAGGGGAAATTCGGCCTAAGAAAATGTGGATAATATCTAGAAGCTTTTCAGAAAGAGCAAATGAGATTCCCAAATATTTTGGTTTGTAGCACAGAGAGGGATGCCTACTATCAAAACCTCCTCTGGTGTCCAGAATTGGAAACAATAAAATGCAAGACAAGAAGGAAATCCTATATCTTGTATTACGTAGAGTGGCAAAAGAGAAGAGAAAATGGAGGAAGACAAGCTGGATGCTGCAAAAAACCCCCATGATGACAGGCGAGAAGACAGCAAAGAAGCGCTGCAAGAGAAATGGAGGGATTCTACAAAGGGGTTGTAGCTGTCACTAAGAATTAGTCAAACTCTCAAAAAGTCATGTTGGATGCTGTATTTCACCTGCATGACAAGATATTTCTATGCCATCAGCAAAAGGAATGTTGATCAACGATATAAGAGATCAACAGGTTTCCATTACCAGATACTATCTGGGTGACTTGAACTCTCTAATTGCTTGTGGAACTTTGAATAGAGACCCACAGAGGCTGCTACTAGGCTTGATGGTCTTCAATGTTTTCCTTAATGATCTGAAAATAAATATAAAATTATTGCTGGTACAATAAGTAAGTCTCATCTTCTGGGGAAAAGGGGCTAGTGAAATCTTTCAAAAGAAAAAAACATTTCCATCAAGAGAAGCTCCTAAAGATTCAGTAGGGTTGTTTATTATCAGACAAAATAAAGCAATGCATATGTAAGTGTTAAGGGAGAAGAGCTTTGTGAGGTATGGGGTGACTTGCCCATCTCCTGGGATATTAGATCTAGATGAGATGCCCTCCTAGACAAGAAGGATTAACTCTGAGCACTGTTCAGAGCATAACTGGGAAGGGTGAAAAATCCTTGGCCACAGGACCTGTCTGGAGAGGAAGCATCTGCCTGCATTGCCATGAGGAGAGGATTGCAAGATCTTCCTACTTCTGCAAACTCACTAACCTATTTTTATTTCTGCGTGACTAAAAAGCTGAACCACAAACATAGTTGCACACATATCACATTTCCTCCTTATGCAACTGTTCTGAAAACTAACGCCTGTCACACAAAGAAAAACCAGACACACCTCATACTACATATTGGGCAGGATGGAGGACTTTTGCTGCTACTAGCTCAGAAAAGTGAGCTGAGGAATTAAACTCATATTAATTCAGCTTTGATGGGGAAACCAAAATGTGGGTTTTTTCACTCTGTGCTAAATGGTTGGTCTGAGACAACACTGTCACAGGCAGTCCCATCAGCTCAATGGTGATACCTGTTTTCATGGAATTATGGACTGCAACAATTGCTGTTGGGCATAAGACCTTGCAGGATTGGGGTCTTCTGGATGACTGGAAGTATAAGAAATGCTCCATGAGTTTTTGGAAGGGGAATCCCCTCTTGGAAGAAATTTCTTTTGCAATTGTGGCCATTACACTTAAGTCTAGGGGCTGTCACTGAGCAATGGAGTGTTGCTGCCTCAAAATCCCATCAAGGATGGTGGAAATCAGTGAACTGCTGTACTGGACAAAACTGGTAATTTCTCCAGTGCCCTAGTACTAATGAGGCCAGCTCTAGAGGGATCAGAGGAGAAGCAGCAAAAACAATGAAAGAATAACAGTGACAACATAAATTCAAAGAAGATCTGAGTTTACTTCACTCAGTTGAATGCTTCCTCATTTTGTGGTCTCCTAAGATCAAACTCAGTCTGTTCTTAAGAAGGAATATATGTCCATTTTCCTCCACTTCCAGCCAGGTTGTCCTACAGCAGAAATCTGTAGAGGGCACAATCTGTAGAAAGCCAGAACATCGGAGTTCAAATTCAGTAATGGAGACTCCAACTTAACTGTGGGCCAAGCCAGTAGCAAGTGTCTGCTTGCAGAAATAATTGAATTTACAAGGCTGGACATCTATTGACAGCACAGAGGTGGTTGTAAGGATTTTATCTCCAATGACTTTACTCACATTGCATGCACATCTGAAATGATCTCACTGCAGGAAAAAGCTGTTGAGGCGCCTTCTGCCATGGAAGTGACTTCAACATCTGAAGCATGCAAATGGGATCTTCAAGCATAGAACAGCAGGGCTCCACTGAAATTCAGAGGAATATGGACAAAGATCTTCTTCCTTCACTCTTTTAATCCAAACTTCATCTACTTATGCTAAGGATAAGGAAATTCATATATAAACAAGCAGAGTGTTGGTTATTTTCCACCACTGGAAATTTGGCCTCAAATTTTTCTTTTAAGTAATGGGCACAAGAAATTTCAGACTTAGAAATCCAGGAGCGAAGAACTAGATTTTTTTTATGCTGGAAGTGAAAGCCCTTAATGCTTGATGTGTGATACTTTGGGCGAAAAACAGTCTAGAAGGAACGTTGCAAAAATAGCTTATCATGAGAAGAAATTATTACCCTAATTGAAGCAAGAGCACCTATTCACAGGTCCATAAAGGTATAAACAAGAAAGACATTGACTTGTTGGAGCAAATCCAGAGGAGGCCACCAAGCTGATCAGAGAGATAGAGCACCTCTGCTCTGAGGAAAGGCAGAGACAGTTGGGATTGTTCAACCTGGAGAAGGCTTAGGGATGACCTAATTGTGGCCTTCCACTACCTGAAGGAAAGATGGAGGCAGACAGTTTACAAGGGTCTGGGGTGACATAACAAGGGAGAATGGCTTCCCACTGCTAGAGGGAAGGGTTAGATTGGATATTAAGAGGAAATTCTTCTCTGTGAGGGTGGTGAGGCCCTGGCACAGGCTTCCCAGAGAAACCGTTGTTTCCAATACCCCTGGAAGTGTTTAAGGCCAGGTCAGACAGGGCTTGGAGCAAACTGGTTTAGTGGAAGATGTCCCTGGCCATGGTAGGGGTTGGAATTGGACAATCTTTAAGGGCCCTCCCAAATTAGATCATTCTGTGATTCTGTGATTTTGTGACTTATGAAATTTTCTAAGGTTCTGACTCCAAAGTCTGTTTGGAAGAAGTGGTGAGCACTGTGAGGAAGGTGGATAGATAAAGAGCATCAAGTTCTTCCCAAATCTCTTTGTAGTACACATTTGGTTTAACCTTTTCCTTGCACTTTTTACTGGGAAATCCAGCATATCACGTACATAATGTCACGCAAATTAAGACAAATGAAAATGCTGCTGTAATAATTATGAATAATTTCTGTGTACCTAGACATAAGCAGGAAATCCATTACTCACTCATTTCTAAGGTTGGAATGTGCCATAGTTAAACTATACAAGTGCGTGAAAGTGATTAAATTCTTTGTGATTTGGTGATCTATTTGTAAACAAGCAAAAAAAAAAAAGTATCTTGCTTTTTTACAGCATCATAGTAGATGATCTAATGTGTTAACAGGTGCAGCCCTGGCTTTATTTGGAGTTGGTGTGTATATGTATTCAATTTAGATGCAAATAATCCATATTTTGCTATTGTAGCAAGGCTTTGTCTTCCATTTTTTGTGCAATCCTTGATGCAGTGCAGTGTAAGATGTTTCCATACTTTTGTGTATGCTGCTCTGGGTCACAGGATGCCAACACTAGGGAGTTCGCAGAATTCAAAGAATGACTAGGTTGGAAGAGACCTTCCAGATTATCAAATCCAACCCATGCCCTAAAACCTCAAATAAACCACTGCACACAGTGCCATATCCAGTCTGTTTTTAAATACATCCAGGGATGGCAACTCCACCGCCTCCCCAGGCAGTCTATTCCAGTACTTTATCACTCCTTCTGTAAAAACATTTTTGGAATATCCAACTTACATTTCCCTTGGATCAGCTTATAACTGTGTCCTCTCATTCTGTCCGTTGCTGCCTGGAGAAAGAGACCAACCCCCAGCTGATGACAACCACCTTTCAGGAAGTTGTAGGGCGTGATAAGGTCACCCCCTGAGCCTCCTTTTCTCCAAGCTAAACAACCCCAGCTCCCTCAGTCGTTTTTCAGCCTTGTGTTTCAAGCCCCTCACCAGCCTCGTTGCCTCCTCTGGATGCACACAAGCATCTCAAAGTCCTTCCTAAACTGAGGGGCCCAGAACTGGACACAGCACTCAAGGTGTGGCCTCACCAGTGCCGAATACAGGGGAAGAATGACCTCCCTGCTCCTGCTGGCCACACCATTCCTGATACAGGCCAGGATGCCATTGGTCCTCTTGGCCACCAGGGCACACTGCTGGCTCACGTTCAGTCAACCAGTACTCTCAGGTCGCTTTCTGCCTGGGCACTGTCAAGCCACACTGTCCCCAGCCTATAACGTTGCAGGGGATTATTGTGGCCAAAATGCAGGACTCAGCACTTGGACTCATTAAACTTCATTTTGTTGGACTCTACCCATCCATCCAACCATTCCAAGTCTCTCTGCAGAGCCCTCCTACCTCCCAACATATCAACACACACTCCCACCTTAGTGCCATCTGCAAATTTACTAAAGAAAGACTCAATACCCTCATCCATGTCATCAGTGAAGATATTGAACAGAACAGGCCCCAGCACCAGAGGGGCAGCACCAGTACCTGGCCACCAGCTGAATGCAGCACTGTTCACTACCACTCTCTGGGCTCAGCCATCCAGCCAATTCTTAACCCAGCAAAGAGTGCTCCTGTCTAAGCCGTGGGCTGCCAGTTTTCCAGGAGTATGCTGTGGGAGACAGTGTCAAAGGCCTTGCTGAAGTCCAGGTACACAACATCCACAGCATTTCCTGCATCCACCAGGCAGGTCACTTGGTCATAAAAGGAGATCAGGTTGGTCAAACATGACCTACCTCTCCTAAACCCATGCTGGCTGGGGCTGATACCCTAACCATCCTGTAAGTGCTGCATGATGAGACTCAGTATAAATTATTCCATAACCTTACCAGGTACTGAAGTCAGACTGACTGGTCTATAATTACTGGAATTCTCCTTCCCAGCCTTTTTGTGAATGGGTGTCACATTGGCCAGTTTCCAGTCATCCGGAACCTCACTGGTGAGTCAGGACTGTTGGTAAATGATGGAGAGTGGCTTTGCAAGCTCATCTGCCCACTCCCTCATCACCCTGGGATGGATCCCATCTGGTCCCATAGATTTATGAACATCCAAGCATCTCAGCAGTTCTCTGACTGCTTTCTCTTGGATAACGTGGGGGACCATTCTGCTCCCTGATACCATCAACCAAGCCAAGAGGACAGTTGTCCTGAGGACAAGCCATCTTCCCACTAAAGACTGAGGCAAAGAAGGTGCTAAGCACCTCTGCCTCATCAGCAGTTACTAAGGTCCCTCTCACATCTAATAAAGAACAAAGGTTGGTCTTACCCTTCCTTTTACCATTGATGTATTTGCAAAAACATTTTTTATTATCCCTTACAGACGTCACCATTTTAAGTTCAAACTGAGCTTTGGCCTCCCTAATTTTATTCCTACATACTCTACTAGCCCCCTTAAATACCTCCTGAGAGACCTGACCCTCTGTCCAAAGATGGCACATCCTTTTTTTATTCCTAAGATCCTCCAAAACATCCTTGCCCATCCAGCCTGGATGTTTGCCTCGTTGACTGGTCTTCTGGCACACAGGGACAGTCTGTTCCAGTGCCCTCAAGATCTCTGTTTTGAAGCACGCCCACCTTTCCTAAATACCTTTGTTTTTAAGGGCTGCTTCCCAAGGAACTCTCTGAGTAAGTCTCCTAAATAGGCCAAAGTCTGCCCCCAGTCCAATGTAAAAGTCTTAACGATGTCCAATGTAAAAGTCTTAAGGATGTTCCTCCTGATTTCACCAAATATCAAAAACTCTATAATTACATGATCACTGTGCCCCAAGCGGCCTCCAACCACCACATCTCCCATGAGCCCATTTCTATTTGCAAACAACAGATCTAACACAGCCCCTCCCCTGGTGGGCTCACTCACCAGTTGCGACAAAAAGTTGTCCTCCACACACTCTAAAAATTTCCTGAAATGCCTTTTTCTGCTGTTTTAAGTTCCCAGCAGATGTCTGGCAGGTTGAAGTCACCTACAAGGACAAGGGCTGATGATCCTGAAACATTCTCCAGCTGCTTATAGAATAAGTTGTCCACTTCTTCTTCCTGGTTGGGTGGATGATAACAGACTCCCAGTAGGATGTCAGCCTTGTTAGCCTTCCCCTTAATTCTTACCCACAGGCATTTAACTTCATCATCAATTCCCTGGACATCAGACATCTAAATTTAAATATTTGAGATGATCATCTTTGGCTCAATTCTCTGGGACATGATTCATGCAAGCAATTTTTACCATTTCCCTTAGGATGAGTTGTGTTGTCGCCTGGAAGTGCTTGTTTCTCTCCTTTGGCCATGAAGAAGGCTGGACTGAACATCTCGGGTGGTGTGGACATGTGTAATTAGATAAATCCCTCCTTGCAATTTCAAACTTTCTGCCCCTCTCTTCTGCTGCCAGTCTCCCAGGTCACTCCGTGGACTAGTACCTGGGCCTGCTGGGATATCTATCTCTCTTTCCACCTCCTTCTAGGCTGAGGCTGGACCAGTCATCCTTTCAGGATGTCCCCAGTTACTCTAATTCCAAGGGACGTTTAACAGATGGATTTGTGGTAAACCTAGAAGAGTCTGAATAAAACATGGCTCTGGTGATGGTTTCAGCTGCTGGTTGCCTTTACTCATCCGTACAACTATAGAACCATCAAATCACATAGTGGTTTGGGTTGACAGAGACCTTAAAGATCATCCTGTTACAACCCCTGCCATGAGCAGGGATGCCTTCCACAAACCGAGGTGCTCCAAGGCCCATCCAACGTGGTCCTGAACACCTCCAGGGATGGGGCAACCACAGCTTCTGTGGGCAGCCTGGGCCAGGGCCTCACTATGCTGAAAATTAGAGAGTGTTTTGCTTGTGCCTTTTATTTGCTTGTGCCTATTAAAATACTGCATGTGTGCATTTGACTTCTTAATCAACCCTTCCAAGGACACTGGAAGGGTCTGGACCAACATCCCCAACTCAATTTGGTACACCAGTTCTGATCCTGAGAAAATGTCCTCTCAAACCCTTGTTCCTCTTTGTAATTGGTTGACTTTGGCTTGATGACAGGTGCTCAGCAAGCTGCTCTATCACTCCCTTTCCAAGCAGGACAGGAGGGGGAAAATAAGACAAAAAACAACTAGTAGGTTGAGATAAGGCAGTTTACTAAAGCAAAAAGAATGCAAAGTCTTTTGCACACATGAGCAAAGGGGATGAAAGTTTAATCTCTAGTTCCAAGGTTCAGTCAATTCCCCAGAAGCAGGACTTCAGCACACATTAGCAGTTGCTCTGAAAGGCAAATATTGTAGAATAACAAATTCCCCCTGTTCTTCCTCCCTTCCTTAGCTTTTATATCTGAACTGACAACATATGGCGTGGAATATCCCTTCAGTTAATTTGATCAGCTGGCTTAGTTCTGTCCCCTTCCAGGATCTTGCTCACTCCCAGCCCCTTGATGGGGAAGGGGAATATTAGAGAGATAGCACTGCTCAGAAGTAGCCAAAACACTTGTGTGTTATCAACACCTTTCTAGTTAGCAATGCAAAACACAGCACTATGAAGGCTGCTATGGGAAAATGAACTCCATTGCAGACAGATCAAACACACTCTTCCAATAAACATTAAAACAGCTACCAACCTTGCCTCACAGGTATCCCTAGATCAGCAGGACTACAGCAGCTCGACCATCACTTTGAATTAATGAGGGTCATAAGCCTCATTTATATCTTGTGATCAATTTTGGACCAGCTAGGGAAATATACAGGTCAGGAAAGGTAAGTAATGGAATCCTGAGTGGTTTTGGAATCCTGAGATGTGTGAATAAGATTTTATGGCAAAGGTGTTTTGGGTCTTTCTCTTTAAAGTGGTTCATCTCTGTGCTGCTTAGCTCTGAGACAGAAGTCATCAGTGAAAGTATTTCACTGGTTCACATCTGTCCTGGTTTTGGCTGGGATAGGGATAATTTTGTTCTTAGGCTTTTCATGTTCTCCACTATAAGGCAAAGTTAAGTTGGGTCCATTCCTTTCTCTTCTAATCCAAACCCCAAGCATGAGCATCTTCTCAGCTCTTCCAGCCTTCTCTTTCCCCTGAATCTTGTGACTTATTCTGCATAAAAATACTATCTGAGGGTAATAACTTCCAGCCCATCTCTGCTCCATTTCCTCAACATGGAAAAGCTATTTTAGGATGGTGATTTCATTATACATCTTCGATGTGAGATAAATTATTAAAGCAGATTCATACAAAATTAAAGACATTTTACACAAAAAAGAAATCCTGACAGTAACCTAGATATGCCACAAAAACTGGCTCCACCAGTAGGAAAACCTGCCCCTTGCCAGAGCAAAGTGGGGTAAATTATGAAAGATGCATAAGGGTAGAAGGAGAAGTGCAGTGACTGAAATGACAGAGCAAAAAATAAACACGCCAAGGTAAAGGAAACAAAAGATAAAAGTCAATGGAGGAAAAGGGGAGTGAATGGGGGTTAAAATAATTCAGATTAGGATTTATAAGAGTCTTGAGGAAACAAGGGAGCATAAGTCATCTAGGACTCACTGGTGGAAGGGAGGAAACCAACCAAATTCAACATAATATTCATGGAATTAAAAAAGAGCTGTTGAATATTTTGTGCCATTGAAATTGACTTGCCCCAAACCAGGCCAAGAGACATTTCCGGGACAAAGTCCAAGAAGTAGGTATTTGCTTTATTCAGCGCGCCGGGTGCATGGGGGATATCTCCTCCTAATACCTACACACCAGTACACAGCAGATTATAATATATGGTTGTATTGCATGCATATTCATTGTTTTCCTTAGAAAAGGTATGGTTATGCAAACTATTTTTTGGTACTCATTACTATGATTAGCATATGCGAGGCACAGGTGCAGTGCACCCTGGTTGTTGCATTGAGGAAGGCTCGGCATCTTCCTTGATGGTCCTTCGATGAAGGCTGGACGTATTTCTCGCCATGCCTTTTTCACCTTTCTCCTCTAGGCATGCGCAGTCGCTTGTTTCAGTGATTTCCTCACTATTTTAGCAAGCTTTGTCCTTCATTTTTTTTCAAGTTTTGTTCCCTATTTCTTGCCAAGTTTCATCTAGCTTCTATATTGGTTACTATGTATCTTACTCTTGCCCAAGAATGCTGAGGGACAATGCTTTTAACTCTTTCAAAATAAGGAATTGTTTTACACAAGTAAAATAAAAACATAAGTAATACGCTTTTGCAGACAATCCATTTGTCTGTCAATTCCTCTGAATCAACATCAGACTTTTACTTCAGTAAATCAGTGAGAAGTTAATCTAGTTCTGGGTATTTACACCTTATCAAGACTGTGAGGAACCAATTTAATTTTTATTTATGCCTCAACATTTTCCAGATTTTATGTTATAAACCTGACATTGGGTGGAAAATGACTACATGGGCTGGGCCCTAGCACGTGGCATGGGTAGAAGGTGGCTAACATGTGTGAGGGAGGTGGAGACTGCCAACATGACAATCCCTACACGGGCAACTCCTTTAGAATATGGATGGAAGCTTTGTCTGTGGGAGGAATTCGCCTGACAGCCAACCACGGGAGAGAAAACTTCCACCACTGGGCTATAAGCCACTTCCCCTGCAGGCAAACCCCTCCTGTCCGGGAAAAATTTCCCTGACTAGCCAATGGTCGTACTCAAAGCATCGGGCTATGGGAGGAGCCTTAGAACAAAAAAAAGCTGTTAACTGCGCCGTAACTACTTCTTGCCATTTTAGTTTCTTGGTGGAGAGATTTGGCTCGTTCGGACTCTGCTCGCCTTCTCCTTGCTATCCTGCTTCTTCCCCACCTGTCTCCCCTGTTCCGTCTACCCTTGCTTCGCTGCTTCCCCGCAGCAGCCTGCACGCCACCGCCTGCAGTAGCCGCGCCTCGATCCTGCCCGCCGCCACTGGCAACAGCCCACTGCGCCTCGAGCCTGCTCCCACGACGGCTATTGCCGCTGATGCCCAGCAACACCCCATCGCTGCCAGCGATCCCGTTGAAACGCTGTCAGTGGTTCTGATCGTTGCCACGATCCCGTCGCAGTGTGTCGCGACGCTATCGAGGGTTCTGACCGCTACCGCGATCCTGCAGCCTGTCCTCCCCGCCACTCAGCCCGAGCGGCGACTCACCGGGTATCCCGCCGCCCGTCGATGCGGGGGACACACTGTCTGCCGATCATCGAAGCCGCGGCTCTCGCAGTAGTTGTACAAACTGCCCCCGGCAGGGAGCGCACAGACGCCACCTGCCAATCGAATGTCGACGGTGCATCCCAGAATTCTGGCAGTAACGTTCTGTCCCTGCCTCCTTTCTCTTTCTGTGTCTTTCTCTTCCCCTCTTTTGCTTGACTTTCTATCCTTCTCTGGTCGGAACACATACCTGTCTTTATCAGTGAACAGTTATCACATGTAATAATTTGGCTCGTTTGTGCTTGATTTCATCTGAGGAGTCTGCTAAAAGGAACACTCCATGGTTTCCCCTACAGTGGAACGCAACAAGACTGAACAATCTCAACAGCTTTGGTCACTTTACATCACAGATTGAGGCTATTGAATCTTTCATTAGTAAATTTGCGAACGACACTAAGCTGGAAGCGTGTGTCGACCGCTTGGAAGATAGGAGGGCTCTGCAGAGAGATCTGGAACGGTTGGATGGATGCAGAGTCTAACAGAATGAGGTTTAATGGGTCCAAGTGTCGGGTCTTGCACTTTGGCCACAATAACCCCCTGCAGTGTTATAGGCTGGGGACGGTGTGGCTGGACAGTGCCCAGGAGGAAAGGGACCTGGGGGTTCTGGTCAGCAGCCGGCTGAACATGAGCCAGCAGTGTGCCCAGGTGGCCAAGAGGACCAATGGCATCCTGGCCCGTATCAGGAATGGTGTGGCCAGCAGGAACAGGGAGGTCATTCTTCCCCTGTACTCAGCCCTGGTGAGGCCACACCTTGAGTATTGTGTCCAGTTCTGGGCCCCTCAGTTTAGGAAGGACATTGAGATGCTTGAACGTGTCCAGAGGAGGGCAACAAAGCTGGTGAAGGGCTTGGAAAACAAGCCATATGAAGAACAACTGAGGGAGCTGGGGCTGTTTAGCCTGGAGAAAAGGAGATTCAGAGGTGACCTTATCACTCTCTACAACTTCCTGCTGGGGGTTGGTCTCTTTCTCCAGGCAGCAACTGACAGAATGAGAGGACACAGTCTTAGGCTGCATCAAGGGAAATATAGATTGGATGTTAGGAAGAAGTTTTTCACTGAAAGAGTGATTAAATACTGGAATAGTCTGCCCCGGGAGGTGGTGGAGTCACCATCCCTGGATGTGTTTAAAGAGACTGGATGTGGCACTTGATACCATGCGCTAGTTGAGGTGTTAGGGCTGGGTTGGTACTTGATGATCTTGAAGGTCTCTTCCAACCTACACATTGTATGATTCTATGATTCTATGATGCTGTTGGCCACAAATCCTAATTGAATGAATCCTTTTTCACTTCTGCCCTGGTTTTTGATGGATCTGTCTGGGAGCTCTCCTTAGCCACTGAACAATTTCAGTGCTTCATTAAAAAGAAACAGTCCATAAATAAGGAGCTTTTCAGCATTAATCCCTGCTCATGCTGCCAGTACTGCTGGTGAGTAAAGCATCTCCAGTGTGAACTTTACAAATCTCCTTATCCCTGGGCAGTGTTCTTCCCTGAAAAATCAGCAAATGCCCTCAAAGCTGTGAGGCCTGGAGCCTACAAAGGGTGAAATCCAGTCTGAAACACTCTCCCAAGCACTTTCTTCTCCTTCGTTTTTCAGTACTGCTGCTTCTCTAGTGGATATGTACTCCCTGGACCAGTATTATTACTGAGCTCCTGGATGAACAGAAAGCTTTGCTCCCTTGCTTCTATCTGCCTCCATTGCATTGAATTCTGAGTTTGAAATACTACCTTTCTTTCATTGCTCTAATTTCTGGTTTCCTGCGTTGCTCTTATTTCAGCCTTGGCTTTTTTTTTGCTTGGGGGATTTCCTCCTCTTCCTCAGCCTTACACATTTACACCACTGCTGACACAAACCACAGCTAGGGCAGGAAGAATGTGCCACATACACCACAGATAAAAGCAGGCATGCAAAATTCAGCAGCATTGAACTGAGCTTGCTGTTGGAAGCATAATTCCTACTATCACATGTATTACAGGTATACCTCAGGATAAGATCAAGATGAACAGGTCACAAAATTAGGGAAACTCCCAGCTGCAAAGGCTTTGCAATCTGAAAGGAAAACGAAAGCAGGGAATAATTTATAATACATGGCATGAGCAGTGCAGTTAGTAACTTGACTATTTTTGAGAGTAGGATGAATCTAAGGAAAACACAATATGTAGGGAAAGAAAAGGTAATGGAAGAAAAAGTAGAAGGAAGCAGGTGTCTGAGGATAGCAGCTGACACCAAGAGGGAGGGGCAAGAAATACTAGAAATTTTTCTTAATAACCTGTAAATATTCCAGCATGTGGCAAAATGAAAATTTTAAGGTGATAAGGAGGTGAGGCTGGCCTGTATCCCCACAGTGTGGGCAGCTGAGGAGGGGGAAGACTCTGTCCTGTTCAAGAGCTCCCCACCTGCAGTACTACCTCCATCTCTGGGGTCCAACATTAGAAGGACATGGAGCTGCTGGAGCAAGTCCAGAGGAGGGCATGGAAATGCTCCAAGGAAGAAAGCACATCTGTTATGGAGACAGGCTGAAAAAACTGGGGGAGCTCAGACTGGACAAGAGAAGGCTCTGGGGAGACCTTAGAGCCCCTCCCAGTGTCTAAAGGGACTGAGAGAGCCAGAGAGGGACTTTGGACAAAGGACTGGAGTGACAGGACAAAGGCGAATGGCTTTCCACTGCCAGAAAGCAGGGTTGGATGGGATATTGGGAAGAAAATTTTGGCTGTGAGGGTGGTGAGACCCTGGCACAGGTTGCCCAGGAAAGCTGTGGTTACCCCATGCCTCAAAGTGTTCAAGGCCAGGTTGGACAGGACTTGGAGCAACCTGGTCTAGTCCCTGGTCCCTGTTCATGGCAGGGGGGTGGAATGAGATGGTCTTTAAGGTCTCTTTCAACCCAAACCATTCTATGATAAGTCAGAACACTGCAGTACTATATGAAATGAAATTAAATTTTAGCTTTTTTTTGTTTGTCTGAAATATTGTACCTAGTCTGGTGGAAAAACATGTCACTATTTAAACAAATGTTGCACAAATGTTTTCTTCTGCCTTGATTTAAGTCAGCATTTAAATCAACTCTACTGCTTCAAAACTTACCTCTGGGAAATTTCATCTTCTTACTTCAGACACATTTCCCTATATTTTCCACAGGGGAAATGAAAGCTGGTGGCTACTTGTTCCTGCTCTCACCTTCAGGGAACTGAAGAGGCAGACAAAATATCTATCTTTTCATGCGTATTTGGGTTGGATTTTCTGCCTCTCTAAGCCACTCCCAGAAATTAGATACTGATGGAAGAACAAGCCTCTTTTTCTCAAGTTTTCCACTGTGGATATCTGGGTTACTACCTGTAATTGTGTATAGATAAGATCTTTGGCTAACTGGACACCAACAGCTCCAGGAAACCGAAGCAAAACTTCCTGCAGGCAACCAACATCTGGCACTCGACCTTTGGACTGGTCTCCTCTCTAATAATTGTGCAATCATGGTAATTATACACAAGAACAGTTAATTACTTAATCATGTGTAACAAGGATCCTTGAGCTGCTGAGTGAGGCACACACTCGGTGCAATTATTCATAGGCATGTAATCTCCATCCCTTTGTAGTAAATATTTAATTAGCTACTCTTGTCAGAGTAACTCCTCACAGGAGGGCTTATCTGTTCGGCCTGTAAGTTGGTGGGATAGCTCAGGGCATCTTCCCCCCCGCCCCCCCACATGAATTTGCTGTTTGGTGAGATAACTCAAGCTGGACATCTGTCTGGTCATGAGTTATTTCTTGTACCATTGAGGTGGCATTCCCAGCTGACAATAAACATCTTGCCCTGAGAGTGAGATGGAAGGAAGACAAGCTCGAATTTCTGATTGAAAGAGACTTCACTTTACATGCTATAAAAGCTACACAAAACTTTCACAAAGCAGAAGTCTTCTGCACATTTCCCAGAAATGTGTGGGGCTTTTTCCTACACTTTGTGGTTACTCTTCCAGAGGCTGAGTGACAGGACTCTATGTGTGACTGACTCATCAATTGGTGCAAATTACATCGATTCCTAATCTATACTATTTCTTTGCGAGCTGTAATATAGGCATTTTTGTATTGTGCACTGTTTTTATGAAAATCTACTACTAGTTCTTTGTTTTAACCTGTGTAGTAACTCTGTTTAAGGCCTTTTGTCTGTTAATGTTCTGTCTATTCAATCAATTACTCATTTTATAATAGACCTGATTGGCCCTTCCTGAGAAATGGCAAGCCAGAGCATTTTAGGTGCATGTTGTCTTGAGTAAAGCGTCTGCCAAAAATCTGAACCTCAGGCAGAGCTGGTCTAAAGGCTCTCACTTGATCTATAACATGCTGTAGAAACATAGTCGTGACAAATATTCCTCTGTATTTTATCCCTTTAACAAGGAGACTCTTTCCAATCTTCCTGCTACCAGAGAACTCCTCACAATGTGAACATTAGGAGGAGGAGGAGAACGATGATGAGGAAAAGGAGGATGAGAAGGAGGAGGAGGAAGTGGAGGAGGTGTATCATGGACTTGCGTTTTCACTTTGAAATACATGAATGACTTCTCCAATCCCAAGGCAATTTTCTTATGAACTAGATGCTGCAAGCCAAATCCTTTGGATTTGGAGGACTATGGAACTGCCATGCTCCATGGAGTTCTTCCCACCTCCAGTGAAGTACCTCCTTTGCATAACTAATTTGTGAAGGAAGACCAGCCTTTTGCCTAAAGTTACCACTTTAGGAAAGTAAACCTAATCTCAGCTCTGAGTGTTAGAACACTTCAGCCTAAATGTAGAAATATTTATTGGAGTGTGCTGAGCCGCTGCCTTGCTGGAACTGCAGTCTGGGGACTCCATGCCATTTGCACAGGACAGGCTGTAGAGCTGGATTGCATCTCCCATCATGGTGCTGCATCAATCCTGTAGGAATCATAAAGATTAGAAAAGACCTCCAAGATCACCAAGTCCAATCTTATGAACATATGGAACCTCACCCAGAAAACATGAACATACAGAACAACCATGAGTTGACTAAATTTTTCCTACATTTCCAATTGTGAACAACCTCACAATTTTTCAGTAAAACATTTTTTAGAAAATAAGCTGAGAATAAATACTAATTTGCCAGCAAATTTTGATGTCTTGTCCAGCATTTGATAAGTACTCTAGAACACCTCCCATAAGAAGTCAGGCTGAGAGAGTTGGTGCTGTTCAGCCTTGAAAACAGAAGGTTGCCTGGGCACCTCAGAAGATCTTCCAGTATCTGAAGGGGCCTACAAAGAAGACAGAGAGGAACTCTGCATCAGGAAATGTAGTGATAGGACAAGGGTTCAGACTGAAAGAAGGAAAATCTGGGTTAGAGATCAGGAAGAAGTTCCTCCCTGTGAGGGTGGTGAGACCCTGGCACATGTTGCCCAGAGAAGCTGTGGCTGCCTCATTCCAGTAATTCTTCAAGGCCAGGTTGGATGGGGCTTGGAGCAACCTGGTCTAGTTGAGTATGTCCCTCCCCATGGCAGGGAGGTGGAACTGGATGATCTACAAGGTCCCTTCCAACCCAAACCACTCTATAATTTGTCTTAAGTGATATCTGAATTGGCAAACCGTTGAATATTAGCAGCCTCAGAAAAAGGTCTGTATTCATGGCTGTAGCACAGTGGCAAGGGGATCTGCCAGATGTTGCACAAGGTGTGCCTCACCTGTAATATTCAAACACACCTGACAGTGATTAAGAATTTATAATGCATTAAATCTTCCAAGGATCTTTGAAGCGAGTTGTTGCTTCTATCAACTAGAATTCTGGCATAATCTCTGAAATCCAGTGTGATACTTCCACAAGCTATGGATATGAATCTATCTCTGTGGTCCACATAAAATAGAGAGACCTTTAAAACCAGTGCTACTTTCCACCTATGAAAAAAGGGAGAATTCGACCCATTTTTTTTTCCTGTAACTTTACTATACATAAATCAAGGCACAGACATGCTAACTGCATCACACAATAACTTCAAAGTGCTTGAGAGACAACAGAAGTTGTCATTCAGCTCTCATAATCAGCTTTATTTTATGCCAGCCAGATAATACACATTTCATGCAGACTATACATTGGCTCCAGCAGCTGCTCAGACGGAAGTTCCTGACTTCATTTGAGTTCGTCCTGCACTAAGGTACTTGGTTCCTGGTCTCTAGCACCAGTGTTTTCTTCAGGGGTCCTGGAAGCAGAGAAAGATCATCATTATAAAGCTATCAGAGCAATCAGCTGGTCCATAACAAAATGCCACCCACTTTGCCCCATGACCAATGGCTCTGCAGTGTTCCCCAAGCAACTACACATTTGGTATGTCCTCAGGCTGGCTGGTGAATGGTCCTGCTCCCTGCAAGGAACTGGTCCAAAACCCATGGATGTCCAGAAAACCTGTGAAGGCTTGGGCTGGACCTTTTGACCAGCCCTTGGTTTGACTGACCAGGATCATGTCCACCATCAGCTACAAAAAACACTTGCCAATTGATTGTAACCTGCATCAAACTAACACCTTGCTGTAAAATTGTCTTACAAAAGAAGCAGTTTGTTTCCCTCATGATGGGTGGTAACAGCCCTGTCACAGTGGAGCTGAGCTCTTGTGCCACTCAGGAAGCACCTGGAACCTGTTAAAACAACTGACAGAAAAGTAAGCCCAACTAACATATACTAACCCCAGTCTGAGAGAACCCCTTTTTCTCTTTGATACCCCCAGGAGACACCAGGAGGTGATGATGGCACCAATGGATGGTGGTACTGGATGCCTGGCAGGGTAACCTTGTATCTGCATAGTCTTGGATGGCAGCACTAAATAACAAAGGCACCCTGGAGTTAGGGTTGATGCTGTCAGTAGAAGCTCTGGACTCATCTTGGAAGGAAGGCTGGGTTTTGAGAAAGCACAGAGGAAGGGATGGGAAAGGCAAGACCTGTAGGCAACAAGGGAATCAGTCTTCATTAGAAAAGAGGAGGAGGATCTCTGGGAATGAGGAGAGAGATGGATGGATGGAAATGGGCCTGTGAGGGTGCAGAAAGACAGAAAGCAGTTGATGATGCATGAAAAACCTAAGATTTAAAATGGGCAGCTTTACATGGTGGTTGCATCAAGGAACTGTGGAGATCTCCATTTATCCCCCAGTCCTGCATCATTTTTGTGCAGGGAATGGTTCCAGGTTATAGGAGAGAAGGAGGGCCTAACACCATGGATTGGCTGGTTACCATTTTCTTGGTCTATGAAATCAGCCCAAGCCACACACAAGAAAAAACATTTCTGTGTGAGAGGCTCATAGGGCAGGACCATGTGAAGAGCCCTGGCAGGACAGCTCTCTCTCAAATACTCACCCTCACCTTGCCCTTTTTGCTTACTGCAAAGAGGCATTTGCTGCCAGAAGCTGTTGGCAGAGGTTGGTAGGAAATCTGCTGAGCTCTTTCAGCCCAGTAGTTTCTATGGGAACGAGGTGAATCCAGTGCCATAGATCAAAAGATTAGGGGGAAAATGCAGAGCGGCTTCTCTTTGGAAAGATGTCCCACTGTCAGTGTAGACCAGGTCCACACTGCTGATGCACAGGTATCTGCTAGGACAGGACCCGTTGCCTGGTATCTGGAGAAGGCTGGAGATGCCTGCATATCCTTGACAGTGGAAATAGTGCCCAAGGGCACGTGCACCTGCAGTTTGAAGGCCATCAGCAACTACTCCTGATACCAAGCACATCTTCACACCTCATGTAGTGAGGGGGGATGCAGGAACTATGGGGCATGGTCCCAGGTTGTCCTGTGCCAGTGTGTACATGATGATCCATGTATGTCAACACTAGAGCCATCCCACTTCTTCCTTGGTATCCAACCCTGCTCTTGCTGCTACCCTGCATTTCAGAGCAGAGCTTTGAAAGCAAAAAATCATCTCTCCCTGAAGCACATGAACTGTTTTCAATCCACTATAATTTTCCTGAGCCCTTGCTGGAATTAACAGGGGAATTCCTCCATCTCAGAATCACCAGGGGAATTCCTCTATCTCAACGGGGTGGTCCCTCCCTGTTGAGACAGTCAAAAAGCTGGTGTATGCAGTGTATGTTCTTCCTTTTAATCTACTGGCTCTTTTCCCATAACTGTGCGCATCTTTCAGCCATGGATTTCAAGCCTGAGGAGGAGAAAGAGACTGTTTCCAATCCACACCCTGGCTTCCTCTTTGTTTGTGCGATTGTCCATCCAAACCTGTTTTAAACTGTAAGGAGTGTGAGAGGTAGGTAATTACATTATTTTCCCCTGGAGTTGGTATTCAGAAACAACAGAGCATGCACAGCAGAGAACAACTGTGGCTGTTCTCTGCAGGGCTGCACAGCGAGGTCTAGCCCTAGGTACCAGACCTGGGAAGAGTGAGCTGGCAATGTGCAAATTGGAGAGTTGAAAGGAAAGCTTGATCCTGAAACGTAACAAGCCTCAACACACATTTATAAATGATCTTTGTTTAAGCCAAGTGATGAAAGAGTTTGGAGATCTTTGCCCTCATGAAGGCCGCTGATGGCAAATTGTAGGGTTAATTTTGAGAGAAGGTGAGAATGTAGAAGACATGACTTGGAGGTGACAGATTTCTCTTCCTGTTATGTCTGAGAGAGGTGCAGAAAGAGTATGAAATTCAGCAGGGGTTTGTTTCCCAGAGGCAGCACAAGGTGTCTGGAAATAACCAGGGGTGTTCATGGGCCACCATGAGCACGCGTAGCGCCATCTTCTCTTTGTTGGTCCTGGTATAATCTCATGGAGTTGAGATTTTGTGACTTGGGGTCTAAACTTGCCTCTGACAGCTCCAGCAATATTATCTTGTTCCTCAGAGATGTGGAGGACCTGCTCACATCTCATCCCTGTTCCTCTATGAATTCACATCTTGACGTTTTGGTGGCCTCGTATCAAAATGAGCTGATGACTTGTATTGTCTTCTGCAAAATTACTTTAATTAAAAGCAGTTTAGCTACTTGGGAATTGTTATGAGTTTGTATAGGCACAAAGAAAATTAAAAGTTGCCTTTAAGAGAACTAGAAGCAGCAGGAATCTTCTACCAGTGGCTCAAAAACAGCAAGCAGCCTCAGGCACAGAACTTTGGCGCTGAAGGAGCATTCTAAAGAAAAAAACATGCAAAGTCGGTCTTTTCTCTCCCAGAGAATTCAGGTGAGGAGACAGCTCTTGTCTGTGGGTGAACCACCTTTTGGTTAGTGCCTGTATCCAGGACATTGGCAGGTTCATCTTCCTCAGAAGACAAAAAGCCCTTGATTTTTGGACAAATGCAATTCCCAGTTAGATTATGAGTAGGTTATGACAAGTTACTTCTGTCTTCTGAATGCTGTGTTGCCCTTTGTGAACTGAAGCTTGTTGTCTTTGCAAAACAGCAACAAAAATACAAAAATTTTTGTCCTGAAAAATGGTCTTAACATGGTACTTAATTGGTCTCAGTTGCATTCTTTTGAAAAGGCATATCAAGCAGTAGAGATAACTGTGAATTGTATCAGGGAATTGCAGAATCTCAGCCTTGCTCTACACTTCAGCAAGCAGAGGGGTTGTTGTCCTTGCAGAGGCATGAGACCTGGAAACATGCACCAGCTTGGGGCCAGCAAGGTCTGAAGAAGAAAATGCCTGGTTGTGAAATCTGGCTGGATGTAGGTGTGGGATAAGCAACAAGGTACTCAGCCCTTTGGAGTTCAAACGAAAACAGCAGATACCAAAACAGCTCTTGCAGAACTCTGCTAACAGAAATCTAGATGTTAGAAGACTTCAGTATATCTCCAAGTCAGATGAGGACCTGAGCAATATGGAGGAATCATGTCCTAAATACTAGCCAGCCCGTAAAACTGCAGCTGAGATTTTTTCAGTGCTTTTTCAGTGCTTGGAGGAGGAGGTAGCAGCACTGTGGAAGCAAGGCAGGTGGAAGTAAGTCATGGTGGCACATAGGAAAGGATGCAGGATATCACTGACATCAAGGGATTGATCCTCTTTCCCAGTCCCTCTTCCCAACACCTACACCAAAATTTCTGCAGCCTAGAGATGTCAGGCACAACCCAGCTGCAAGTCTTGCTTGTTCTAGATGGCATTTCCAGGCTCCTCACTGAGGATTTGAGCTCCCCACACATTTCTTCTCTTCTGTCTGCTCTTGCAGGCAGGACAGGACAGGACAGGAACAGGCACTGAAGGAAACCCAGGGGACTGAGCACTGCTTGATCCCTCTCCCATCCATGCCCACCAAACTGCTTCAGTTTTGCCTCTTGTTAGGTCCTCAGACCTAACTCCTGCAGATGGCCCATGAAACCAGACTGGTGACCATGCTCTGAGCTCACTCAGCATGACCAGGAGTCTTTGCTTTCTGGAAGGCTGGTGTCACACCACAAGCAGTGAGGGTCACGGTAAGGGTAGAGGAACTGAGCTGCTCCTGCAACTTTCCATGTTTGTAAGGAGCACCTTGGAAGAAGCACCATCTCCATATGCACCAACAGCTCTAGCCAGCACCAACCAAACTAGCACTTTGGGGCAATAACTTAGGACAAGGAGGCAGCAAGGAGCCATCTGAGACTTGAGTCACAACTGGGTACTTGATGTACTCACATGCAGAAGGGGCCAGGGATAAGCCTAGTCCTTGCCTGGGATGAAGGAAGCAGATCCAGGTCCAGAGCACCTTCTGAGCCACAGGAAGCCTCCTGGGCATCCATCTCTGAAACATGCTAAGCCAGCTTTTGCTGATTCCCCTGAGAGATGTATCTGCTTGGATTTCCACTGACACATCTCTGCCCATTCCTTCCTGTTACAGGGGAATGTTGTTCCTTTACCATCAGCTGCTTCTGCTCTGGGCTACAAGATTGCTTCTTCATTCTCCTTGGCTGCTGCCTTTGTTTTACCACCTGGCAGCACAGGACATCTCTGGAGGAAGCTGGAGAAAGGCCAGCCTCTTTATCAGATGCACCAGAATGGCAAGGGACAGAAGATCTTGCAGCTCTGAATGTGCCAGGCTCCTACACTTGACAACAAAGCTTGTCCCTGTTGCTGTAAAAAAAAAAAGAAACAAAGATACGGGAAAAGCATGAGCAGTGTCATCCTAAAAGACAGATCTGTGGAATCAAGACCAACTGCTTGACTGGCCATCAGGACAGACACACAAAGCACTTGCAGACACATCTAGTGAAGTCACACCAAGAAAGGAGAGAGAGAGAAGGGGCAGTTGGTAGGTGAGGTATCATTTATTCAAGCAGTGAGTGATATCACACAGTACAGGCAAAGAAAAAGACTTACAGTCCAAGAGAGACAGGACATGAGTCAGTAACTGAGGGAAGATGGGAAGGAGAAGGTCCTTGGTGGAGCTGGTTGTTTGGGGTGATATGGAGGGGAAAGGTTGAAGGGGTAGAGCTGGGAGAAAGCAAAGGATTGGAGAAGCAGCTGTGGGACAGACACAGAAAAGCTGGCAGAGAGGATGGAGGGAAAATTATTTAGAAGGCAAGAAGCAATGGTAGTGGGACAGGCAAATGGGGTCAGATGGAGAGGTGAGGACATTGCAGACTGCAAGGGAAGAGCCAGTGGGGAAAGATCTCTGATCAGCAATGAACCCTGGGGAGAGGAGAGAGAGTAGGGGCAAGGCAGGGGCAAAGACATTCACTGGGCTGTGGCTCCAAAGCACTATCTCTTTCATTAAATTCAGGATACATTGGGGGTTGTATCCCTGCTGATAAATCACAGGATCACAGAATTATTTGGGGGGGGGAGGATCTCCAAGATCCTCTTGTTCCAACCCCCCCGTCAGGGAACAGGACACCCTCCAGTACAACCTTGCCTTGAATACTTCCAGGGATGGGGCAGCCACAGCTTCTCTGGGCAAATATCTTGGGTCCAAGTAAGGTGGCCACAGCTGAACTTGTCTTCAGTTGGGTACTAAATCCTGAACCAGGCCAAGAATCAGTCCAATGGCCAGGGGCTGCTCTCAGGATTTCCCTAGCTTGACCATCTGGTACTGGAACTATCAAGTGCTTATGGGTGTTGTTAACTGAGAATAGACCCATCTGCCACCTATCATGTGGTGAGATTCCCTCCACCATGTGCCATGCAGGGTGCTCCTCACTCTGCTGTTACCCAGTTCTCCAGACCTCTTTCAGAGCTAGAGAGGACACACTGGTCTCTCCAAGATACAGGAACATCCATCTTTGTTTGGGGGCTTGGGGTTGTTGCATGCCACAGGCTAGGTTGGGGTGGGCAGAGGACAACAAGGAGGGTTCAGAAATGCTTTCCCCTTCCCCATCTCTCGCACCACTGAACACACTGAGAGCAGTCAGGGCCGACTAGAATCTGCCACTACCATCCATCATTTTTCTGGTGGCTGGTGTTACCATTGGCTTCCATGGAGTAGAAGGGCAAGCTGACATTTTAGAAAGCATAAAGATGCCTTCAATCCACTAGTAGGATTTTCTTTTATTCTTGCCTCACATGTCCTCCGCGTGACAGTCAGGATTCAGGAATTGTTCCCAAGGCATCCTGCAACAGAAATTAAGAGTGTTTACAAACAATTCAGAGTTCATGACAGACAACCAGTCCTGAAGTACTCAGAGCTATGTTACCCCATATCACACACCCTGAACTTGGAAGTAGACCCAATGGCATTAGTGGAATTGCTCCTGACCCAGAAGGCTCAGGTGAATATGGGCAAATGGAAGTGAGGTGCCAATTCCCCATCTGAATCAAACTTACCATGACACTGCTGGAACAGGGCAGTGCAGAAGCCCATGTCTCAACATCACAATATTTTCCAAATGTGGAAAAGACTGTTCTTAGAGCTGAGCACATTGGTATCATCATGTTTACACTAGAGAATTTCTCCTTCCTGTATGGCTCCACTTCTTGATCTGATGTCACTGTTGGGGATGGTTGTTATTCCTTAGATGTTGGGAGATACAAGCTATGTCAGAAGCATCTTCTTAGAAAGTCTTTCTCTCTCCTGCATTGGCACATCTCTAAATAAACCATAAATCAAAAAACTGTCATGACACAAGAGGCTGCATTTATATAAGGGTTGATATGTCAGCTGATGAAACATCCTTTTACCAGTCAGGGATGTAAAAATTATAACTGAGGTTTTCAAAGGGAGGTCAGTTCTGTGCCCATGTTGGAGTGGAAGGATGGAGAGTGTCAAGGAGAAGCTTCTTCATCCACCCATGCACAAGGATCCTAAATGAGTGGACACAGTGTATTTAAAAGCAGCTCAGTAAAATTGGAAGCAGGGAGGCAACTCCTCATGAGACTGGTCATGGCAGTCACAGCGACACCTCTGCAAGGCCACTCTCAGATCACAGAATTTTTTAGGTTGGAGAAGACCTCTAAGACGCTCTGTTATTGAGAGGAAGACTCGACTTTCAAAATTCAATTTATTGTCTCCCCTCCTTGTTCACCCAGACACCAATACGGACAAATAAGACTATTTCTCCTCCAGCCAGTGCCTCCACACCTCCACACTAAATGCTCTGGTAAGACAAAGCACTTCATTTTCAGTGAAGCGAGACACCACAGCCCTTGGAAAGAGGTGAAGTGTGATTCAGCCACTAGTGATTTGGTGAAGATTAGGGAGTCAGTCAGCACCAGTGGGTTCAGATAGTAATGGTTAAAGACCAGGGAGTCCAGGTCTTCCATGAGCCCAATAGGTCCTCCTCTTCCCTTGTAATGTATCCTGCCCCTGTCTATGCTTGGGCTTTGCAAGGCTGAGTGAGTTCAGAGATCATCAGGGCAGTGAAGCATGTTTTCCAGCATTCACTTTGGGCAGGTGCATTTTCCAGCATTCACTTTTTAAGCAGATGGATTACCTATCCAGACTGCAGCACGGAAAAGACCCTGTACCTTTGTGTCACGGGAGAAGCACTTTGTTGCCTGTCATGGATTGTCACAGATAAACTCCAGTAATAACCAATCTTTTAGAAATGAGCATTTTCTCCACTACCAGCTGTAGAGAGTGAAATGATAAATCCTGCAACCTGCAGCCCAGCTGAAACACTCCAAAGATGATATAGATAGTTGTGATTGACGAATGGATGAAACTGGTGGGGAATGGAGAGGGAAGGCACAATGATACAGAGGACATCAGGAAGCAGCACTGATACTAGCATGTGGTCAGAAGTGGAATAAATTCAGAAAGTGATTTGTAAACCAGGCAGAGATGAGAAATAGCACCCTTAGCAACAGGAAGGCAGAAAAGGTTTGGTGGCTCATGGATGTCAACAGAGAGGAGGAGGAGGAGGTGGAGAAGTTTCAAAATCATAGAATCATGGAATGGTTTAGATTGGAATGGACCTTAAAGGCCATCTAGTTTCAAATCCCCTACCACGGAAAGAGGCACCTCCCACAAGACAAAGTTGCCCAAAACTACAGTAATTTTCTTCAGGTTGATGGGGTATCCATTAAAGGAGAAAACATGATTAAAAATTGGAATTGCCGGCTAATTAAAAGAAAAAAGAGATTAAGCTAAGATTAGGGTTCACAATTTAAAATAAAATATTGCCCTCAGTCCTGCTGTCTCCTCAAGCATCACTTTTCCCAGATAGCCAATGCTTTCATTAGTATAAAATCACTGCTTTACACTTATAGCTCATGCCAGACTGGTCTGAGGTTAACAGCCACCTAAAGGGAGTTAGACTGTGCCAGCCCAGCTGTCCCTACAGCAGGCATGAAAGTGGGAACTCTAAGCAACACAAGCCCCATTTTGGTTGGACGGGTGTTTCTTTCATTTAACTGTGCTTCTGATTGAGGAAACAAGATCAAGGAGGTGGTATTCGTCTTCAGCATTTATTTATCATTGGAAAAAGAACCCTTTGAGCAAGCAAAGATCACAAGCACGTCACAATCAACTGGCAGTACACTAATATATGTGTGTGTGTATG
>VZDJ01000068.1:956519-1041025 GCA_008694505.1 Cyanoderma ruficeps | reverse complement strand
TGGTGTGTGTATGTGTGTGTGTGTGTGAGACTTTCATCAGAATATCAACAATGAAAAAGCACCACAAGGAGGTGTGCTTAACATGTTCACAAGAGACAATTTGTGATATGCAACCAAACTCAGGCCACAAAACATTAATTAGACACTTCCTATCTGCCTCCAAGAGGCAAGAATTTGTGGAATGCATGGGCACCAGGTTTTGGCACTGGCTGCGCTGCAAATGAAGAAGCAGGTGATCGGTGTGTGAAGCAGTCAGAAAACAGGAGCTCAGTCAGCAGTTAGCACCATTTTGCAGAAAGGAGTAACAGTACAGTGAAAATGCAAAAGCAATCAATAGCACAGGAACTCTCACAGGGTAAAAAGCAAAACATTTCTTTTTTTTCTTTTTACAAGAAAAGTAAAACATATTACAGAACAGCAGTGGAACATAATCAGTATTGTGGTAGCTGGAAACACAGAACAGCAGAGCACTGTTTCCCAGTGGGACTGACAAGTTCAGAGCCCAAAGTGAATTTGAAATGGCAGGGATTTGGTCTCGTTTCTCATAACCCTGAGTGGGGTGGATGGGCATAGAGTCTGTGGAAGGTAGAGCAATGCAGGATTTCACCCTGAGGCTTGCCTCTGCTGTAGTTCCTGGTATTCAATGCAGGGGCAGCCTGTGTGCTTGGATATGTATGTGTGTTTGGATGCATGCCGCAGATATAGTGCACATAGAGCACGAGCCAGGATTTCTATCCCTATTTAGTTGATGTACAGGAAGGTATCCAGGCATTACCAGTCTCCCAGGCTCTTTCTGCAAAGAAAACCTTTCAAGGACCATTCACCCCACCCAAAGACATGTGTCAAAAATAGGCAGCTCAATGGCCTTTGGAAAGTTCCTTCACTAGAGAGGGAATTAAAACCACTGGCTAACACTTCATACCTAGCTTTGGAGAGAGCTCATGGAATGGCCTGAGTTGGAAGAGACCTTAAAGATCTTCTAGTTCTAAGACCCCTGACACCAAAAAACATCATGTGTTATGGAAATGTGAAGCTATATTCTCACCACTCACTGTGTATGTTTTAAACACTGTGATGGATGCTCCTCATTAAGAAGAAAGCACCCCAAGTTGGATGATCAGTGGTTCATCCAGAGCCATGGAGATGCTTGGATTAGGTGTTCTGAGCATCTTAGTTATGTTCCTTGGGCAAAATTTATTTCACCTTGAAGTCAGGGGCTAAATTCTCATTGTATTCCAGGTGAAATGGTGGCAAGTGTGGTGTGTCTTCAAATATGAAACTTAGAGCTGAAAAATAATAGGAAGAATAGTCTGTCCTTATGTAAGATTGGTGTGTTGAGTTATTTGAACTGTCTAGTGCCTTTCTGATGTGTTCCACCTGCTGTGACATATCATCTTCAAAGCTTATGCTACATCCTGTAGGAAAGGACGTTACTGAGGAGTGTGAAGATGTATGAAGCATCTTAAAAGCCAAGGAATCACACCAAGTCTTGGGAGCTCATCTTCTCTGGCCAGTTGTCCCTCATGTGACAGGTAGGAAGAGCTGTGAGCAGCATGCCTCTCTGCCAGCTCAACACAAGCCTTTTGCTGAGCTGCTCTGGAGACAGAGCTGGGCAGTGCTGCAGGGGCTTCTGAGCACTCAGAAAAGCAATGATCAATATGGACAGGTCAGCATCTCCATGAGGCATGCACATAAAAAAAATCAAAAAACCAACTAAAAATACCCCACCAAAAAAACCTCAAAACACTACATTCACAAAGATTTCCACAGTTTTACTTCCTGGAGGATTTTCCCTGGTTTCCTCCTAAACAGCGGAGGTTTAAATATATATATATATTTCTATATATGAATATATATTTTCCACATACACAACCTGACTAGCACACAGTTCTAACACAGCTAAGCTTGGAATTACACCACTGAATTCAGAACACTACATTTACTGATACTCAAAGGTTTAGGCTGTTAGCGCAAGGCAAACAGGACACGTCACATGATACACCAAACTTGGCATTTATTCATTACTAAGGCCAACAAATGTCACTATCTGTATATCACAGAGCTTTACTCCTCATTGGAAACTTTCACTCAACCTTGTAGCCCACAACTCATTTATGTTTCCAAAAGATCTGATTCTAATAGGATGAAACCCAAAAAATGGGACTCCTCACCCTCCCAACCCATCCATTTTCTGCTAAATAGTTTCGTATCTCTAAAATACCTCTAGCAGTACGACTTTCCTTATTCCACCACCTCTACAGCAACACTTCACCTCCCTACTCTACTTCCCATCTCTGTCTTCATGCCTCCCAACTGTCCACTGGAAGTTTCAGGCTGGACTTCATATTAGGAGAGAAAATTTAGAACTGCAAAAATAAGTAACAAGAACCCTGCATCTTAACCTGAAGCCACTCTGCTATTGGGAGAGTTTAACAGCTCAGTTTGGTGGGATAAAGATTAATCCTTATGTATTTAGGACCCAAGCCAGAAGTTAGGCACATAAATTTGGATTGGGACCACAACTCTCCCACTGATCCAGTGACCCAGATTCTGTGGCATTTAATGCCAGTCTCTTGGGCCAGTTCATACTTGCTGACAAATGGTCCTGCTGTGTTTAGGGCTTCCATACTAGTCGTGGGGATTTTCTAGAGTAAGAGCACAGTAAATACTGTAAACACAGTAAATTGAAACCCTGAGATCTTGTCTGGAGGGAGTCTAGGGGTCCCAGGAACTTTTTTATGGCTGTCTTGAGATGCTCATGAGCCAACATGAACATAAACAGCTGGAAGAATAAACACAACGGGGGCTGACAGCTCTAGCCAACCTTGATGACACATTTCTTTCTACCCCTTGGAAGGTCATGCCTGCAAACTAAACCACTTTTTGAAACCTAGCTCTGCCTATTGGCATCCCAGAAGTGAAGAAAGCAGACCAAGATTCAAAACAGAACAGGAATAATTAACAAGATCCATAACTTAGGGGAAACAATAGGGAAGGACAACCTGCTGATAACCTAGTCTAACCTGCCATGTGCTTGGAAAGTGCTCATTGCACCTTCCCTCACCAATTATTTTTTTAAATCAAGGACTTCAAATGTTGTTGATGAGTGAAGTGGCCTTGATGCAGCTAGATGTACTCCCAGCTACCCTTGGGGAGGATTTGGCCCTTTACTTCTATGGGATCTCCTTTCCTGTTGCTTCTTAGAGCAGAATTCCCATCAGTGTCACCAGGGGAAATTGTTCTTGATCACACCATTGATTTTTGGTGGATTTACAGCATATCTATGGCACCATGAATGAATCTGATCCTCTTTGCCTCCAAACCCCTTTACCTGTTGACACCAGTGGGAGATGACACAACCAATGGCCAACCCTAAAGGGCCTCATGGAATGAGAGCACATCCCCTCCATGGCTCAATGGGCATTTCCATGCTGTCAAAGCACTGAAGAACCAAGCCCAAGGAAAGGGACAAGCTGTTGGATGTAATCACTGTTGATCCATCACCTTCATCTCGTAGGACCCTGCTTATGCATTCTCACATCCCTCACTCTGTGCAGAGCCATGTTGTGCAAAGCAGAACAACCTGACCTCAGAAACAAGGATTTCCTAATCCTCCTTGGAATTAAAACAGAAAAGCTTCTAATACAATCAGAACAAAAAGCAGATTAGAAGCCTCTAATTAATTTTGTGGCCTTTATTTAATCAAAGGAGAGAAAAAAAAAAGGAAGGAAGGAATTAAGAAAGAAAAGAAAAAAAATGAGAAAGAAAGGAAAGTGCAGTGACATTTACTCTTTTGCCTCAGCCAGTTTATTGTTCATCTCTTTACTTTTCTCCTTATCCTCTGGCTTTGCAGTGCTGGAGGTCTCAGCGCTCTTTTTCTTGGCAGCCCGGCCAGATGCAATCTGCTTGTCTTTGGCCTTTTTCAGGGGTTTATGGCTTGTTGTGGTCTTTTTTGGTTTGGAAGGCTTTATGCTAGGCTTTTCCACCTGCATGGAGGGCGACAGGCAAAACAACAACACAGAGATGGAGAAAGAGAAAGACACAAGGACAAGTAGAAAACAGGATTTAGATCTGAAACAGCACAAATGTTACTAATCTGCTCATTTCTGCCCTGCCACAAAGGCAGGGGAGCAGCTGAGCTTATGCTGAGTTGTAAATGGCCAGCTCCTTTCAGGTAGCCCTGAAGTCAGTATCCCTGGGGCTAGCAGAGCCCATTGTATCCAGATCAGGATAGAGCAGTGTGAATAGGAGAGGGAATATTATCAGTCATTTCATCAATTTCTACATATTTCTCTGACTTTGGGAAGCATTTTGCAAACCCACAGAGGATTGTCTCTCTGGACTGGAAGCAGAGAAATAATGCTCACAACAAAGAGGTTGCTATAAGTCTCCACCTTTCTTGCAGGAGGGGACTCCTCTGTTTGTCTTTAACAGATTCCCAAAATGGAGGAAAATTACTTTGGGATACCTGAGGTGAGGAACACTAATTGGCACATGAGAAAATTCCACAACTATGTCTTGTTTTTACACCCCCAAAATAAGAAGGTTACAAAAATTAAGGGAGAACAGAAGCTTTCATATCCTACATGCTCACCCTGCAATCCCTCTCAGTCCTCACAGATCTAAGCACTCATCAACTTAGGGAACAACTTATGGTTCTCCATTTAAAACTTCACAGACTGACTCCTTTTATATGCGGATCCTCTGCTGGTCCTAGAAAACAAGGCTGAAAGACATTTCAGCTGAGGTCCTCCTCAACAGATATTCTTGATCTGATCAAAGCCAGAAGTGCATACTGTTAAAATCTGCCGAATGCTCTGAATGAACAGCAAATGTCTGGCTCCTGGCATAAAATGTAATGTAAGGCTCCTGAAGTTTTGGAGGGAGGGAAAAAAAAGCTGCCTGGATAATCACACAGGAAATGACAACAGAAAAACCTCTTAATCTCAGTGCTACCCTCACTTCTTTACAATTTGATGTAGGGCACTATTGTCTCTGAAGTGCTTCAAGCTGTCCTAGAGTTCATAGAATTGTAGAACGGTTTGGGTTGGAAGAGTCCTTAAAGAACATCTCATTCCCTACCACGTGCATAGGCTGGGACATCTTCTACTAGACCTGGTTGCTCCAAGCTCCCTCAAACCTGGCACTGGACATTCTGGGGCAGCCACAGGGCCTCACCACCCTCACAGCCAAGAACTTCTTCCCAATATCCCTTCTAACTTTGCCCTCTGGCAGTGTGAAGCCATTCTCCATTGTCCTGTCCCTCCAGGCCCTTCTCCAAAGTCCCTCTCCAGCTCTCCTAGAGCCCTGTTAGGCACAGACAGGGGCTCTGAAGTCTCACCAGAGCCTTCTCTTCTCCAGGCTAAATATCCTCAGCTCTCCCAGCCTGTCTCCATAGCAGAGGTGCTCCATCTCTTGGAGCATCTCCGTGGCCTCTTCTGGACTCAGTTCAACAGATCCATGTCCTTCCCATGCTGAGGACCCCAGAGCTGGAAGCAGCACTGCAGATGGGGGTCTTACAGAGCAGAGGGGCAGAATGGAACAGCGGGGCAGAATCCCCTCCCTGACCTCCCTGTCCACGCTATGGGATCAACCCAGGACCTTGTTGGCTTTCTAGGCTGGCAGCACACATGACCAGGACATGTTTTGTTTTTTATTCACCACCATCTCCAAGGTGGATCCCAAGATGCACCTGTTGGTTGAAATAAGAATACCACACAAGGGGAATGAGAGCAAGCAGCATTCAGCCCAGTCTTACTGTGTTGGGCATGTCCCACCAGGAGCAGTGATGGCCCTGGGTCCTTCTGCTGTGTTTCTCACCTTTGGAGGTTCTTTGTAGGGTTCGCTGTAGAGAGTGCGTATCCTTCTGCGTTCCAGGTATTTGTTATCAGCTGGAGAAGGCTTACTGGTTTCCCCCTTGAACTGAGCGCTGTAACTGGTTTCATGGGTCATTTTCTCCTCTGGTGGCTTGTACTGGGGCTTTGCTTTTATCGCTTTCACGGGTTTGACATCTATCCAGGGTCTGAACTCATTTCTGAAGATCAAAAAGGAAAATGGTTCAGGAATTAAACCAACAGGAGAGCAATAATAACATGTGAATGGAACCCTGCATTGCACAACCAAGTGTGTGTGAAAAGGATTTTGCCTCCATCCAATCAGGTTTACATATAAACTATTTCCCAACAATTAATTTTTTACCTCATCCAAAACCTATTGACACATTATGAGAAATTCAAATGAAATGTGGTCTATTAAAATCAGCCAGTCCTGGACACCTCTTAGCCAGGCCTGTAAGTAGAGATTGGTATGATTCCACCTATAGTGCACCTATTAGAACAGTTTTATTAATTCCATACTAACAGATAAATAATTAGGACTAACAGAAAACTAATTAACACAACACCAACTAAGATGTAAACTCAAGCACAACAGAGAATGCATTTTATCAGGTATATTGTGAGCTATGGCTTCCCTTTATTAACTGATAGTGGATTTCTCAATTACAAAGAAAAAAATAATACCATCTTTCATGTCTTTTGGACAGAGCTGCAACTTCTGGTAGAAAAAGCCCCAAACACAGTTGAAAGTGTTATAAAAATGATACATATTGATTGGGGGGGTTGAGAAATTAAACTCTAAAAGTTGTTAGAAAACACAGGCAAGAGACAAGAGGCGATCGTGGAAGAATGCAGGGCCACATCTACAAGTGAAAAGAACATGCCAGCTCAGTCCTCACAGCTCTCAACAGCCAAGATTATACTTGGGCTTTCAGAGGAGAATGGGCCCATCCCCGGACCAAAATAGCCGAAACTGCTCCCATTCAAGAGGGGACCCCGAAAACTTACATCTGGATGTCTGGGGACAGGGACCCTCTCTGCAACTGAAAGCAGGCTGAGCTAAATCCTCGGAACCCCATTCAGATTCGGCAGAAACACCATCAGAACCTGAATGAGAAGACCATTTCCAAAGAAAATCCTGGCCCGAGGAAAAATAAACTGTATAAAAACTGGACCTCGGGAGCAGCATGTCGGAGTGTGGATGATCACGGACCCAGCGCGGGCTGGCCTGATATCTGCCTCCCAGTTCGATCGGACTTTGAACTCTGCTGTGGCAGGAACCCTTGTCAGGTTCATGACAATTCGGCCAAATTGTGTCATTTTGCTGTTTTTGCTTGGTTTATTTTTTCTTTCTTTTGTATTATCTTTTTGTTGCTTTTTGTTTGAGATCTCTATAATCTATCTAATCTTCACCATAATAAAGTTTAGATCTTGATTAAGAGATCTGTGTCACGACTTTTATAACAAAAGTGTGGATCAGTGTCTTCTGGACACATTCTGCTTCCTATCAACAGCCTCCTTCTCTTGCTTTTTGTAGTTCTTCCCCATAAAACACCAACAACCTTCCATGTTTGAAGCAAACAATTTCAATTTTTCTCTAAAAATCACCATTCACCTGAGAATGGGGAAGAAGAAACCCTAAAGGGGTTGCTAACTTGACGGGTTGTGCTCAGACATAGACCAAGACAGTGTTTAGATCCTTAAAACTCCAATGCAAGCCAGTATCGATCCTACCAGTGCTGATGCAAGTCCTGTGCAAAGGGGTAAACTTGCCTTGGAAATCACAGAATTGCAGAATGGTTTGAGTTGGCCATGACCTTAAAGCTCATCTCATTCCAACTTCTTTCCATAGGCAGAGATACCTTCCACTAGACCAGGTTGCTCCAAGCTTTTGTCTTAATTTCAGGACTTCCAAGGCATTAACCCTCTTAAGTAACAGACACTGCCTCTCCTGCCTGTTCCACTTAACCACTTTTGGGTTGTATTACTCATTTCCAGCCTGGATTACTAGGTGTCCTGGTTTAAAAGACAAGTGTCTGCCAAGGAATGTGGGAACCTTCCTGGAATGAAAAATATCATCCCCTCCTTACTGTAATAACTTTGAAATTTTAAGGCTTTCAGGCAAAAAAAAAGGGAAAAGGAATAACAGTTCTTTACTAAAATATACATGCATATTTATATACACACATATATATAAATATAAAATAAGGCAGACACACATCAATGACAATATCAGCAACAACAAAACAGAAAAAAATCCCAATAATAGCCCTTTTCTGTCTGTCAAGCAATTTTCCCTTTGGTAATTTTGGATTACCAAATTGATAATCTGAATTGGTAATTCAGTTAACAAATTGGATTTTCCAATTAATTTGGAAATTTGGCAATTTCCAATCAGCAGGGGCGCTGGTGGCTCCTGTTGAGGCAGAGAGGCTACAGTGACTCCCCCACGGCTGCAGGGGGCACTGTTGGCTCAGTGTGAGGCAGGGGGCAGCTGAAGCAACTGCTGAGCCTCCCCAGGGGGCAATGGTGCCCCCGGGAGAAGAGAGAAGGTGGACGGTGAGGGGTGTTTCTGTTTTCCCCTGGCTCTCATGTGTCTTGAGGGTGTCCTGGCAACGACAGCAGCAGCCACCAAGGCTCCATTCAGTAAGCAGCCACGCGGTGCTTCCTCTGAAGAGAGAGGGGATGGGGGCCCGGTTTTCCCCTGAGGCACCCAGGCAGATGGTGAGGGGCTTTCTCGCAGCAATGGCAGGTACTAAAAAGTCCCAGTCCAGTGCCCTCTTCTGCAAGCAGTGGTCTCCAACGGCAAGGAGAAATGGCAAGGAAGACTCCGCTGTAGCAGCGAGTCCCCTGGGGCAGAAGTCCAGCACAGAAACCCACAACCATGCGCCCTCCAAGCCGGGCAAAGGCTAACCCACCCCCAGGCAAGAAACCACCACACCTCTTCTTCCCCACAACCATTCCAATGATATGCTAAGACTCTAGTTACCTCTTTTATCTTTTAAATCGAGGTCCATTCACCATCTCTATGACAACAAATGGAGGAAAATTCCCTAAAGAAAAAAAAAGACCTAACCACCACCAGGGTAATGAACTCTGTGTAAGGCGCCTACCAGTCAATCCCTTCTGGTAATACTTTTGAACATCTTAATCAGCTTCAGCCAAATTTATCAAAAAAGGGAGATATTCGGTTTTACTTCTATGAAGATAAGCAGCTGTATTGAGTCCAGAGGATCAGGAAAGCTTAAGTACGGACATGTGCATGTCATCAGAGGATGCTCAGGCAGGGATGCTAGACTGCAAAAGGTCATCTGTTGTCCTGGCTGAGGACAAAAAAGCCATGACCTGTCCCAGCCCAGCCACCTTGCTTTGCCTGCCCTGTTGTCTCTTGCTGCAAGGAAGGTGAAGTCCTTCCACGAGTTCTAGCCCCTTGACACAGAGAGTATCAGTCAGAACTCTAGTTGTCAGGGAGGCAGAGCAGGGGGGTGGGGAGAAGATTCACCACCACCTTTCCCCGTGTCCTTCTAAGCACACGCTCAACTTCAGAACGCCACCGTGGTGGATGTATGTGTATGTGTGTGTGACTGGCATTTTTGAGTGTCTTTTTGTTCTGGGGGCAGTCCATGAGATTTATCAAATTTGTATCTGTTATTTTTGCCTGTTGCCGCTTGTTAGTAAACTGTTAAGTTTTCAGTTATCTACTCATCTATGTTCTTTATTGGTGGAAAGGGATTGTTAGAACCTGTAAAGGGAGACAAGTCACTCCAGAGTGTTCTCCTTTAAATTGTCTCAAACCAAGACAGAATGACAAACCCAAAGTTCATCCTAAATTCCTCAGAAGAGGTTCCTGCCTAGGATCCATTTTTGTTCCAAAGTAGACTATATATTTTCAATATGTGTAAATAAATAAAATGGTGGACTAATGCTCTCTGCCCATATCTATGTGTCTCTCCGATTTCTTTCGTAGTGACTTCAAAATCCATTAACTATTTTCTATTGTATTTCTGGCAGAAGTAGAAATCTCAAAGGTGAAAATCACAATAGCTTGTGATTTCCCTCAAGATCAGGGAACGAGCACATGGGTGTGAAAAATGGAATAAAGCTCAAAAAAATTTAAGAAGTTTAATAGGGAACAAAATAAGAGACAAAAGTCTAGTGCTGGAGTGTTCCCAGTCAATGTCATGACCGTGTGTTACCCAAACAGTGCATGGCACAGCTACACTCTCTTAAGGCAGTTGCACTGTACTTCCTGTGCAATGCCCTGTTGCTGGAAGTGTTTGAGGTCAGGTTGGACAGGACTTGAAGCAACCTGTTGTAGTGGAATGTGTCCCTGCCCATGGCAGGGGGTTGGAACTGGATGGTCATTAATGTCCTTTCAAACCCAAACCATTCTGTGATTCTGTCATCTGGAACTGGCCTGATTCTCCAGGATCTTTATGTCACTCAGAGATGATGTATTATGCATTTAAATACTTCTTATATGCAGCAAAGCAGTGAGAGGAAAATTAGCAGCTTTAAGAGCTTTTTTTTTTGTTTGGTTTTTTTGGGGGTTTTTTTTTTCTTGTTTTGTTGTTGGTTTTTGGTGGGGTTTTTTGGTTTTTGTTGTTGTTGTTGGTGGTGTTGTAATTAAACTATGCGTATTAATTTGTGCTAAAGGAATACAAGAATTACAGGCAGGAAGAGAGACATTGTCGAAAGTCACAGGAGGGAGAGACAGAGCTGAGAGAGAGAGATTTGAACTTATCAGCACTTGAAAGAGAAGAACTCGACTGAACCAACATGTTTGATGGTCGGATCATCTGCTCAGAGACAGTTTGACTCTCCAATGAACATTCCTTCTGTTTGCCTGAAAAACCCCACTCAGAACCTGAATATGATCCACAGCCAATACTCAAATACCATTATGTTCCTTCTTAAAGTCCACTCAGGAAGAAAATAAGAATCCCAAAAGGGGCCCATGAATACCAACACCCCAGAACTGAACAAAGGAGGACCCTGCCCCAGGGAAAATAAAAAGTATAAAAACTGGACCCTGGCATTGGGATTTTGGGGCGAATGAAGGAGGACACAGTGCGGACCAGTCCCACGCTTCCACCCCCAATTCGATCGAATTTGTTCTTTATTGTGGCTTCATTTTATTGTGGATTTGTTTTAGTGTGGTTTTGTTTTATCTGTGGCTTTGTTTTTTTCCTGTATCTTTGCTCGCAGTGACGCAAAAATAAATTTTATTTTTTCTGATTATGATTTGGCTCACCATATTTATAACATTTGTTTGTTTGTTTGTTGTTTGGGTTTTTTTTATTCTGGATATAGTAAAAATACCTGTACTCTAAGGTACCATACTGGTTGCTCCTGTAGAAATAAAAATTATGCTGGTTTGGAGACAGATCATGTCATTCTGAGACTTCCCATATTTTTATTTAACATTCCAAGGCCAATTTGTGGGAAAGGTGCCAAAAAGTAAAAAATTCCTTCTGCAATCTGAAATAAGCCCTGAAAATGTCACTTTCCCCTTATTTTCAGAAGAGCAGATCATAACAGTGTCTGGACTTTTGAAGAATTCTGCACACCGAATTAGCTCTCAAAGGATTCAAGGAATGTGCTAGAACCTATCCTAAAAGAGATCAGTCTCACAGCTCACTTAAACACTTGCTCAAGCAGCAAGTATGAACAATGGACCAGCTCCAGTCTGGATGTAACCAACAGGCACAGCTTAGTCCAGCTCTGAAATTCTTTATCGAAGGGATTTTCAATGCTTTTAGTTTTGCTGAAGAAGATTTTAAGAACCGCTCTCTTCATATGAAATGGAAGGTTGAACTGAAATAGCAGCAAATTACATGTCTCCTAATTTTCTGCCTAGTTCTGGTCCCAGCCCTACAAGGAATGATTAGAATCAACAGGGAACCCAGTGCTGACCTGAAGTGGAACTTGAAATAAAACTCAGTGAAAAAGAATATATCAGACATCAGGTGACCTTTTGCAAGCCATGTTCAACAGGAAAATTTCCCAGTGAGGTTAAAGAGAGTTCATTTATCTACAGACCTGATGAGAACATAAGGCTGCCCATTTGTAAGGGCTGATGCTTTACAAATGCATAGACACCAGATCTTATCATATGACAATAACCTGGTTAGGTGCCGCCTGACCCATATAAATTAAAGCCAAACCTGGACTCCACACGTATCAGTGAACCCCACGCTGCTCTTGTGTGAGGCTTTGTCCACCCTGGTTGTTTTAATTGCATTTTCCCTTTGACTGAGGATTGCTGAAGGTGGTGGCAAGATGAAGGTGACCTGGACACCCTCTTTCAGCCCAGCCAGGGCACAGTGGGGTTGAAATGAGCTCCCAGTTGTCTCTGGAGATGCTTGTCAAGTCCTGTGTAAGCACAGATTGCCTTTATCTACTGATGCCAAAGGAAAGCCAAAAGAGGGAAGGAAGGACAGAACAGGGCAAGGTTTAACCACTTCAAGCTTCCACCTTCTTTGACAGATTTTAAAGAGAGGCTACATTTGTTCAGCAACAGCACAGGGTGTTCAATGTATTCTGCTGACAGCAGCTCTGCTGGCACTGAGCCAGGCCAATTCCCTCTTCCTCATGTACATGTACAAAATAATGAATAATACAGAAAAAGCAGATGGGGGACTTAATGGTGCAGTCCTGCATAGGAGTGATATTTCTAGCTTCATCTGGAAAAGTACATGAAAAAAAAGAAAAATATTCAGACTTTTCACTGAAAAAAAAGAAAACTTTACAAAATGTTAGGCCTGAAACATTTAATTAATTCTAAAATGAATCTTTAATTTTCTTTTTCAGTTCCTTTAATTCTTTCCCATCCCATTTTTCCCCCTTATTCTACACAGGACAACACCAAAGACTATGAATCCTCTTATGAAGCAAAACATCAAAGTGCTTCACAAGGAGTATTTCAGAACATCAGATTTCTCTTTAACATTTCTCTAAACAAAACAGCAATGAAAAAAAGATACATTTGAGCCAAACTAAGCAGAAAATACGTCTGGGATTTTGAAATCATTTTGCTTTTTGGGAATACAGTGCCACTTACTCTTAAGTGCTCTCCTGCTCTTCAAACAGGAAAAGAGATGTTTGGTGAAATGAAGTAGTGGGAAACCCAAAATCCATAATAATGGCTGGTTGAAGTCAATGCCAAAGGAGGACACTGAACTTCAGCATATAATGAGATTTAATTAAGTCATGGCTGCATAGATGGATATCAAGAGTATTCAGAGTTGTCTTCAGCATTTAATGGCTCCCAAAAAACCATGAGCCAAAACAGGAGTTATTCCATGATGCAAGAATCTCCTCCAACCCCCCTCTGGTTTTCTGGTTCTGGCTGTGATTGGCTGAAGATACTGGACTACATGGCTTCCAGGCAAATTCTACTCAGAAAAGATTGCTCAGATCAGGAGCAGGTTTGTGTTTTGATCCTAAAGCTGTTCTCTTTTCTAATGGGAATGGTAAGAAATATATTTGGACTCAGCATAAACAGCAACAGATTTTAAAGACAAGCCTGATCAATGGCTACTGCTCTGCAAGAGCCAAAACCTACTTCCTAACCCATTTCCAGCAGCAAAGGAATGCTGCCTCATGCTGAGGCATGAAATAGTAAACAGCGCAATGTGCTCTTGCCTCAGAGAGAAATAAACCTAAAATTCTGGGCCAGAGTGATTTCTTGCTTTGCCTGACATTTTACTGCAACACAACATGTCACCTGCACTCCAAGATACTGGAGCTGTTGGAATGGGTTTGGAGGAGACAACAGAGATGCTGCGAGGGCTGGAATCCCTCTCCTCTGGAGAGAGGCTGAAGAGCTGAGGGTTTTCACCCAGAGAAGGCTCCGAGAGACCTTAGAGACCCTGCCAGTATCTAAAGAGGCTCCAAGTGAGCTGGAGAGTGACTTAGACAAGGGACTGGAGTAACAGGACACGGGGAATGGCTTCCCACTGACAAAGGGCAGGGTTAGATGGAATATTGGGAAGAAATTCTTTCCTGTGAGAGTGGCAAGGCCCTGGCACAGGTTGCCCAGAGAAGCTGTGACTGCCCCCATCCCTGAGAGCATTCAAGGCCAGGTTAGATGGGGCTCAGAGCAACCTGGCCTAAAAAGGTGTCCCTGCCCATGGGGGCTGTAACAAGATAATCTTTAATGTCCCTTCCAACCCAAGCCAGTCTGTGATTCTGTGATTCAACCATTTAATTCCATTTTCCATCCAAGCTTCCTTTAGTTAAAAGGTCAATTCCAACAAACTCCTGTTTTCAATGGTCTTGTCAACATAAAAATTTGCCACTGCAAGTGTAAGAACACCCTTGTCACTCCCAGCTGCATCCAGTACCCTATCTCTAACTCCTACATGGAGGCTTAATGACAGATTTATCCTCTAATGCCTGTGCTATTATCTTGTACACAATAATTTGCTGTAAAGCTTCAGTGAGACTGTGAATGGTACAAAGAGGCTCCTGGTGGCCAAGATTATTTTTTCCCCAAACATTAATAATCAAGCTCTAAGACACACATATACGCGCACATACACGCACACACACATATACATATGTACAGAGAGCAAGTCTGTTTGGATAAGCCAGTTGTGTACAAAGACGTAACAATGTGAAATATATTAATGAATTAATTTGAAACTTGGACAATGGAGTGAATGTGAGCTGGATGGGGAGGGACTAGTATCTCTAAACATCCCTGCTTAGGGCCCATCAAGCACAGTAGTGGCACAAAAGAGGAGAAAAGTAATGAGCCTTCAAGAAGGTGACTTTACCACTGGCTGAAGGAGGTTATGAGCAAAACAATCAATGGACTGGAAAGGCTGAAACCAAGTCATTTGGCAGAGAAGAACCATGTTGCCATCCATTTATAAAGCCTGTTTGAGTCAGCAGCCCCCAAATCATCATTATTGCATTGCCTGAGGACCATTGAATGGTCTTAATTTTCACCATCTTTCAAGGAGGGCTTTCAAGGAGGAAGAATTGTTGTGCAGGCTATTATGATTAAAACATCACAAAACCAGGAATGAAGGTGACGGTGAACAATGCAGAGGGCAAAGAGCTGAGTCAGATACATAGTTGTGGGTGAATAACTCTAAGAGTAACATCCCAGCCAGAGTGGAGAGGTGCATATATGATGCAAAAGGGTGAGATAAATCCTCATGATCAGACTAAGTGGCACATCTAGGCAGCTTTGTCACACAAAATCAAATTTGCGGACCTCAGGGTAAACACCAGCACCCCTAGGATTGTTTCCTTCTTTCCACTGCTGTTGTCACCTTTGATCTGCTCTCCAGCCTCCAGCCTGCACTCAGTTTCCTGTGATCCACAACCACAGGGAGAACATAGTCTGAGCCTGATAAATCCATCATCACCTGCAACAGCCCAGGAGCCCAATGCCATCCCTACCTCCTGGCAGCTGATCACCTGCCAAGGGAACCGCATAGAGTCTGGGGAGCCTAACACTGGGAGATCTCACAGCAGAAATCTCAGAAACTAGGGAAAGGTGTATCTGGGGATCTGGAGAGAGGTTAAATCAAACAATAATGACACCTCCTGGTGTTAATCAGAACCCTGTGGAAATCTGCCAGTTTATACCACTCTGAATTTCCCTGTGTATTATAAACTTATGGGTCCTGCTAAGAAGGGACACATGTTGGCCATTCCATATAGTAATTTTCATGTTGTCTCCATACAGGTTCAAGCCTGTACAGATGATGAACTCAATGTTGGTGTCACCAAGGAAGCCAGCCTATGCAGCCTGCTGGAAAAGCTCCCAGGGTGATCATAGTCTGAGCCTGCTTGCAGCAATAATCCATCTGTAAATGTCATGTTTATCCCTGGAAAATGGGTCAGGATCAGGTCAAAGTTCTGCCAACATCCCATTTAATTGCCTGTACATCTGTTCTCCAGTGCATTGGTCTAGGAGCAGCAACTCGTCCCCCCTGTCCTCCAAAAGGACAGATGACTGTAAAATTTGCCACACAGTTAAACAAAGCAGTCCACAGCATGGATGCTTTGACAAAACAGCATCTTTATTGACAGAATGCTGTAGGATTGGAAAAAGTGTTGCCACAGGCAGATCTGGATAGGCTGGAGGAACCAGAACAGCATGAAAAGAGCCTGTAGCAGGACTTCTGCCCCTGCCACCAGAAAGCTTATCTGTTGTTTGTTAGCTGGTGCAGTAACTCAGGGCATCTTGCTCTGAGTTAAGCACCACATAAGCCTTAGTGAAAGACAGTTTTGCCTTATAGTGAGTTATTTTGGTGCCACAGGATTGATACTTTCAGCTGACAGTAAACATCTTGCTGTGGAAGCAGATTTGGGAAGATAAGCTGGAATTTCTGACTGAGAGACACTTCAGTTTCCAAACTATAAAAGCTACACCATATTTGCACAAGGCAGAAATCTTCTGCACATTCCTCAGAATGTGTGGAGTCTTATCCCCAAAGTTAGGATGCCGACTTTCATGGTTACTCCCCTGGCAGACTGATAGAACTTTGTGTACCCCATCATCAATTGGTGGTAAATTACATTGACTCCTAATCATTGACTCCTGTTTCTTTGCTAGCTATAATATTGGTATATTTTTATCATGCACTGTTTTATGTAATCTAGTAGTAGTCCTTTGTTTTAACTTGTGTAGTAAGTAACTCTGTTTAAGGCCTTTTTTCTGTTATCTCCTGTCTATTCAATACATAATTTTATAATAGACCTGATTGGTCATTCTTAAGACCTTGCAAGCCAGAGTGATTTAGCTGTGGGTCACCTGAGTAAAGCTGATGCCAAAAATCTGAACCTAAGGCAGGACTTGGTTAAGGCTCTCACTTGATCCATAAGAGAGCCAAAGTACTCTTTTGAGAGTTTGCTGGGCCAAAGAGCATCCCATATCTCACTCTCTGTTCAAGACAACACACACAACTGCACAGAACTACGGACGTTAATCAACTAGGCCCATCTATTAGAGTCCCAGGGATAAAAACCCTTGAGAAAAAAACCTTCCACGTTAGGAAAAGTGGAAGAAATTGCAAAGACAACATAGCACTGAAAATTCTTCTCTATGTGCAAAGGTTTTTTTAGTGCAATTCATGGTGAATGCAATGAAGTAATTCAAATATCCAATGGGATGCAGAGAAACTGGCAGCTGCCTGCCTCTGCTCATCCCCATGCGAAAAGGGCACAATGAATCACTGAATCTTTAAGAATAGAAAAGCCCTCTAAGATCATCAAATCCAAACAATCCCTCAGCACTGCCAAGCCCACCACTAACCCATGTTTCCAAGTGTTATATCTATCTGTCCCTGTTAAATCTGTCTGAAATCCCTCCAGGATGGCGACTCTACCAATGCCCTGGGCAGCCTGTGTCAAGGCTGAACAACTCTCATCTGATGGTCTTGTGAGCTTTTGGGTTCTAGTGAGATTCTTGGCAGAGAGATGTTTTGAGCACCTCATTTAAAGTGTCTGAAGACACAAATTGCAGATGAACTAAAAATGCATTTTTTCAGCCCAGCTGCTTTGTCTGCCATGGAGAGAAGGCTGACGCCAGACAGTCACCGAATTCTCATCTGCTGCTCAAACTGCTGTGTGAAGCTCCTGTTTTTTTGGTTTTTTATCCTGAGAGAGCAGCCAGCACCATTTTGTACTGCATGTTGTGAGCAGGTATTTTCCCTGGCATTTTGGGTTTTTGTTCCAGTGTGTGTGGGTGGGTAAGGTCTGACAGTTTAATATTTAGCAGTTATTTACTTTTTTCTCCCTTGCCTTGTGGGCATTCTGTTTGTTAATAAACTGTTGGGTTTGGGTTTTTTTCACTTTCATCCATTAATATTCATTTCATATTGGTGGAAAGGGATTGTTGGAAACCTTTTAGAGGAGATAACACATTAGAAGAATGTCCTCTCCAAAATTTGTCTCAAAACTGAGACATTACAATCTGAGTTTCAGTTAATATATGAAAGCAATTCCAGTTTGGGCTTCCATAGAAGAACTAATCACCTGGTTTCAAACAGTTTACATGTCCAAGGTGGGAACAAGGCAAATGCTAGGAAAAAGGAGGTTATGAATAGGGATCCCCGTGAACATTCATGGAGGAGACACTGAGGAACAGGAACCTTGCCCACTGAGTAAAGAAGTAGTAAACCAAGTCCCATGGCAAAGTTAATACCCAGATATCACAGAATTGCAGAATGGTTTGGGTTGGAAGGCACATTAAAGATCATCTTGTTCCAGCCCCCTGCCATAGGCAGAGATACCTTCAACTATACCAGGTTGCTCCAAGCCCCACTCAACCTGGCTTTGAAAACCTGCAGGCATGGGCCAGCCACAGCTTCTCTGGGCAGCCTGTGCCAGGGTCTCACCACCCTGACAGGGAGGAATCTCTTCCCAATATCCCACCTAACCCTGCTTTCTGTCAGTGTAAAGCAATTCCCCCTCGTCCTGTCACTCCCTGTCCAAAGTCCCTCTCTGTCTCCCTTGGAGCCCTTTTAAGTACTAGAAGAGGTTCTAAGGTGTCCCCAGAGCCTTAACCCTGTGGTAATTAAGTTTTTTCTTGCACTGGGCTGGACACACAGCTGAAAGTCCAATGCAAAGAGTTTTGAATACTGCCTACTTCTTCTGTCCATACTGCTCATGACAGGTAAATTTATCATCTAACTCTGCAGTTGCCTGGCATTATCCCTGCATCCACCTTCAGTGACCCTGCAGAGCTGAGGGAGATAATAATGTGAGGTCATAGCTCATAACTGCTCTCACAGCAAGGGATGCCTACAGGATAGACAAGCCTGCAGCTCAGCTCAGAGGCCAAGTAGCCAGGATAACCTTGTTTTCTGTTCAGTTGCTGAACTTGGGGTTCTTGTAACAACCAGGTATCATGTAAGTGATCTTAAGTTTTAACATTTTAGAACCTCCAAGGCAAATGTACCTCCTGTAAAAGCAAATCACATACACATGCTTAGGGTCCAAAGACACCAAATTTTATCCTGTTTTAGTGTATAAAGTCGAATACAGACATGTAATCCAAACTTCTTGTATTTAGATATGCTTTGGGTGCATAATATACTATTAGTGGAAATGGAAGGAGAATTCAAATCCATGATGCTTTATCCATCCTCAAGGCATATATTCTAGTGGCACTCCCACTGTGCAGAGGTTTAAAACCATAGAATCATGGAATAGTTTGGGTTGAAAGGGAGAGATCATATAGTCCACCTTCCCTGAAATGAGCAGGAATATTTTCAACTAGATAAGCTTGCCTAGATCAGGTAATGGTTTATATTTATTATGCAAATAAAATAATAATAATAAAAACATAATACTAATAAAACACATACATTTTATATATACTATATAAATATTTACATAAACTACATTAAATGCATAGTAATAAAAATATTGTTTAAGATATTTTTTGCAAGAACTACTCTGGCAGAAATCCCTTGAATCCATCCACTGGGGTACCAGGTCCAACAAAATGTCTATTCCACAGCAAACATTTCTGCAGCTTGATGTGCTGCATTTCCCCATTTCCAACCATGTCCCAAGTGTGTAACACAGGTCAGGGAAAGTGAGACATGCTACACACAACATAGGTAGTGTGACAACAACACAGCCTTGAATAATGCAATACAGATGTGGATGAATGCAGATTAACCTACATTTGGTCCAGTCACCTGCCTCTGCCATGCTTATGTGTGTGTATTTAGTGTTCCTATTTCTTTACAAAACTTTATATATATAATGAATCTAAACTATTTTTTTTAACATTCAAAAGTGACAAGCCAGTCACTGGCTTTGACAGAATTCTGGTAATCAATTGATGCTTTCCTGTACAATGCTGCCACTCAATGTTTCTGTAGTTGAAACTAAGAGGCTGTAATTCTTTTTAACTGGAAAGACCATAACAGATCCAGGTGTGAACTAAGTAGATGAAAGAAGAGAGCTGAAGCTTGAGCAAACATCTTAAGATAAAGGATTATTGAGCTAAGAGAAAGGCTGAGTTGGATTTCCCCTCCCATCTTTACCCTTAAATACTGTGTTATTGCAAAGACAGCAAAATCCAGTTATAAAATTGGTTTGTGCTGTAGACATTAAGGTGCAGAGTTTGCATAACATAGGTGGAATTACTGGAGAGGAAATGTGAATTATTCTGTTGAAATTGCCCTGGGTGCTGTGAGGAAGGTTGTTCTAAAAAGCACCATGAAAACCTAGGACAAGGCAGAAGGGGTTTAAACTGAAAGAAGGGTGATTTAGATTAAATATTAGGAAGAAATTCCTCACTGTGAGGGTGGTGGTAATGCCCTGGCACAGGTTGCCCAGAGCAGCTGTTGCTGCCCCATCCCATCATTGTCATGACCCACTTCATCAAGGCCAAGCTGGATGGGGCTTGGAGTAACCTGGTCTAGTGGAAGGTGTCCTGTCTATGGCAAGGGGTGGAACTGGGTGGTCTTTTAAGGTTCCTTCCAAGCCAAATTCTTCTGTGACTCTGTGACTAAAGTGGGATGAACAGGCAGATTCAGGGGACAGTGAGGGAAAACTGGGAGTTGGGAAAGCTGCTTCATCTGGGAAGAGACAAAGCTTAGGATGCCCATGCATCTTTTTAGGAAACCATACAACATACCAGCACAAGTCACTGGGACTGTGTTGGTGTAACGGAGAGCAGAATAAGGGCCATTAGAGTTTATCACTTGTAATAGTGTAACACTCAATTCATTCCACTTCCAGTTAACTTATTTTTCTTTAGAAGCTATCCCTACCAGAGGGAGACACAAAAATTAGATGAATTGCAGGAAATGAAAAAATGCTCTGCATTTTTCTACCCCAAGCTTGGGAAACTGCCAGGACCACTTAAACATCACTAATGTAATGGGGAGGGCTCATTGACTCCAGCTCTGTAACAACTTGATTAGTCCCATGGTACCAAATCTGTAAATACTGGGACCACCAAAGCTGCCTCGGGGGAGTATGGGGAAGAGACAGCAGAAGGCACTGGAACAGATGGCTCTGCTGTGAAATCTCCTCCTAATTACTTAAAAACAAGGACTGATATGAGTGAACAAAGCAACTAGTGGTCTTTGCAAGTACCACACTGTCCACAGCAAAGCCATCACAGTGTAATAAAGAGGAATAAGGATGACTGTAAGAAAGCTTTATATGGAAAATGGTGAGAAACTATCTTGTGGAAGAGGGTTGTTTTATAATTAATTGGTTGCTTTCAAGGTCTCCTTCAGTGTAAAACTCTGCAAGCAAATCTTAAGACCAGATGGATTGCGTGTATATCAAAGGTGCTCATGTCCAGGGAGCCCCACTGTGCTCCATCAAAAGCATCATGCTGAGCATACCAAAAATATCAGGGAGACACACCATTCACACACACATGAGAAAGAAAATCCCAGGCTATGTGCACAGCTGCCTGTTCCAGCAAAGGTGCTCTAGAATTATTGTGTGCAGCAGTCAAAGCCTGGAGAGCTGCACAGGCTGGGAGAAAACCACAGAAGCATTTAAGAGACTTAGAGCCTATTCCCATTTTGGGGAGCATCTTGCATTGACATGATTTGCGAAGCTGATGGGATGTTACCACCCAGGGATCTGATGTCCTGGGGTCTTCTGGCACCTCCAAGCCCAGCCTGAAACATCTGGAGGAGGTTGCAGATGAGCCACTTGCTTAGAGAGAGTGCTTGCACTAATGCTCATGTGGCCAGAAACGCCTGGTCTAGAGGATGGTGTCACCATAATGTAGATGTAACAGCCTTAAAAAAATACCTGGATCATGAAATCACTTCCCAAGAAAGGTACCATTAACATAGAACTGAATAAAAATATTCCTCCACTACACAGTCTCTGCATGAATCACCCATGCCACACCTACCTGTCAAACCCAGCTGCCAGCACGCAAAAGTGTGCACAACAATCTCTTTCTTAAAGAGAAAAAGCTCCCAGCCAGTAAAATTAGGAACTAAAAAAATAGAAGTACCACTTTTATAAGTCTTCTGTGAAGAACTAGAAGGAGAATTTGATGTTGCAATGCACTTTTGTGCACACAGCAGATGTTTACAGCCCCCAAGCCATTTGTATCCTGCTGGGTGAACAATTTGTCTCACTTGAAAATGAGGCGATCTACAAATACTTCTTCCTTGGGAGTTGTTCAAAACTTAATCAAAAAATAAAACATGCTAGGGAAAAATGTATTAAGCAGGTATTTAATTGAGAGAAGAGATGATGGAAAAAGACAGAGTTCTTGTCTCCCAGGCAGAGCATGCAAGCTTTAAACACACTTTAGATTGATACTAATTGCAATTGACAGAGCAGAAAGGCTCAGAAAAAGCACTCCTTCCATTCCCATAAATAATTCACCTCCTGTAGCAGTTCATAAAATGTTCATATTAAGTAATAATTCAATTTTACGTTGCAAAAAACCCCAAACATGCGAGCCAAGACAAAAATCAACTCAAAGGAGGATGGAAAAATGATTGCTTGGAAGCTGTCATTACTAAAGCAATTCAATGGGGTCATTCTTGGCTGTACTCTGCTCTGTTCAGTCAAATCCTGATCCTGCCCTGAATAAGGTGTTTTCCATTCATCTCTGCAACAGCTACCTGAAGCCTGCTCTTGAGTCACAGTATATTTGAAAATACTTCTATGATCATCAAATTCAACCATTAACCCAGCACTGCCAAGCCCACTATTAACCCATGACTCGAAGTGCCACATCCACACACTTTCTGAACACCATGAAGTGTTTTCCAGCCAGGCAGGGCAGGTTCAGTGGTCCTACATTAAGCTCTGCTGTCAAGCAATGATGCTTTTGATTTCAAGTCAACATAAATGAGAGAAGACTGTGAGCCCACTAACAGGTTATTTGGTGTTGACTGCGAAGATACCCCAGCATGGGATAAGACTTCAACAGTTGGACCCCAGCATGGGATGGAGGACCGAGAGGATGGCAGGGAGGAGAAAGGGTAGTGGGACAATTACTGATGATCAGCAGAAGCCATTAAAATAATAGAAATCAAATATCACCACATACACCCAGGCAGCTTTTATTGAAATTCTAATTGTTTCATCCAGCCTGTGCTCTGGGGAGCATAAAGAAAAGCTAGCAGCTCCAAGGTCACTGCAGACAAAAAAAAAAAAAAAAATCAATGCAGAGAATGAGTGATAATGACTTTTTTTTCTCCTAGATTCACAGAAAGGGACTCTGGAGATATCCTCCTGCCATCTCCAGAGATGCACAATATCCCTTGGACTTTGTCCAGCAATGCACTTAATACATTTTAAACTTTGACATCCAAGTTTTGCTCCTCTTGGCTGTGACAACCGCAGGTTTGTGCATCCTAACCCACTGTTACATCTCATAGATGCAAAGATAATAATCAATATCTGTCTTCCAAAGCCATTCCATACTGTCCAGCTTCCTGAAATGACTATGTCTGCTGCACTCCTGGTCTCTCTAATGGATGTCCTCAGAACCTTCTCTGGTCCATGACTGCTGAAGTACAAAACCAAAACCTGAACAAAAAAAGTCTACCCGAGTCTTGACTATTGTGGAAAGATGTCACATCCTCTCCATGTATCTCAGTACATTACTTGCCCCAAAGTACTTACTTCGGAGTGCTTTTGATGTTAATTTATTGGTTTTTTTAAACAAATAACAATTACTGACAGATTTGTGATTCCCTGCAGAATTGTTGCTCCACCAGCTGTTCCCATTTGCATCAGCACTGCTGCTGATCCCTACCTCTTTGTCATTCCCTGCCCTCACCTCTCCTAAACTGCCACTGTTTTGTTTCAAGCTGTTTCTTCAAGATCTCTTTGAATTCCAATTCATACAAAATGATTTAGTGCTGTGGTTTGAAAGCAAAACCAGTGAGACACTCCAAGGTCAGAAATACAATTTAATAGGAAGAGAAAAAAAAGTAAAATAAAATAAATGCAATAATACAAAAGACCGCTGACAGAGTCAGAATACAACCTGACACTCTGTTGGTCGGGGTGTTGGAAACAGTTCAAAAGTAAGCCTTCCTGAAGTGGCAGATGTGGTCCTGTTGGAAGTACAGATGGTCCCATAGATAAAACGGTCCAGAGATGGGTCCAGTCTTCCTTCAGGAGTCCTGGGGGAACACTGGATGTCTGGTGATACTTGTGGCTCCTTTTTATCTATGGAAATGGTTTGGCTCCTCCTCCCTGGGAAGAGCCTCTCACAATGGGATGTGATGTGGCATGTCATTGGTGAGCTTTAATGACCCATTAACAGAAGATATCCCCATGGAGGTAGTGGAAGACTGAACAGAGATAAGAAACAATGCCCCACCCAGTTTTAACAGCTGGCTTGTTATCAGAAAAGCAGTCACCTCTTCCCTTCTGGAGTTACAACAGATAAAAAAAAAAAAACACCTCCCCAACCGGGTTTCAACAGATGGAATAGAATAACTTTTTTTTTTTGGTTACAAAACCCAAGAGATTTAGCCAAACATAAGTGAAAGACTCAGCACGAGAATACATGGATAGAATATGGCTCTGGACAGGCTCTCAGTTGGGAGGGTCCTAATGCCACATTCTGCCCTTATAAATCTCTTACCTGTAACACAGTATCAATTAGAATTAGAGGAGAAACATAGTGCTGCAAATGTAAACTGCCTGTGGGACATTTAAGGTATCCTACACCTAAAGAGGCTCCATGAGAGCTGGAGAGCGACTTTGGACAAGTGTCTGGAGGAACAGCTCAAGGGAGAATGGCTTCTGACTGCAAGAGGGCAGGGTTAGATGGAATACTGGGAAGAAATTCCTCCTTGTATGGTCCTGGCCACAGGCTGCCCAGAGCAGCTGCAGCTGCCCCATCTCTGGACATGTTCAGTGTCAGAGAGTCCTACGGATGAGCTATTCAAGGATGAATCTGAGATAAATAACCCCTAAGTGATATGAAAGACCTGCGAAAAACCAAGTTTGTAGTCATCAGCTGAGAAAAACGCAAGGAATGACATAAGGACTTGAAAGCTGATGTCCCTCAGGCTGTTCACCAGACATCCTCGTCAGACCACCTGAACATGGACATCTCTCTACCTGCAAGGTGGGTATAAATGAATGAAATCAACGGAAAAGAGGAGAAATCTAGATTTTTATATATTTTGTAAATAAGTATCTTCTCCTTCCACAATATCTTACACTGAACATTATACAGTAATTTCCTACAATATTTCATAAGTAGACCATTGATCATTTGTTCTTGTGGAAGCTTGAACACGTTTCCAGCACCTGTGCAACTTCCCTAGGGATGTCTCCACATAGCATAGAGGTATAGAGTGTGCACAGCAATTGAGGTCATGGTGATTCCCCTCATTTCTCCTTTTGCATAGCACATGCATGCAGTTTCTATGTCAAGGGCATAGCCCTGAACCTGGACACTGCCAGACTCTAGCACCCAGTAATACTTCTATGGGCTGGAATGTAGTGTCTGCTGAAATCCAGACTAGAGACCAGGTTAAATCAAAACTGTTTGCAAGTGCTTTGAGACCTTAAAACAAAATACAGCCTCTATTTCAGTGCTTACAGCTCCCCTCATTAGAGCAACATGGGTATAAAAGTGGGGTACAGCAGTGCACCACCTTCACATCTTCACTTATCCCAGGCCATAATAACAAGACAAGCCTCTGTTTCCTCCTATTTTGCATCATGTCCTAAGTCTGACATGAAAAGACCTATTTTACACAATCATCCAGTTTGATTTCCCACCCAATTTCCATATCAAACATCAGTGTGATATAGTTCAAAACCTGGTTACTAGATCCCAGCACTAACTCCTTGGAGCACCCTTACTGCCCAAGAGGGTGTGAGAAAGATGATGATATGTATGTCACCACTGATGGACTGCTAGACACCAAGACCCACTGGAAGACCAAAGATTGAGATAGGAAGGGCTGAACAGGCACACCTGGCTGCAACTCACAACCACAGTGTGTTGAGTTTAAAGAAACATCTTTCAGTTATTCACTGCCAGCTTTGGACATCGCATCATCCCGCGAGATCTTTGTTCTAGAGGAAGCTGAGGGCTTCCCCAAACCGCATAACTCCAAGAGCTGGGTTGTGCAAACACTTACCAAAAATACTGCCAAGATTTCAGTGACTAGAGGTACCAGCAGAAACCCAACCAGACAACCATTCTCTAAGGCAACAGATGTGCTTGTGTTTTCTGAGGGTTTCCAAATTTCAGAGCAGCCAGGGAGACAAATTGCAACTCGTCATGAAAGAGAAATCTCTCTTGGGAGGATGAAAATCCTCCATGTACAGGGATCAGCATGCCATGTTAGTATGCAGTCCTAGAGCAAGCATGGAGAATTTTGGGATATGAGGCTGGGGAGAATCTCAAGAACACATTCAATTCTTTCCATGTTCTGGGACTAGGATCAAGCAATGGACCTTCATATCTCCTCTGAGGGTTGGCTGGCCTTCTGGAGATGCTACAGTCAGTGGCTGGAACAACCTGTCCTATGTCATCCCAGAATTCACACCAGCCAAATGCTACAGACTCTCTCAGCCTTGTGGGTTACACACAGCCATGGGAGAATTTCTGAAACACCAGGAAATCACCTCTCCCCTTAAAGCAAGTAGTGGCTGCCCCATCTCTGGAAGTGTTCAAAGCCAGGCTGAATGGGGCTTGGAGCAACCTGGTCTAGTGGAAGAGCCCATGGCATGAGGTGGAATTGGATGACTTTAAAGGTCCTTTTCTACCCAAACCATTTTGTGATTCTGTGATCCTGCTCTGAGCTTTGTTCCAGTGCTGCTGTGTTGTCAGAAGCTTTTGCCCACCAAGGGAGGCTCAATCACTGCAACTTTCAATGCCACCTTACCTGCTCTCTGATGATAATGCTGCCAAAACCCATCCCAGTTCACCAAAGGGAACACATATTTTTTTCTTGTGTCCTACCTCCACTGGGCGGCTTGCCAACACATCCCTCTCTGGGAATCCTCTGTATGAGTTACCATAGCTGCTGACTGACACTGTGACAAAAAACTATGCTGCTTGGCTGAGACCCATGCCTTTGTCCCCTGGATGTACAGAATACCTGGCTGGGGGCTATCACCCAGCCATGGCAAACCCAACCCAGGGCTTTCATATCTTCACAGGATCTTGCTTGGGCAACTTTCAATCCCACCTTTTTCCCCTCATCTCACATCTTCTACACATCCATTTATGTCCAAATAACAAGAGCACAAAGCATGTTCAAAGTCCCAATCTGCAACCCAGCATGCTGGTGTCCACAAATCCAGCACACTGGAATAAACAGAACTTGTTGGCTAATTCCCTCCCTAGTTTTAGGAACTTCACTGATAGCCTGCTCTGATGCACTGGTGGAAAAGTGTGGCTCCAGCTGCAAAAGAGTTTGCAAGATACCCAGGGTCTTTTCAGCTTCCTGCAGAAGCTCACAGTGATGGAACTACACAGTCAAAATGGATGTGAGAAGGGAGAGGCGCTGCCTGTGCAGTGAAATGGCATCCTGAAGGCATTTGCAGATTTTCCTTTAAAGTCTCATACAAGAAACTAACCAACAGCCCCACTGCTGCCCCAGTCTGGGAATGGGACCACTCAGGGTTCACATCCCTGCCTGTGTTTCCAGCCCATCAGCGTGTTGGGATTCCTTTGCCTGATTCCTTTCAGGCAAAGCTCCCTGGACAAGACCAGATGCACAGCCTCCTTCAAGGTGAAAGGCAAAGTGAAATTTGGGAGGAAGCTCAGCAATCACATCTGAAGAATTTCCTTCTCCTGCTGGGTATCCGGGTCTGGATAACCTCTCCTTTTCCCATTCATCCATCACAAAGACATTATTAGCTCTCACAGGCTATTTTTCTGCTCAACCTTGCAGACGCTGAATTAGAAAACAGAGATTTCTCACTGGAATACTTCGCAAGATTGCTGGTGCCTGACTACTGGTGCTTGGCTACTGCTCTTTTTTCTTGTGTTTTAAAAGGGTTAAAGATGTGTGATGCTGTGCAGGTGCTTTGCTTCTCAGAAAGGGGAAAAAATCAGAAGACGGTGGTCTTAAAAAAACTAGTGGCCTTCTGTAGGGAATCTATATACTAATTAATCAAATTAATTAATCCCAGAATGTCTTGGAATGGGAAGGACCTTAAAAATCATCTTGTTTGGACTCCCTTCCATAGGCAGGGACACCTTCCACTAGACCAGGTTGCTCCAAGCCCTGTCCAACCTGACCCTGAACACGAAAAGAACAGAGCAGCCACAGCTTCTCTGGACAGCCTGTGCCAGGGCCTCACCACCCTCACAGGGAAGAATTTCTTCCCAATATCTTATCTAAATTCCCTCTTCTTCAGTTTGAACTCATTCCACCTTGTCTTGTCACTACTGTTCCTGATGAATAGTGCCCCTCTGGTTTCTTGTAGGCCCCTTCAGATACTGCAAGGTGCTGTGAGGTCCCCACACAACATTCTTTCTCCAGGCTGAATCACAGCTCCACCAAAGAACAAAACAAAACAAAATCCACCCACCCACCCACAAAAAAACCCAAAGAAAAAAAAACAAAAAAAAGTTTTAAAAATTAAAATTTTAAAATTAATTCTTAAAAATGTCAAGTTATATTTTTAAATTAACATAATTTTTTTTTTTTAAGAATAACAGCCTCCCCACCTTCTCACCACCAAAACCTCCTATTTTGTAGTGTTAACAGCACAGTTTGCAGCCAACTCACCAAAGCAGCAGCAGTCTCTCCATATGCACACAGTGCGTGCAAAGTGCTGCAGGGTCCCCTCTGCTGGAGGCACTTTTTGATTAAAAAGATATCACTAATTGAAAGAACAGTTTGCAATATAATGAGCTATTAATCAAAATAAAGCAAAATAGAAAGCAAAATGTGTTTGCAATAGAACACCTGCAATGCTGGATTTGGGGAGGAGAAATTACTTGGAGGCTAAAGGAGTAACTTGGTGAACAGCCCAGTTTGTATGCATAGCATTTTAATAATATATAATATAGATATAGATATAAACATAATATATAAAACATTAGTATATAAAATATATTAATCTTTTAAAAATATATAATTACTAATAGTTATATATCCATCCAATGTCCTTTATATATATATAAAGGACATTGGAAGGATATCTAGAATACTGAATTATACATCAACAGAAATAAAACTGTCATCCAATAAAACTTCCCTGAAATGGCCCTTTCCCTCCTGGCTGGTGTCCACCACAGTGGCAGAAGAGCATTCATGTTCTTGCCCCAATGGGGCAAAGCTTAGCCAAAGACACCATATGAATATATATATATATAAATACACTCAGACCAAAGAACAGTGAGATTGATGCAAGACTGAGTGAAGAAGTACTTAGAAAGCTTGTTTAGCTGGTAGGAGACAGGAAAAGGAAAGGTCATGCTCTAAATGTGACAAGAGACAGATTTATAACAGCTCTTAGTGATTTATTTGAAAAAGAAAGGACGGGTAATCTAAATTAGTTGATTTCCCTCCTCTTTATTTACACTTTGTGTCACAGTGGTGGCTTGAAGCCACCAAGTAAAAGTGGGATGTGCCCTACAGCATCAGCTCCTGCATCCCAAAGAAGCTGGTAGTCTCATCAGACACAGAATTGTGGAAGTAGAGGAGAGATGTCTGACCTGTCCTTTGACAAGATAACTCACTTAACAGACAAAAGAAATGTGAAAATCTATTTGATTTCAGCAAAGCATTTTATCCAGGGCCATGTGGGAAAAGATTAATTAAGCCATTGAACATGATTATCAGCAGAATGGGAAATCAGGCAAGGGAAATGACAATGATGAGTGTTGGAAGGCTGAGCTGCTGCCTGGAAGGAGGTTAGCAGTGTTTAACATTTTAAGGTTGACTTTGGCACTGAAAAAGTAGGGCAACATTGATGACACCTCCTAATGACACATTGTAATTGGGAGCACCAATGTATTGGAGGATCATGAAATTAGAGGAAGGAGGGGATTGACCTTGACTGCCATGTTCAAAATGGAATGAAAATTAATAGTTAATTCTGGGCTTGGTACTGATCACCAGATTTTTTTGCAATGGGATGTAACTGCCTAAGAAGGAGAAGAAGGATGGATGGAGTCCCTTCCAACAGGATACAGTTTTCTGTGAACTTCTCCAGTGTGGTTCCAATCTCATGAGCAGCATTCCTCCCAAAATGGCTGCAATGCGAGTCCCTCCCACAGGCAAACATTCCTTCCAAAACCGCTGCAGCATAGGTCACTTTTCCACGGGTGCAGTCCTTCCAAGGACAGGCTGCTCAAGCCTGGAAGCAAGATCCCTTCCTCTCCACCAGATCCCCACTGGATCACAGCCTCCTCCAGGGGATCCACCTGTTCTGGCATGGGCATCTCCCTCACTTGGCCTGCAAGTGGATCTCTGCATCCCCCTTGGATCCCCATGGGCTGCAGGGGCACAGCTGCTTCACCATGGTGATCACCATGGCCTGCAGAGCAATCTTGGTTCTGGTACCTGGAGCATCTCCTCCCCCTCCCTCCCCACTGACCATGGTGTCTCCATGTCATTTCCCTCGTGTTCTCACTTCCTCCCCTTCTCTGGTTACAAAAAAATGTGCCTCACTTTGTTTTGATTTTCTTCTTAAATACATTGTCACAGAGGCGTTACCAACATCTCTAACTGGCCCAGGTTTGGCCAGCAGCATGTTCACCTTCAGAGCCATCAGGGCTTGGCTCTGCCAAACACGGTGACTAGCAGCTTCTCACAGAAGCCACCACTGTGGCCCCCCCACTACCAAATACCAGGCCATGCAAAACCAACACAGCCTGCATCATCCATCTCCATGCCCTGTGTCTTAGTGAACACCAAGACCATTAGTCATTAGTTACTCATACAACCTGTCCCTGTGGTACCAGCAGACATTGTGTCTCCTCCTGCTACTAAAGGTATGTATCAAGTGACCCCTGAGACAGAGCTCAGCCTTTGCCAAAGCTGCCAAACACCTCTCTCAACAGCCTTTTCTGGATGGAAGAAAATATTCTGTCCCTTCCTTCCCACCTGAGAAAATTGGATCCATATGCCTACATGGTTACTTTAATAAACGCTCTCATAGCTGAAACAACAAGGACTTGGAGAATGGTATCCACCCAGGAATGTTGTCTGACAGTGGAGTCTGAGATAACTCTCACTCATGCTATTAAACCTGTTCAAACTCTAAACCCAAAGTGGTTGCATCCAAACATTGTAGGGATAATTTCTTGGCTTGGGAGTGGGTGAGACCAAACTCAATGTGAGAAGAGGGCTAGGGACAGTTCCAAGAACTGAAGTGTACATGATTTTTCTACACCCAGGAACATGTCCTGGGACTCTTTAATTTACTAGTACAGACATAGATCTGATCACATATTTCAGAAGGCAAATTTCAGAAGGAAAATTTCCCATCTTACAGCATAAGCAGTGTTACTAGCATTCTCACCAAGATAGGATATGTCCTCCACTGGAGATTTTCAAGAATAAGTTAGATAAAATCACAGAAACACAGGGATTGGAAGGGACCTTAAAGCTCATCTTGTTCCACTTGCCTGCCATTGGCAGGGACACCTTCCAGTAGACCAGGTTGCTCCAAGCCCCATCCAACCTGGCCTCAAACCCTTCCAGGGATGAGGTAATCACAGCTTCTCTGGATAACCTGCACCAGGGCCTCACCACCCTCACAGCCAAGAATTCCTCCCTGATATCCCTTCTTAACCCTGCCCTCTCACAGTGGGAAGCCATTCCCCCTTATTCTGCCCCTCCAAGTCCCTCTCTGGCTTTTGGAGCCCCTTTAGGCACTGGCAGGGGCTCTAAGGTCTCCCCAGAATCTTCTCTTGTCCAGTCTAAACACTCCCAGCTCTCCCAGCCTGTCTTCAGAATAAGGAAGAGCATGAATTTCTTGCCCTTTTGTGTCTTGGTCCAGCCTTCCTGTGTGAACATCCTTCCCTAAATTATCTCTGCTGTATCTCTGAAAACCAGGCAGCAAGTCTCCAGTGCTGACTCATTCATCGCTATAGCTACTACAAATTCTCATTTGTTCCACATCTTTAGTACCTCCAGGATTTGAGATGAATGACAGAACATTAGCAACAGGCAATTCATTAATACTAGCGGTGGTCCAATATTTTCCACTGAAACCTATATTGTCTTGTTTCCTCTGCTAGGAAAGGAAGTTGGTGGGAGGGAAAAATAATTGGTTTGGTAAAAAAAAATTAAAAATCCGGTTTTACAATATTACTTCTCGGGGGGAAACTAATTTTCTTAGTACTCATTTTGATACCTTACAAAGGGGGTAAATGGTTCCTTTCCCTTTTGTTTCTTTTTTTCTTCAGGGAATTATGGTAACAAAAGAGGCAGAATGCAAGACAAAGAAGAAGGGGGGAAAAACCCCAAGAAACATGTAATTCTGCCATTTTCCCATAATTTCCAAATAAAAATGGAAAGCATTCATTCATTCCTTCTTTTATTTTTGCCAAGTGTGCTTTTAATTGTTTCACATCCACCAGCAAATGCCATTGTGTGGACATTTTGTCGCTTGTTCTCTCTGGTCCCAAACCCCCAGGGTCAAGTCCAACCCACTCCATCCTTTGCTGCAGCAGGGAGAAATGCTCTGCCCATCCCATCCAGAAGTTCAGAGGGAAAAATCTCCTCACCCAATACAGATAAAGCCCTCACAGAACTGAACAAGAAACAACTTCATCCACCACCAGCAGCTTTCCAAGGGGCTGGTCACTGACCTGACTGAAGGATTCCCTGCTCCTTGGTTCCTCAGGGTCCACAGGCCACCCTGAGAAGCAGGACCAAAGAGAAGAGAGATGGGTGAAGGACATGTAACCTGCCTTGGTTACCTAAATTTAGGCAGCTGATAGGCTGGGGAAGGAAACTGAGGCAAGAAGCCCCTCAATGCTGGAACCTTGCTTGACCACAGCACACCCAGTGAGAGCAGTGGGAATAAGTATATAAATAAATCCCATGTATAACTGAATAGTTAATAAATTATTGTTAATACATATATAAATATATAAATATAAATAATGTAAATACCATTAATAAAATAAAGAAATACTAGAAATATTAGAAATAAGTCCTGTCTATTCTGTAGGATCCCTGTGCACAGGCAGTCTCCAGCAGACATCCACAGTGCTGCCACTCTGGCCTCACCAACGGCTTCTGCCTCAAATGCTAATACCGATAAATCACTCAATTCCCTCTGGCTGGGAGGGACCTCCATCTTCCTCGGACAATCACTACCAGGCACCACCTCTGCTCTGTACCTCTGGGTGGACCTGGGAGGAGGTCACAGCCACATGGTCTCTGTGCTATTCATCTGTCTAGGTACACAGAGGTTAAAAAAGAGAATTCTTCCCTTTAGCGTGGACTTCCCCCATGACCTTGGGCTCATCACTTACTCTATCCAATGCTCTCAGGTATTCCTCACATGGCAATAATACCCAGTGGTATTATTACCCAGTGGGACAGAGCAAGCTTAAAAACTACTGCTGGTCTGCTCCTTGGTTTCATCAAGGAATTGTTTCCCAGCCTTGGAAACACTGATTTGCAGCAGGGACAGAGGACCGTAAGGAAATCTCCCCCCTACTCTCTGCTGATGGGGAGCCTTCATCCATGCACAAGGAAGAAAAGCCCCATGTGAGCCATCCTTGCTCCTCTCTAGCCAAGAGGTCATTAGGAAGTAATTTTTGGCTGCTGGGTGGCCCATAAGGTTGCCCCAATAGTCTGTGAGACTCTATCCTTGGAGATGTTCAATACTCACCCAGCATGTCAGCAGCCAGGTTCTTGGCAGTAACTAGGATTTGAAGAATTTGGTTTTTAAAAAGAATCCAAACAATGGATTGCAAAATGCCTAATTTGAACAGGATGGAAGATGCCTAATTTGAACAGAAGATGAGAACAATTAGCCAAAACATCACTTATGCATTAATGAAGAGGCACTTATGTTCTATAGCTGAGCGTCAGAGCAAACACTTCTGCAATATGCGGCAAGAAAGAAAAACATGAAAGTGGGAGAATACTTTTCCCAAGTGTAAAGAAAAGCCCTAAGAGTATTGTGAAAGCCAACAAGCAACACAAAGAAAGCTGAATCTTTCTAGTTCTTAGATTTAACATGCCTGCTGATCCAACCTCTTTCCTTGGGGAGGAATCCTAGCCCAGTGGCTTAGGAATTTGCTAGAGCAGACTGGAGGGAGAGGAAGGTGAGCAATCTGCATTTAAATACACAAATAAGTCTAATTATCCTTTGTAGTAGTGGAAGAGAAGCAACACATCGGCTCTCCAGTTCCAGGAGAGCTTTCTGCTTTAGCCCTGCTACCTCCAGCACAAGCCCAGACCTTGCAAGGTGAGCAGACAAAAAGCTGAGTCTCAGTTCATAGCAGGTTTAAGGGCTGTGTCACTCCTGGAGACTCTTTTCCCAACCCCTGCAAAACAGAGCCCCCAAAAATCCTTGATCATTTTCTTATGTCTCAGCCAAGCACCACCATCACATCTGGCTGCACCAGAGTCTCCAGCATTACCCAGTGAGAGTTAGAGCTGATGTCAAATGACAGCAAAAATCAATATCTCACTGCTTGAACTGTTTCCTGCTTAGGGAGGGGAGAAAGCAGATTTGCTGTGCCACCAGTGGGACAGAGGAGTCAAGTCCCAGCTTCATTTTAAATCTGCATGAATGTACTACCTGTTTCATGGCCAGGTGTCACCTCTAATCTCCCCAAGAAGGAAAATAAATCATTCAAAGGCATAAACACTTCAACATTCACACAGCTATAGGGAAAAGCAAAAAGGCTGCAATCACTATTTTGTCAAAACAACCCTAGCTTTGACTATGCCATTTCCACCCTGGTCTCGGCAGTAGTGGATTCTGCCAAAGAAAGCACTGGAAAACAACCGCAGTAAACCCTCCTTGCAAACGTATATGCAGGACAACCACCCCATCACTTTTGTTTTTGCATTCCCAACACATTGAATGCCTTGACTCGGAGAGAAAAACAACAGCAGCTTGCTGCCAAGGAGTTTCACACTCTGAATCCCAAACAAGGTGAGGTGAAATAAGGGCATCCATTTCTAGTTGGCTGGGGCGGTGGTGGGGGAGACAGAAGGATGTGTCATGCCCTGCTGTGCTGCATTAAAACATGGCAGCATCTGAAGGCTGCCCCACCCAAGCGGCCTAGGATGCATGTCCCTCATCCTGGCTCATCCCCAGGATGCTTTGTCTTGAGCATGGGACAGCCTGGGATGCTTCCTGGGACACTCCTGCGTGTGGGGCACCCTGTTCGTGCGTCGGCCCCCAGGGATGTGGTCAGGTTGCTGGTCCTTTGGGTTGGCTGCAGCATGACAGCCAGGGATGTGCTTGGAAAGGACAAGAGGCGACCTGCACATCCCACGGAGGTGACCCCAAACATTACCCCTATGGAAATCCAAGGTGGTGGGTGTCTCTGAATTTTGGAATGCGGGAGGGGGGGCGGGGGGAGACGACACACAAAGACACTCAGACACTCAAACCTGCTGCAAAGCTCACCGACAAAAAGCTCGCCGACAAAAAGTGTCCATGTATTCACTACCTGCACAATACCTACTGCCCCATCATCGATTCTCAGAGAGATGGGGAATTTAAGGACACCCCCCGGGCAGGAAATCTGCAAGCCCCCTTGGAATGTTTCACAGCCTCATTCCCAGGTGGGATGCTCCTCCGGGATAGCACACAGGGGGACTGGATAAAAGCTGGCGAGGGGCCGGCAGGTTGGGGATCTAGATGGATGGGGGGGACGGGGATATGTCTTCTCACCTATAGGACGAGCTGACCCCCGCCGCCACCTCCTCTTTGATCTGCCTGTTGACAGCATCGGCAGCCGCCCGGCCTCTGCTCGGCTCCGCCGGCTGCCCGCCCGCCTCCTCCGCCTTCTTCCGACCCTTCTCTCTCCCATCCCCGGACCGCACTGTTTTGAGATGCTCATCCTCCACCTCGGGGTGTTCCTCCTTCTTCTCGGGAGCGAGGTGTACCTTCCGCCGCTTTTCCTGAGCCGGTTTCTCCGGGGGAGCGCGGTCAAGGGCCAGGACGGGGGAAGGTCCCGGTTTGGGGATCCAGGGATGGTCGCCCCGCTTGGGGATAGGCCAGGCACGGAAATCTTTCTGGTACTGCGTCTCCTTCTCGAAGGGAGTGTCCGAGGGCTGGTACTCGCTCTTGGGCTTGCAGCTCGGCTCCGGCCGCTGCACCTTCCAAGGCTTGTAGTCGTGCCTCATGACCGAGTCGGCCGGGGGAGAGGCGTGCGGGGCCGGACCGGGCCGGGCGGGACCGGGAGCCGGCTCAGCCCCTCCGGCCCCCGCAGCCGCCTCGCCGCCGGGCTGGGTGTCGATGGGGGCCGCGGGGCGCGGCGGGGGCGCGGGGGCGGAGGGATGCTCGGTGGCCTCCGAGTATTTGGTGAAAACGAGAGGGACAGCGATGTCCGCCTTGTCCAGCTGGTTCCAGAAACGGGCGATGCAGCAGGCACGGGTGATACAGGGCCACGCCATGGCGGCCCCGCGCCGGGAGCGACCGCTCCGCGCTCGGAACTCCGCACGGCTCTCCGCCCCAAGATCCGTGCTCCGCCCCGCATCGGGGGGTGGGGCTTGCACGCACACTGGCAGGGCACGCATACGCGCGAGACACCTGCACGTCCACGCACGCACACGCACGTGTGATACGTGCGCCCACACCTGCACAGCCACACAGCTGGAACACACATGTGAGAATGGCTGTGTGTGTGCACAGTCCTGCACAACTACACACACTTGCAAACACGTGTGAAGCACACCCATACATGTATGCACGCACATGCTTGGTCACAGGCCTGGACACACACATGTACAAGGCACTCATTTGTGCACTTGCATGCAGGGTCACAAAAACCTGCATATACACATGTAAGACATGCTCATGTGTTTGTGCACACACCTGCACTGCCACAGACCTGCACAGCTGCACACCAGCACACACATGAGGAGACACAGCCATGTGGCCCATGTGTGCACAGACCTGCATACTTCATACACAGCTGGACAGACGCATCTGCACAATCATGCACCTGCACACACACATGCCAGATATGCAAACCCAACAAACACTCCTCTGTGTGTGCACACATGCATGGTCACACACCTGTACACATATTGGCAAGTCACATACATGCATGTGTAAGCACACCTACATGATCGATCACAAACCTCCACACATATGTGCAAGGTGCCCGTGTGTGCAAACACATGCATGCGTGGTCACACACACACCTGCACGTGAGAGATGCACATGTTTGTGTGTACACATACGTCTGCACAGTCACACACAGTTGCACACACATGTGGAGACATGCCCATGTATGGACATGCACCAGAGCACAAACATGCAAGAAATGCCCATGCATGTGCACACACACACAAATGCTTGGTCACATACCTCCACACATATGTGCAAGGTGCCCATGTGTTCATGCACGTGCATGCATGGTCACACCTGCGCACGTGCATGCACAGGAATGCAAACACACATGCAAGACACACTTGTGTGCACACACCTGCACAGGCATATATGCACATAAACACGTCAGTCCATACACAAACACACACATTTGCACGCAGACACATGGACACACAGAAACACACAAATCACATTCACACAGGTTCTCGTGTAAGTGTTTATGCAGTGCACACAGACATTTTTACATACAGATCACAGAATCACAGAATGTGTAGGTTGGAAGAGACCTTCGAGATCATCGAGTCCAACCCAGCCCTAACACCTCAACTAACTCATGGTATCAAGTGCCACATCCAGCTTTCTTTTAAACACATCCAGGGATGGTGACTCCACCACCTCCCCGGGCAGACTATTCCAGTATTTAATCACTCTTTCAGTGAAAAACTTCTTCCTAATATCCAACCTATATTTCCCTTGACGCAGCTTAAGACTCTGTCCTCTCGTTCTGCCAGTTGATGCCTGGAGAAAGAGACCAACCCCCAGCTGTCTACAACTACCCTTCAGGAAGTTGTAGAGAGTGATAAGGTCACCTCTGAGTCTCCTTTTCTCCAGGCTAAACAACCCCAGCTTCCTCAGTCGTTCTTCATATGGCTTGTTTTCCAATCCCTTCACCAGCTTTGTTGCCCTCCTCTGGACACGTTCAAGCATCTCAATGTCCTTCCTAAACTGAGGGGCCAGAACTGGACACAATACTCAAGGTGTGGCCTCACCAGGGCTGAGTACAGGGGAAGAATGACCTCCCTGCTCCTGCTGGCCACACCATTCCTGATACGGGCCAGGATGCCATTGGTCCTCTTGGCCACCTGGGCACACTGCTGGCTCATGTTCAGCCGGCTGCTGACCAGAACCCCCAGGTCCCTTTCCTCCTGGGCACTGTCCAGCCACACCGTCCCCAGCCTATAACACTGCAGGGGGTTATTGTGGCTGAAGTGCAGGACTTGACACTTTGACACATTAAACTTCATTTTGTTGGACTCTGCCCATCGATCCAACCGTTCCAGATCTCTCTGCAGAGCCCTCCTATCTTCCAAGCGGTCGACACATGCTCCCAGTTTAGTGTCGTTCGCAAATTTACTAATGAAGGATTCAGTAGCCTCATCCATGTCATCAATGAAAATATTGAACAGAGCTGGCCCCAGCACAGACCCCTGAGGGACACCCCTGGTGACTGGCCGCCAGCTGGATACAGCACTGTTCACCACCACTCTCTGGGCTCAGCTATCCAGCCAGTTCCTAACCCAGCAAAGAGTGCTCCTGTCCAAGCCCTGGGCTGCCAGTTTTTCCAGGAGTGTGCTGTGGGAGACAGTGTCAAAAGCCTTGTTAAAGTCCAAACAGACAACATCCACAGCCCTTCCTGCATCCACCAGGTGGGTCACCTGATCATAAAAGGAGATCAGGTTGGTCAAACATGACCTACCTCTCCTAAACCCGTGCTGGCTGGGCCTGAGACCCTGGCCATCCTGTAGGTGCTGCATGATGACACTCATTATAAACTGTTCCATTATCTTGCCAGGTACTGAGGTCAGACTGACTGGTCTATAATTACTGGGATCCTCCTTCCCACTCTTTTTGTGAATGGGTGCCACATTGGCCAGTTTCCAATCTTCTGGAACCTCACCAGTGAGCCAGGACTGGTTGTAAATGATGTAGAGTGGCTTTGCAAGCTCATCAGTGTACATACATGACTGCACACACATGCAAGGACATCCAAACACATGCATATATACTCAAACCTTTACACATACACTCACCCCTGTACACACATGCATAAACATGAACAACTGTGAAAATGCATCCCTGTGCTCATACATGCACAATGGTATGCATACCTGCATTCACATACCTGCACACAGACATAAATATGAACATGCACACACATATGAGCACACCCACTAGACATCTGTCCACTCAAATGTGCGTGTGCTGCGTATGCACATCTGTATGCACAAGCACATGCTTATATGCATGTGCATGCACACATGCACATGTGCACCATGTGCACCTACACACAGACACACATGCATGTCCAATCTCACAAATGTTCACATGCTGTACACATGCATGTGAACACATGAATAGATGTACCCATGCACAGACATAGACATAACACATTTATGCTCCCATGTGCATGCACTCATGCACAGATACTTGCTCACACATGTACACATATGGGAGCTGCTCATCTGTATGCACACTTATGTGCAGATGCACACACACCCACACTCACACCCATTTTATTCTTTCTTTTTGCCTCTTCTGAAGTTGCAAACCCAAACCAAAACACTCCCCAGCCATCTCCTGCTGACTGCTGCCTCTGAAATCTGATTCCCAGGGTGGATTCACAGCCCCAAATGCCACTCTCCTTTCTAGCCTTGCCTCCACCTTCACCTTATCCATCATGCCAGCTCTCCAACCCTTCCTCCATTCCTCCGTTTCTCCATCCTGCCATCAATCCCTCTATCCCTCTCTCTCTCCATTTCTGCCTCTGTTTCTCTATCCTTTCATTCCTCCATCCCATTCTCCCACTGTTCCTCCATCACTCCCTTAACCACTGCATTCTTCTCTGCATCTTTCTCTTTATTCCCTGGTGCCAATAAAGTCCATTTGTACCCAAATCACATCCATGCTTGAAGTCTTCCAGTCTTTGTCAGCCTTGTGGCAATACCCGCATTTCCACTGGGATCAGAACTCCAATAAAACCAGTGAAATCCACAGGCTCAAATGCTGAATTAGAAAGAGAAAAAGCAATTCCCACTCATCAGTGAGTGCAGCTGCTGGGAGTGCAGTGAAAGGCAGGATTATCCCTGTGGGGATTGTTTCTCTACTACAATGCTTTGTATCCCCTTATTGATTCTTAGACCCTGAGGATTTTGGGCTTGGGTTTGGTTTTTTTCTTCACTTGCCTTTGCCTGGAATGGCTTAATTTCATTCTTACCTGTAGGCAAGCTGTGGAAACTCATTTTATGGATGGTATTGGAGCACTCAGTGCTGGGAATGGATGGTTCAAAGGGCCTTGGGAAAGAGAATAAATAAATATCATCTAGAGGTGTCTATACACAGACATAGATTTGTCTTCCAGATTTATATCATTCTGCTATTACATTCAGTGCAATAAAAAGTGAGGATTACAATTAAAGATTTAGGAAACTCCTCAGTATTTCCCAGCTTGGGACCCAAGCCATAGTGTTCTGGGGCATCAATGCAGTATGTATCGTCTTTGTAAGTGTGCAGTGTACTCCTGTGTATCCACAATAGATGTCCTCATCTCTGCTTAGGCTGGGTTTTGAAACAGAATCACAGAATCATTGAGGTTGGAAAAGTCTCCTAAGATCACTGAGTCCAACCATTCCATCAGCACTGCCAAGGCCACCACTAAGCATGTCCCAAATGCCACACCTACATGGCTTTGAAATCCCTCCAGGGATAGGTTCTTCACCATTGCCTTGTGCAGTCTTTGCCATGACTTGACAACCCTGTCCATGAAGACAATCCAAACTAAACCACCCCTGGTGCAACTTGGTAGGTCATTTCTTCTTGTTCTGCTGCTTGTTACCTGGGAGCAGAGCCCAACCTCCATCTGGCTCCAACCTTCACTCAGGTTTCAGGAAAGTATCCATGGGATTTTTGTCCAAACTCTAGGGAGAAGTCCTATACATTGCCAGGGTGTGTGTAGGAGGCTTCTGCCTCTGTGAAAGTTTGTGTAGCTTTTATAATTTGTAAAGTGAAGTGTCTCTCAGTCAGGAATTTCAGCTTATCTCCCCCACATGTTGTTCTCAAGGCCAGTTGTTTTTTGGGAATTCCACCCCTGTCGACAGAGAGAAATAACTCACTAGCTAGGCAAGCTGGCCTGGGTTATCTCATCAATTCATGTTGGGGGAATGTCTGGAGCTATCGAGCTATCACACCACCTGATGGACAGAGCAGATAAGCTCTACTGTGGTAGGGGAGAAGTCCTGCCACAGGAGTTGAAGACAGTGAGAAGGTTCCCCCTTTTCCCCAGGGTGAAAGGAGAAAAGGATCCTCCTTTTTTCCAGGTTGAACTGCCCATATCCCTCAGCTGCTCCTCATGTTCCAGACCCTCCCCCAGCTTCATTCCCTTCTCTGGACATAGTCCAACTCCTCAATGTCCTTGTCAGAGTGAGGGGCCCAGAACTGCCTCCAAGGGCTGGATGTGCCTCAGCTGGGCCCAGCACAGAGCAATGGTCACTGCCCTGGTCCTTTTGGACACACCATTGCTGACACAGGTGAAGTACCCTTGGCCTCTTGCCCAGACTGGGCACACCAGGTTTAGCCACTCTCAACCAGCATGCCTTGGTCATTTTCAAGCAGCAAAGATGATAGAGTCATCCCAAAACTGCTGTTGACAGACCCCAACTCTGTGCTTCCATGCACGCTACAGGTTAACGGCAAACAGCTTTTGCATTGAATGAACTATGGTATTACAAAAAAATTAATGTATGTATGGAAACAGGAACAAGGAAAATTGGGAAAGAATGACTTTATGATGGTGACCCAAGGTGTGCAAGGAGGATGTGCAATCAAAATATTGCAATGGGATCAAGCTTTCTGGCTGGCAAAGTTCAAGACTGTGTTTCTTTTTAAATACTCTCAATAATTTCATTTATCTTAAAGCTATCATGGTGATTTTTGAGAGTATAAACCCCATCTTGATCTGAGAACTGCTGCCAACAGAGGCCCTGCACACGTTTGTGGACTTTCCTGCAGAAAACCTTTCGAAGTGCATCTGTGTTGCTGTTTCAGGACTTGTTGCACTGAGAGCTGTTAGTGAAATGATTTCCCTTAATATAACAGGGAAGTTTTGTGGGAAGAAGGATGTGGACCTGTTGAAATGAATCCAGGGGAGGCCACTTAGGTGATCACAGGGCTGAAGCCCGTCTATGCTGCATACAGGCTGGGAGAGCTGGGGGTGTTCCGACTGGGCAAGAGAAGACTCTGGGGAGACCTTAGAGGCCCTGCCAGTCTCTAAAGAGGCTCCAAGAGCTGGAGAGGGACTTTGGACAAGGGCCTGGAATGAGAGGACAAGAAGGAATAACTTCCCACTGTCAGAGGACAGGGTTAGAAGGGGTATCAGGGAGAAATTCTTGGCTGGGAGGGTGGTGAGGCCCTGGCACAGGTTGCCCAAAGAACCTGTGAATGCCCCATGCCTAGAAGTGTTCAAGGCCATGTTGGATGAGGCTTGAAGCAACCTGGTATAGTGGAAGATGTCCCTGCCTATGGCGGGAAAGTGGAGTAAGGTGACCTTTGATGTCACTTTCAACCCAGACCATTCCGTGTTTCTGTGATTCTGAGATATTAGTGTGTTCTGGAGGGTGCAAGCCTGTGCGAATCCATTGCAACAGATCCCACTCTGGAGTAATCCATGTCCTAAGTCTCTGTTCAGCAGTGCCATCACACAGGGATTTGCACAGCATCTTGCACCTGTTTGGGGACTGGGGATTGGCATGTGCACTAAGGGCTTTTGAGCTTCTTTTTGAGAGTCCCTTATCTGCAGCAGGCCTGGGCTCAAGCCACATGGAAACACTCAGTCATGCATTAATCATCTTTATTTGTAACAAAAGTCATGGACAAAACTGTCTTGTGAGGTTTTGCAGCATCAGGAGACTTTGCTGCTCTGCAGATACCGTGCAGACCTAGCTGGTGTTAGAAGCTGCAGAACTAAAAAAAATTGCTTATTGTCTCAGTGAAATATATGGTTATATATCTATATCTGTATCTTGAAGCATAGTTACTCATTCTTGTTCAGGAATCAACTACAGAAAAGCATCATCAAGTAAAATCCATTAGCTCTAATCAGCAGAATTGATGTGCTGGCTGCAAACATCTCTGAGACAGGATGGGAGTAAAAAAAAAAAAAAAAAAATCTGTTTTTAATTTACAGCCACCATGGCAGGAAGGAACAATTCCTTCTCCAGCCTCCTCTGGGAAAAGGGTGTGGCCAAGTGTGGGACATGGGGGGGTGGCCAAGGACATTGGTATCATACAGCATCAAACTGTATCAGTCTGAGGCACAATCCTGCCAAAAAGTTATTAAGAAGAAATTCCTCCCTCCAAGGGTGGTGCGGCGCTGACACAAATTCCCCAGAGAAGCTGTGGCTCTCCATCCCTAGAAGTATTGTACAAGGCTTGAAGCAACCTTGTCTAGTGAAAGGTGTCCCTGCCCATGGCAGGCATTTGAATGGGATGATCTTTAAGGTCTCTGTCAACCCAAACCAATCTGTGATTGTATGATGATGCTAAAGGCACCATGATGTGGTACAAACCAGAGCAAGACCAATATTTAGCAGCCCCCAAAATCATCACTGACTTTGAGCAGAGCCCCAGGCAGTGCTCCCTTGTCCTATCCATGCTGCGTTCCACTGGTGTGGAGGCAAGGAATAGCTCCAAGCATACAATGCAATGATAAACCAGGACGTTTTGGAAGTAAGGTACCTGATGAACCTTCTTCTCCTGGCATCCTCACACGAAGCCAGGGCATGTTTCAGTCAAACTTAAGCTATTGGAGACCATCCAGGGGCATTTTTGATAGTTTCTCCTGCATTTTGTGATGGCATGAAGAGCAAGATGACTGGCAATGATGATGTGAGCAGATGTTTATATCTCTGCAGGATCTGATGACAAAGGTGGATTGGCTTATTTTCTCAGACCGCCAGCTGACATCTCATCACATGCTGTCTGTAGACAGTCTCCCCCACAACCCGTACAGACATATCCACCAATTCTTTTAGGAAATAATGCAATGGCATTGCAAGAATAGCATGGCAAAGCTCAGGGCAAGACCTTACAGGAGTAGACCATGGGCTTATTTAGGGAAAACACACCATACAATGGTAGCCATCTCAAAGGTAGGCACCTAACTCCTTGTTAATCACTGACGAGAGTCAGAGGAAGGGGATGGCAGCTCATCCCATTGCTGCCAGGAGATGACTGACAAAAGCTGGAATCAAGTGAAAATGGAGAAAAAAAAAATCAGGTAGAAACCCCACATCTCCTTAGGACTTGTAAAAAACTTGTAAAAAGCAGTTGAGGGGTATTGGTCTGAAATGACCAATCATGTTGAATGGTACAGAAACACTGTATAAAAAGGATGTGCCTTTTAATAAATATTGCTTTTGTGCCCTCTGAGAAGATTGGAGTTATATTGTTATTACCACCATCCCAAATACAAATAATGACATCTCCACTTTGCAGATGTCCCAGCACTAATTGCTCCCATCCCTAACATCTATGATGAGGGAAAAGAGAACATGACAACACTGCAGTTCATAATTTGAAGGGGAGTTTTAATGGCCTCTCACATCTTAAAACATTTTATAGTCATGCACAGCTTTTGCCTGGTGGGTTCACAAGGTTCAGCCTGGGGTGTTCTTGTTTTCCTTACCAATTGTGCTTATGGTTCATGTATGTTGTGAGAGTGTTTCGAGGCCAAATGGGACAGGAGACAAAGCAATCCCATATCAGAGTGCTGCATAAAGAGAATAACTGAAATGCATAAAAAGGAAATTTGACCAATAAATCAAGTGCTCTAAAGGACATGAAATTCTTTAATGAAAATCACTGGCATAACACAGCCAGATTTCAGAAGTGATTTTGTAACGGGTAGAAGGGGGAGTAAAAGTTTAAAGAATTTGCATTAAAAAAAGCCCCAAACCAAAAACACCACCAGGCAGAAGTGAGCTTCTCTCACACCCATGCCATCACTCAGAGCTGGAGAGGGACAAAGACCAAGCTTGGTGACATGTTATCACATAGGTTTGGGGTGGTAGAAAGGAGAACCTCCCAAGGGGGAACACATTCAGCTGAAGGAGTGATGGGTCAGAAAGGAATGGGACTCAAAAAATCCACTGTGCAACTACCAAGGTGGTACATTCAGTTTCCATCTGATGATTTTGGCCACTGGAGGGTAAATTAGCTCTAGGCGTACATATGAATGACTGAGAGGTTTTAGGGTAAATAAAAGGGGATTATCTATGTTTGGAAGAGAGGAGCAGTGATCTGAAGAGTACTTATAGCTCTTCTGCTGGAGCACTAAGTTCCACAGGGTCTATATGTGGTGGGACTTCAACAACTAACTCTACTGGTCCACGTCATGGCCAGGTCCTCCTATGCAGTATCCTGGCATTCTGTATGAGCCACTGCATTGTTCCTTGCATTTCTTCCTGCAGATCCTCTGTGTTGGGCTTTCTCAGCCCTGATCCTGGATCCTGGCCAGTGTCCATGTGCGACCTGTGAAGTCTCATGGGCATGTCTTATCATGCTGACTTGCAAAACCTGGTGACTTGAAAAACCCACAGTTCCATGACTTTGGCCTACAGGTTCCTCCTCATACAGTCAGATGGACATTGCTTCACTGAGTCATAATGGCCACTGATAGAGGTATTACTGAAGAAGATTCTTTGAGAGATTAAAGGAACTTAGTGTTCCAAGACTAAATGCAAGCCATAGAAGATTGAACAAATTACTGTATATAACTGAAAAGGGAAAAGCCAAGGGTAATGTACTTGGAGCTTTATTATGGCCCATTCATGTGCAAATGCCTGAGTGTTTTAGGAAATAAGATTGATTAAAGTATCAGGATATAAGATACAGAGATCAGGGCTCACTGTTTGGGCATGTCTGAATGGTTAGCAAGTTCAGAGACACAGCTCTGCTCTTCCCTAAAACAGGAAAGAGGAGGCTGGGAGGGACAGACACCTTCTCGCTCTATACAACTTCCTGACAGGAGGGTGGACCCAGGAGAGGGTCAGTCTCTTCTCACAGGGAACAAGAGACAGGATCATAGGAAAAGGCCTCAAATTGTGCCAGAGCAGGTTTACATTGGAAAATAGGAAAAAATTCTTCCCCAGAAGGGTTGTCAAGCCCTGGAACAGGTTGCCCAGGGCAGCGGTGGAGTCATCGTTCATGGAGGGATTCAACAGATGTGTGAATGTGGCACTTGGGGACATGGGTCAGTGGTGGCCTTGGTAGTGCTGGTGGAATGGTAGGACTCTATGACCTTAGAAATCTTTTACAACCTAAATTATTCTGTGATTCAGAGATTTTAAGTCACAGGTTCTATTTTACCCACACTCAGCAAGGAGTTGCATCTCTTTCAGCTTCTCCTGAGTGGAAATTTATGATTCCTCTCTTATTTAAGCAGAAGTTTTCAAAGCCCTCCATAAGTATTTCGTTTTCTCTCCTTAATTAAGAAAGTAGAAAGACAAAAAGCAAATCACGTAATCACAGCAAAGCAGAACATAAATATTTATTACCCAGCTGAGCATTGCTTAGCTCCTTGGTCAGCTCTTCCAAGGACCTGACTTGCTCATAAATCCAGATGATGAGGCTTCCTTGTCATAATAAGCCACAAGCAAAGACCTGTGACTCTCTGCAATACAACTGCTTTGGAATTAAGCAACACAACTTCTCTAGGGCTTAGCCTGAAGTTTCTGGGGGCAGAAAATTCTTCCCATATATCTGGGTGTCTCCAGGGCACAGGTGTGACTATTTTAACTAGTGAAAATCAAGAGTTTCTTGGCATGGCTAGTCAATAGCAAGAGAAAGAGTGCTGGATGGAAAACACCTTGAAACATCATCACTGAACCAGAGATATCCGAGCAACAACTTTTCACAGAGTCATAGAATTGTTTAAGGTTGGAAAAGTCCTCCAAGACCATTGAGTCCAACCATTTCCTCAGCACTGCCAAGCCCCCAACTAACCCAAATGCCACGTCTACATGTGTGTTAAATCCCTCCAGAAATGGGGATTCCACCACTGCTCTGGGCAGTGTGTTCCAGGTCTTCAAAACTGTTTTGGGGAAGGAATTTTCCCTAATAACCAATCTAACCCCTCCTTGGTCTCACCCTCCACTTCTCTGACAATGCTGGTGTTGCACAATCCAGGAGGACCAAGGTCCCTGGGCCCACAGATTTCCCCACAGAATTTTGGAAATCACTGATGGTTTCTCACCAGGAAACATCCCATCACCAGTTAACAGTAGTGAAAGAATTAAAAACCTTTTCTTTCTTGAAACAGGCAGGGTCCTGACATTTGCAGTAGAAGACAAAGGATGGGGAGAGATTTGAGATCTAAACTAGTTTTTAGTTCAATTAAAGCAACCAATGCCATTAGGAAAAGATCCCTTGGGGTTTCACCAGAGCCCTGTTATCCTAGTGATTTGGGAAAACTGAGTCTAACAGATTCCTCGTAGCCCAGAATCTTCCTAGGCCTGACAAAGGGGAAGGATTATTTTTCAGCTAACATCTCTGATTTGCTTCGGCCAAAGGTTGTTTCTAGTTTTGTTCTGTAATTCTTGGCTGCAGTGACCTTGGGATTTGAAATGCCCCTTAGATATGTGAGTGAAGCCTTTGTACGTGGCCAGTCCTTTCACAGTGTTCATAGTTCAATGCAGTCTATTATTCTGTATCCTCGTGACAATGAGACCTTTGGTTTTCCCAGCCCTCCCATGAGATGATTTCTTTGCTTACCTGAGTGGCTTATCAGTTCCTTGAGAATTTTTTCCCTTCAAATTTCTAATTTTTTTTCCCACATAGTAAATTGCATCTCTTTGCACATGACAAGGCAGAGGCTCAGACTATGCACCTCCTTGAAGATACAAATGAAAAACAGGAGTAGTATTTCCTTTCTCTATACCTATATAAATGTGTACAAGGATGCACATGGAAACTCATTCTGCCCAATCCATCCATGTCTTGGCAGAGGCATGAGGGTGCTCATGTACCCTGTGCTCAGCAGTGAAACACCATTGTATTGTCTCCTCATCTCCTTGGCTGAGACTGAAACCCATCCGCATCACATCACTGGAGAAGAAAAGTGACCTGCCTGTGCACATTTTTCTCCTTGTCCCTTCCTGCTGTGCACAGGGTTGTTATGGGGGATATCTGTATAAAATAATTCGTGCTGGGAATAAAGTAATATATAAAGACAACAGAAAAAGGGACAAAAGCTGATTTTGGGAAAGCTGGTCAGCATCCAAGAAGGGACAGGCAGCAGAAAGAAATCAACAACTGAAAGAGATATCGCAGCCACGGAGATGGGCCATCACGGACGGCCTAAGACCAGGAACACCCGCACAACAAGTCTGATAAATCTTATCTGTTCATCAGCTCCGCCCGGAAACCTATTCAGGAGACCTGGAATCTCAAAAGAAGACACATGAATATACAATTTGAGCAAAGGTGGACAAAGAAACCCTGCCCCGGGACAAATAAACTGTATAAAAACTGGACTCTTGGTGGTGGAACCTTGTGAATGAGAGGGGGACAGGTGTGATAGAGGCCTGTCCAACGTTCACCCAGTATCGATCCCGGGATCGAGACTGACTCTTTTTTGTGGCTTTCCGTGTTCGCTGTTATGCGAAAAATAAATTTTACTTTTATTTTATAAATTTGGCTGTTTCATTTATAACAGGGTGATCTGTAGGGGAAGGGGGAAAATAAAACTGGCTTACAGGAATGAATACCTCATTGTCTCTGCCAACATCCAAATACTGCAAAATTTGAAAGAGACAGGATCTTGAAGGCAGGATTACATCCTGAATGGAGGTCACTTGCCAGATTTGGGTGTGTTATAAATATGATGAGCCAAATCGTAATAATTAAAAAAAAAATTATTTTCGCGTGACAGCAAGTACGGAAACGAATCAGAAAAAATCACAGCTACGATAAAGGCCAATTCGATCCTGGGAATCGAACAGGGGTGAACGTGAGACAGGCCTCTATCGCACCTGCCTCCCCTTCATTCACCAAAGCCCACCACCAAAAGTCCAGTTTTTATACCTTTTAGTTCCCCTGAGGCAGGGTTTTCCTTTGTCCAGTTGTTCGAGTATTGATATTCATTGTTCTCCTTTTGGGATTCTGATTTTTCTGAGTGGGTTTTCAGGGAAACAGAATAGATGTCTGGGTGACCACTGGAAAACAAAATAGATGTCTGGGGTGACCATTGCAGACCATATTCAGTTTCTCTTGGGCAGATGTTTTCGGTTGTTAAGCATGCTTGCTGGTCCATTTCCAGGGGAGCCACATCCATTCATGTGCTGACTGCCTAAATCTTCCCCTCCTCGTCCTGGAGTTTCTTGGTGAATTGCTCTTCCCTGCTTTTAAATCCTTTATTTCTCAGGCACAAATTAATACACGGAGGTTATTCACAACAGGTGGTAGAAGCATGAAATTGTCACAATCTAACAATGTTGTGAGTCATGATGGTGTAAAGTCCGTGACACCTCCCTCTCCTCCCTGTACGGATGGTGCTGTGCACAGCGACCACTGCAACTGTATGTTGCACAATCCCTTCTACTGTAACACCGGGGACTTTGCACTTTGCATTCACCACTTGCTTCCTTCTTGTGAGACGTGCATGCAGAGTCCAAGATGAAGGTTGAGTTTGCTCCGCTGTCTGTGCCACTGCAGAGAAGGCTTCAGACAGCATCAGTGGCTCAATGGATCTTCAGCTTCCTGGGTCTAGGTAAGAGATGTCTCTTTTTCCTTTTTCTGAGAAGCCAGAGAAGCTTTCCATAGAATTGCAGTATGGTTTGGCTTGGAAGGGACCTTAAAGATCATCCAGCTCCAATACCCTGCCATGGGCAGGGGCACTTTCTACTTTACTGGGTTGCTCCAAGCCAGTTCAATGTCCAACATGGCCTTGAACAGGGCCCTGGGGTTGGGGCAGTCACAGCTTCTTTGAGCAACCTGTGCCAATGTTTTTGGCTTCTCATCACCTGATCAGAGCACAGCAGTACCAAGGAAGTGTATGGCTAACTGCCTGCGCATGGGAATATTTACAGGTCTTATGCAGAATTTAAACCAGGGTGGTGTTTTCAGCTTCTCTTTCTCTTTAGGTTTAGAGTTTTCCTGGTTTAAGCTGTTGCTCTGCTTGGTGTTAGAGATAGAAAACAGAATTACCATGCTTGAGGAATGGTACCATAGGAAGAGTGTTGGGGACTCTGCTTTTGCAGCCCCAGGAACAGACAGTTCACTTTTTACCGATGCCCCTGCACATTCTGAAAGGTCATTTTTCCAAGAAAACCCAAGCATCAACATCAGCAAACTGAGATGCAGACCAAGTCACTGCTTGGTGGAGGGCATCAGATGCTGATGGAAATGACACGTGCAGTTTTGGATAGGATGCACAGGGAAATGATGATGGGAGACACAGAGGCACATCATCAGACAGTGCAAACTGCCTGGAGACATTTACAGCCCTATCAGGGTGGAAGGTGATGTCCCAGTGTTTCCTAGTTTTAGGGAAATAAAAAGATGGGAGTATCAGAGGTAGATTACTAGTGTAAAATGTCTGGGGCCATTTATAACCCATCAGGAGCCAAGCTAAAAGGTAACATCATAGAGTTCTCCATTGTAATGCCAGTTGTGAATCTCAGATAGGATGTGTGTAAAGCTCCTCATTTGCTGTGCCAAGACAGTTGTTGAATAGCCCAAAATACAGCAGATCTTTGCGTGTATTCGTGTGCTGGTACACAAACATCTCCAGAACTATACCTGCACAGAAAGCATAGGCTGTGCTTCAGACTTCACTCAGTTTCTGAGATGGGTCCTTCCAAATTCTGCCACAGACCTGAGCCTGAATGGCCACCTTTGAACCAGTATCTGATAGACCGGAGGACTGTGCCATACGGGTCCAGACACTGTAGCTCTTTAAATGTTTCTTGGTGTAGGATTGGCCCATGCTAAGTGTCAGGAAAATTAATCCACAAATGCCAGAGTTTTATGTCCAAAAAGGAGACAGAGGAGTCCTGTAATTTTATTCGAATAAAGGGAGAGGCCATGGGGCATTTCCCCCGGGGTCTCTCAAATTTTTGGAGGATGTAGCCTCCTTTTTATCTTAATTTCTCAGCCACATTTCCCTCTCTCTTTCCTCATTGGCTGAGGTACTTGAGAGGTACAGACTTCCCAAAACGCCTAATACCTAAGACTTCTTCTAATGTATGCCCCCTCCCCTTTTTCTTTTCCTTGTGTCAATCAGTGGAATTCCTACGGAATTTATGGTTCTTCCCATTGTTTCTTTCATCTCTCAGCATCCAATTTTATTTATCAGCAAACCTACCTTTGTTTGTAAAGACAAATCTCTCTCATTCCATTTATCAGTCAGTGGAATCTTTCCCATTGTTTCTTTTATCTAGTTTTATCTACTAGCAGACTCTCAGTTTGCTTGTAAAGAAAGACAAATCTCTCATTCTTTTCATAAGTATCACTCTTCTGAACTACACATTAGTCCAGCTTGGGCAATTCAAGAGGCCAGGGGCCATTGCTGGTCACTAGGATGGGTGAAGCTACCTCTTTTTTTAGAAGAGAAGCACCAAACAGCCACCCTTGGTGCCATTGTGTACTTGTGTTATAAATCCTAGGTGTCTCCTTGAGCAGAAGAGATCCCACCTGTGATCAACCTTCTGCCACCAGAGAATACCTGGCAGGAGGAGACACAAATGTATCCTGGCAAGAGAGATGGAGATCTGTCAAGAGCCATGCAGCCTTGGACACAGTTGGCCAGAATGGGACATTTTGGAGTACTCCATGATTCCCTTTCTATCCCTCCATCTGCATTTCCTTCCACAGTCCATGATTCAGTTGGGATGCAGTAGAGATGTGGTCACAGTGTTAACAGGGGATCCAACAGCAGATCCCCATTCGCAGCATGGATGCAGTTTTGGGTTTGGTTTGGGTTTCTTTTGGTGATGCAATCTGAAACCAAAAGCAGTTAAGAAATGCTCGTAATAAGGGCATTAGGAAGGTGACAACAAAATCTTACGAAGCAATTCCAGCTGATTTGGTTCATTTTATGAAGTTTATTTAAGCCGGCAGCTTTCCACCCAAAATCTCCCAGTTTAACAAGTGCGTAAGCTAGATGCTAAGAGATACCCTTATTTTCATCCCATGAGCTGCCAAACACCCCTAGTTGCACTGTTATAATCCTCAGGCACAGAGCTCAGATGTTCAGTGGGCAGGATTTAGCTACTGGCTGTTCCTTTGTTTGGGAGATAGGCTTATGCTTCTGCTGCCAGAAAAGGGCTTCTGAAACACCCTTTTGACCGCTGCACAGCTCTTTGGCCTGAGATCCCCGCAGCAGTGATTGCAGGCAGCTGTTGCTATGGTCGTGCAAATGCATCCCCTAAGAAACCAAGCACTTGTGGGAGTGACTCATTCATTCCTGGCGGGATACTGGGTGAGGGCAGCAGCTCGGCCCCAGTGCTGGCAAGGAGCTCTGCTCCAGCATCCCTTGCAACAGGCAGGCATTGTCCATACTGCCAGTTTTCTTGAGGATGCTCCTGACAAGAGCATGGAGACAAAAGGTTGCATTTATTTCAGAGGCTGACAGCTGCTGGAGGAGAAGTGCAAGGTGTAAGAATGGGTGGCAGCGCATAGACTGGGGACCCATTGCCTTCCCAGTACATGATCTAAGTACTGACCAGTGCCCCCTCATAATGGAGTGGAACCAGGCTACTGCAGAGAACTGAAATCAGCAGGCTGGTGCCCTACTGCTTCCTTCTGCCTCTCTCATTCCCACTCTCCACTGGACATAGACACCCATCCAGACACACTATGCAGAACTATAAGTGCGGGGCTGAACCATGGCAAACAAACCCAGTGCAGGGGCAGTAGACCTGGGCATGCTGCCTCTGCAGACCCAGCGTACCACATCCAGCCTTTGAACCTTCGGGACATCAGGGTTGGCTCAAAGGGCATGTGGTACCAGCATGATCAGGCTTCCTTGGCAGCTGAGTGTAGTCCACAGCCTGCCCAGATCATCTGTGCCCAAGGGTGCAGCATCTGTGTAGGTAGCCACAATCAGGGACTGAGTACCTCAGCAGCATGCATCTCAGAAGCATTCTAGGCCAGTTCAGATGGACTCTGAACAACCTGGTTTAGTGAAAGGTATTCCTGCCCATGACAGGGCAGCTGGAACTTGATGATCTTTAAGATCCCTCTAATCCAATGCATTCTGTGATTGTGTGATAATCTTGCAAACCCTCCTGACAAGTACAGTATGAATCTGACTCATTTTGGGGTTGTTGCAATAACAAAAACCTCCTTCTGTGGGCTACAGTTTTCCCTATTTCAGGCTGAATTAACAAATTTTTGGTTAGGAGTACTTTGATGGGACATGGTCCCTGCTTAGACTTGGCCAGAAAAGTCCTCCATGTGCTTTGAAACCCATGGCTCCTTTGGAACCCATGGCTCCCTTGGAACCCATGACATATTTGTGGTCTCTGTGATATGGCCATTTTCTTGTTCAGAGAGGGATTTATAGCTCACAGCAAAACTACTCAGCATAAGAAACCCACCACTTCATTTTTGCTATGAGCTTCTTTGAAGGAATCCAGCCCAGGAAACTACTTGACCAGTGGAAAAATCCAAGAAAGCCATCAAATACACACTGATGTGTCTTTTTTTGCTGAGTCCCATACAGCCGTGGAGATGTGACGGGTTAGATCCTGGACCATGAAAAGTTGCTGCACTCCTGCTCAACAGGTGCACTGCAGAGTCCAGGGCCATCCTATGAATGCTTCATCCAGAGCCAACTCATGGACAACTATAGAGAAACCTCCCTGAATCGGGACTCATAAGGAAGTGCAAGATTTGGGGTCTGCATATGACATTCCTTCTTGTCAGGGACCCTTTGGTTTTAGTTTTGGTTTGAAGCATTCTCCACTTTCCATGACAGTGTAGACAGTGAAGCAGCTAATCTCAGCCCAGCCCAGAATTATCTGACTGTTTTCAGATAACAGAACTGATGCATCTGCAGTGACTTGCATGATGCCCTTAACCCTGCTCTTACAGTCCTTGTCTGCCTTGAAAGAGGTCTGTGTAATTGCATTTTATAGCAATTAAGTATGTGCCATTGGGCTATAGCACAAGAGTCTAGAGTTGCAGAAGAAGATCATGTCTGTTTGCAACCTCGCACCCAAACCTGCCCATTTCTTCTGAGCAGTGGGACTGGTGGTGGTGGATTCAGTCCAGGGACCTGACGTGACTTCTGGGAAGCAGTAATAGAGCTCTGTGGCAAATATCCTTCTATTGGTGGCCCAGAAATTGTTGCTGTCCAAACTCACCGAATTATAGACCATAAATAATCTGGTGTCTGTCTAAGGCTGGAATTGGTTTGGATGCAGATTTAACTGCACATTTTCTGGAACCTTCCTATCTCTTTGGTCCCATCCACAGTAACTTTCAGACTGACAGTCTATACTGGGACAGAAATGGACTCATTTCCCACAGAGCACCAAAAGGTTTCAAAAGGACAAAAATCCCCCAAACCTTAAAACTGAGTGAAAGTCACTGAGTGCAAATTCTGCTCTGGGAAAAAAGAAGCTGAATTGCAAATGAATCAAGGAAGAAATTAATAATTATATAATTGTGAGATAAAGCATGGATTTGAACCAGAACTGCTCCTTCACTTTGCAGAATGTACTTTGAACTTCGCACAGTATGATAAAAAGAGAATTAGGCACTGCACAGTTTTGCAGCAAACCTGATGACCTGGCTCCCAGGTGCAGTAAAATTGTGTTTATTTGTCATGCGGACCCAGCAGTTCATGTTCTATGCAGTTCTTGAGAGTTATAGCCTATGTCTGTGGCATTTGAAAAAGCAGTGTGAGCAGCAGGTTGAGGGAGAGGATTCTCTTGTTCTGTTCCACTTTTGTGAGACTCCAATTGGAGGAGGCTACGGAGATGCTTCAAGGACTGGAGCCTGTCTCTTCTGGAGGCAGGCTGGGAGAGCTGGGGGTGTTCAGCCTGGAGAAGAGAAGGCTCTGGGTAGACCTTAGAGCCTCTTCCTGTGCTACAGGGGCTCCAAGGAGGCTGGAGAGGGATTCTGGACAAAGGCCTGGAGGACAGGACAAGAGGAAATGCCTTCCCACTACCAGAGGGCATGGTTAAATGGGATATTAGGAAGAAAATCTTGGCTGTGATGGTGGTAAGGCCCTGGCACAGGTTGCCCTGAGAAACTGTGATTGCCACATCCTTGGAAGTGTCCAAGGCCAGATTTGAGGGGACTTCTATGATTCCATTAAAAGTGTGGCACCAGGTGTGAGCAGTGTTTCTTTCTGACCTGCATGATCCATTACAGGTTAGACCTGTTGCTTTTCCAAGAGCTGCAGATTTTTTCCCATTGCAAAATTCTTAGTGCCTATCCAGCTGGCTGCTGCAGTGTCTCTACTTTTAGGAAGACATGCAATCCCATTTCAGCTTTAAGGGGATTTAGGATCCTGTTAGACTATTGCACTTTCCCCCCCACCTAGGAATTATTGGTACCATCATGACAGTGTTTCAAAAAAGGGCAAGGATTTGCTTTTCCATGCAAAGCTTTGTAATCAGGGTGACTTATCACCAAAAAAATGCTATAAACATGATCTACTTATTTATCCTTAAGTGAAAGCAAACAGGACGTACATGAAGGTCTTAGATGAGAGCATGAAATTCCACTTCTCTGATAAGCCTCAGCTGAGAGGAGGTGGAGAAAGAAGGTATCAGGTGACTCCCAAAGATGGAAAAGATGTCTCAGAGTATGAGGGTATGGATGCATCTATATCACAGCTGAAGCTGAAGCTGAGCAGGGCATCTCCATCTTCATATCTTCCAGCCCTGGGTAGTGGATCTGAAATGAATACCCAAAGTAGAACGAAATACACAAAACATTATGTAATCCATGAGCTAGGGATGGCAAGAGACTTGGATGAATTTTCAGGTTTTCCTGAGCTCAGTCTTCCCCTTCATAAGCAATACCAAAGTTTCCAGAGGGACAGATGGAGAGGACACAGCTCTTCCCAGGCACATATCTGCTTTACCAGGTGGAAGTTTGGTAGCCATCATCACTTTCCAATATCTGCAGAGACAGTGTTGGGCTTGGGTGGGATTTTATGTATCAAGTGATGTTTGTTTGCACAAAGACTTTTGTTCGCTTGTTCTCATGCCAAAACACATGGTATAAGGGAGGTGGGAGGTAGAGAGCAAAGCTGGGCACTAGCTGGAGAAAGTTCCAAGTCATGGAAGTCTTAGAGAATGAAATAGAGCATTCTTATAAGATTTGTGATGACACCGAGTTGAAATAACTGAAAATCCTCTAGAGTCCAAGATCAGAGTTGAGATTGAACCTGAGAAGTGGAGGAAAGGGTCCAAAATCAATAATAAAAAACTCAGTAAGGAGTAAAATCTTAATCTATGGCTATAAATCATGGGCACAATTAAAATGGGGAATCATTAGCTCAAGATAAAGCTATTGGGGACTGTACAGACTGGACATAGGACCCTATTTGCTGCCATTGCAAAGTATCAAGTGTCATCAGGGGGTATTAACAAGATTTTTGGGGTAAAACAAGGCCATTATCATTGCAGAGATCAGTCTGACTCCAGAGAAAAACAAGACAGCAAAAGGATAGAGCTGATCCATAAGAACACTGTGAATGGAGTGAGAGTCATCACTCTTTTGGAAGGAGAGGGACATGGTGGCCTTTGGAGAAATTGTTGATTGCTACAAGGGAGGTGCTTGGTGTCTTTTCAGGTTCCTGGAGCAGATAGAAAAGAAACCACCTCTGCATCAGGGGTGCATTCACACTGATAAATTCAGCAACAAGCCCAGTGGAGGCTCCATCCCACGACCAAAATGCCTCTACAAATGAACCATTCCTCTCCCAAAGTCCACCTAATCCAACTATGCTGACTTTTCTTTCAGCGCAATGCTGTACAGCTGCCTTCATCACACTCTTCTTCACTCGTTTTTGGCTGGTCAGTGCCCTCTATGCTGCATGGTGGTTCATAGACAGGGAGAAACCCAGCAAGGGTGGGCGGCGGATCCACGTCCTCCGGAACTGCATTGTTTGGAGGTACATGAGGGACTATTTCCCCATCACGGTAAGTGCCCCTCGTCCATTGGCTTTTCACTGTTTCAGGGACCAGCTTTGTCCTTGGAGTCTGGATACAGTCTGGGGCCAGCAGTCATGGCATGGGGTGCTGGAGTTTGGTGTTGAAGGATAATCTTCCCAGCTCCCAGATTACTCAAAAACACAGTAAAAAATGGGGATTAGCATTTTTACAAACCACATCCTTCCATCATCTGGCTTTTCCACACCTGTTTAATCTTGCTCCCTTCCAGCTGTTAGGGAAACCTCACCTTTGTTTTCCATGTCTATATGGCAATGTTCTTGCCCTTCAGGTTGCTCAGAATTTACCCAATGGGCATAGGGCTAAGTTTTAACCCAAATCCAAGAGATCCTGGGTGCCCTGCAATGTCAGTATCCCATTCTGCCGAGGAGGGGATGGATGGGTAAAGCTGGGGGTACACTGGGCAGTGTCACAGAGCTGCTGTTTTCTTGAGAGGGACTTCGGTGACATTCCCTGATTTACTTAATGTATGTGGCTGGCTTTTGCCCTTACTCTTTCATCTGATATCCCCTTGGTATGGTATGGATGCATGAAGCAGCAGCAAATCCTGCCTCAGAGCCATCACAAGCTGGTACAAATCTGAACAATGCAACAGAAGAGCTCATGGGTTATGCAAGGAAGAGAGCTTCAAGGCTACACCAGGCAATGGGAATTTCTAAGATAATTGCTTTAGGAATACATTGCCTGTTGAGAGAACTCAAATGGGATGCACCCAGCTGGTCAGAGATAACCTGAAGTCAGAAGCTGGGTGCTGTAGTCTAGGATAATGAACTTGGGAGCCCAAAAAGCCAAAGAACCCACCAACCCAAAGATAAAAATAGGAACCCAGCCTGAGAGTCCATCTTGCATGGAGTAGGGTCTGGAAAAAGGATTAGGGGGAGCCGGAGCAAAGTGAGGATCAGAGATGACATGCCCATCAGCTTTGCTGCTCAAACAGAAGTAACCCTCTTCTCTGCTCTCATAAGATCCCACTGGGAATATTGTGCACAGTTCTGGTGTCCCCAACATAAGAAGGTTAAATGGTACTTCTGAGGCAAGTCCAGAGGAGGCCACAACGTCAATAAGGGGACTGGACCACCTGCCATATGGAGGCGGCTGAGAAAGTTGGGGCTGTTCATCCTGGAGAAGGTTATGCAGACACCACAGAGGACCTTCCAGTATCTGAAGGGGCCTTACAGGGAAGATAGAGAGAGACTGTTCATCAGGAACAAGGGGGAATAGGTTCAAACTGTTAAGAGAGTAGATTTAGATGGGATGTTGGGAAGAAATGCTTGGCTGTGAGGATGGTGAGGTCATGGTACAGGTTGCCCAGAGAAGCTGTGGCTGCCCCATCCCTGGCTGGATGGGGCATGGAACAACCTGGTCTAATGGAAGATGTCCACTCCCATGGCAGGGAGTGGAATTTTACGGTCACTTTGACACTGAAATCAGCCAGAAAATAAACTTTCTAACCCAATTTGAAGCGTTAGAAAGCAGGCATTCTTTATCTGTGCAGGACACATTGCAAGTATGTCTCCTTTAATCTAATGTATGTGGTGAGGCTGTACAACACTATAATCATATATATTCAGTAAAATGTGTGTCTCCTAGCTAATACATAAACATCACTTTTCCTAGAACTAATTTGCATGCATCTGTCTCCTACTGGAAATCATTTTATGATCCTGGAGAGTCCTCTAAAGGGATCTCTGGTGGTCCTATTCAGTCAATATTTCAATTTTAAGGGTGAACTTTCCTTGTCCTTTTTCTTTGGGCATGTGCTGTTGCTTCTTGTTACCTAACTTGCAAAAACCCCACTGTAGCCCTCTTTATCTGTTCCTCCTCTGGTAAGCTACATCTGTCATCCAGTGTGCATGCCTTTACATTCCTCTATCTTTTTTTGCTAGTTAGTCTTTAAGCTCTATTCAGCAACTCCAGAGGAACTGAAAATTTCTATGCTCCATGTTATTTAAAAAAAAATACAGTAATCAATCATTTATGTGACTGCAATAATTATATGCAGTTTATACTTTGTACATTATTTGTGGCTGTAAGCCACCACTTGTGAAGTGTTGGACCAACTTCTCTGCTTAAATTTAACTGCCAGCTGAGCCCAGCAATGACCCTTCTCTTGCTCCTTTCTAAAGAACATGGATCCCCACTCCTGAATGCCTCACTGCATTCCGTAGTCTGTCCTTTCTTGTAGGAGGACCACTAACACCAGTAGAGGGAGCACGGTGTGGGGTTTGGCTGCAACTGCCTGGGTTGAGGGCCCAGAGGGCTCCATGGAGCCTTTCTCCCCACTTCTCTGGGAGAAAACAGGAAGTTCCATGAAAGGACAGCAGAAAAAATTAAAAGAGATATAATACAGAGAGCATTATAACCAAGCAATCACATAACACTATTTCTCAAAAATATTTTCTCAGTCATAGAATTATGGAATCATAAAATGTTTTGGGTTGGAAGAGACCTCAATGATCATGTAGTTCTAACCCCCCTACCATGGGCAGGGACACTTTCAACTAGACCAGGTTGCTCCAAACCCTGACCAACTTGGTCTTGAAAACTTCCAGGGATGGGGCACACACAGCTTCTCTGGGCAACCTGTGCCAGGGCTTCAGTATCCTCACAGTCAAGCATTTCTGCCCAATATCCCATCTAACCCTGCTCTCTGGCAATGGGAAGCCGTTCCCCCTTGTCCTGTCCCTTCAGGCCCTCGTCCAACATCCCTCTCCAGCTCTTTTTGAGCCCCTTTAGCAGGGAGCTAAAGCCACTGGCAGGGGCTCTAAGGTCTCACCTTTTCTTCCTCAGGCTGAACAACTCCACTTGTCCAAAGTCCCAGCACAAGGGACACAAGGAAGTAAGATCTGGGAACTCAGATTAGGTTGGTGTCCAGGACTCTGGGCTGTATTTGTGTGTAGATGGAATTTGTTAAGCCCTGGAGAATTAGGCATTCTGGGAAGATTAAGTATGGCTCCTAATCCTACCAGATCCCAGCAGCAAATAGAGCATGGTCAAGTGTTTGGAGGCAGCAAGTGCTGCCTGCTGTCTTATTTTAGGAAACAGCTTTAAACACTGCTTTTAAGGGATCTCTGTGCATGTTTGGTGTCTTGGAAGCAAGAAGAGGTTGGGATGAGCATCTGTTTTCTGGGCACTGTGAATTTGCAGTGTGCTGTCATACATGGAGCATGCCAGTGCTGAGCCAAGCCACCACAGTATGTGCAAGGTGCACCTTCTGCTGATACCAGCCTTGCATAAGTACCACTTTGCTGTTGGATTTATCCCCCTTGGAAGTGACTGCATTTTAATTAATGTTTTGAGTATTAGAGTCAGGAAGGACCCAAATGAGCTTGAGTGTTTTTAAAAAGGGATGAGAAAAACTGCAGTGAGAAACCAAGTCAGGGCCCAATGCATTGCCCAGGGAAGTTATTTCTGCTTAATTCCCTGCATTTTAAACCTATTCTAATTTTCTGTTGTTGTTGTTGTTTTGTTTTGTTTTTGTTTTTAAATATGCCCTCATTATAGTCCTTCAGTTAGCCTGGAATTGTTTCAAAATCATGTAGATATGGCACTTGGGAACATGGATTAGGCCTTGGCAGTGCTGGGGTAATGAACTTGATGGTCTCAGAGAGCTTTTATGACCTAAATGAATCTCTGAGTCTTCAATTCCAATACATGGCTGAGCTGAGCTGCATTATAATGTTATGGAAAATATGCCAAAAGGGTTTAAAATTAATCTGTTTGAGCTAGAGTATGTCTGAACAGATAACCTGTAGTACCTGCTGTGTTCATGTTGCCTACAGAGTGATTTTGGATGCTGTGGACTGCTCTATATATGCTATGTTCAAAAAGCAGTCAGAAATCTGTCTGCTGCTGCCCAAACCCTATCTCCATTTTCATAATACCTTCCTCATCACTTATCAGTGCATCTGTACAATGGAGGATACACCCAGCCTAACAGTAAAAACAAATTCTGTCCCCATGCCAAGTGAATGGACATCACTGCTTTTTCTCACCAGCCTCATCCCATCCTGTCACCATCCTCTCTCATGCAGCCATGGTGCTTTGGTAACCTCGGATGAGGAAGGTGAAACGGGGAAAGTGTAAGCATAAGCTTGACAATATCTATCTTTACCACAGTCCTCAAACAGAAGTCACCATCTTTCTTGCTGACTGATAATTGGGGCTGGATGCTTGGCTTAGGCAAGACATCTCATCTTTGGATCACACAACTTGGGTCATGAGTCCATTCTAGCAAATTAAGGTCTCAGATAATTCTGGGGACTGTTGTGGCTCTTTAGGTTTCTCAGTTAATTTCTTCCTGTTATCAGGGAGACGCTGGAAGGGGGAAGGGGAGGCTTTTTGGGTGAATAGTCAGCGATCAAGACACAAAAGGAAGTCTCCAGGCATTCCAGTGGAGTTGTTGTGGAGTTGGGGAGTTTTTGGCTGAGAAAGTGGGCTTTTTTGTTCAGGGTTTATCGGGAGTTGCAGCGTGATGCCATCACGAGTTGTGAACTCGGACCCGAGACTTGGTGGAGGTGGGTCTTACCTTCCTGTCCTCCTTCCTAAGAGGGGATCGAGGAGAGCAGTTGCGCGGTGCTGCGGGAGTTTGTGTACTCGGCTCCAGGACTTTGCTACGCTGCAATTCGGCACTACGATCGAATCTGCCTGCTTCCCCTGCTTCTGCCAGCTGCTCCTTGGTAGTGCTGAGATCGGATGCTGCCCCTGAATTTACAGAAGGAGCAATTTCCTTCCTTCCTTCCTTCCTTCCTTCCTTCCTTCCTTCCTTCCTTCCTTCCTTCCTTCCTTCCTCCCTCCCTCCCTCCCTTCCTTCCTCCCTTCCTTCCCTGAAAGTTTAAGATCTTTCCTGAAAGGTTTTTTCCAGCCTTGGCACAGGCTGTCCAAGGCAGTGGTGGAGTCCCCATTCCTGGAAACATATAAAAGCCATGTGGATACAGCAGCTGGGGATGTGGATTAGTGGTGGCCTTGGCAGTGCTGGGGGAGCATTTGGACTCCATGGTCTTGGAGGGCTTTTCCAACCTAAACAATTTGATTTGTTAGGAAGGCCAAGATCACACTGCATCTGGGATCCAGAAGGCTTCATAACACTTTTGAGAATGGATCATTACTGCTGCCAGCAGCCAAAGCATCAGCCAGCATCCTGACCATGCCAAGGGGAATCTCAAGGAAGTCAACAAACCCATGGCTCAGCTTGGAGAGCACAACCCTGAGCTGGTAACAACTGCTTTCAGACCACAGGTCATACACATTAACTTGGCATTCCTCAGACACCTCTGAGATGAGAAACTGCTCTTATTTCACCAGAAAAACCTTGGGTTTTCCCATGCTCATGCACACACCAGCTTGGTTGGACCCTTAAGTAGTTTGACAATTATTAAATGTTCAATTCACTCATAAAGTCCGGAATTGCAAACACCATCCAGAGGGTGTGGAAAAGACAACTCATTTGAGGCAGGATGGAGGATAGTCCCACTCCTTGGCACCCCAAACCTAGTTCCATTAGGCAGTTTGTCTGGACAGCAGGAGGGGGAGGCTGTACAGAGTGACATTATTAACTTTCCTGGAAGTTTGGGAATGGAAACCTACCTCTGCCAGGTGGAGAGGGAAGGAGTGAGACAGTGGGAACAATCCAGAAGGGAAGATGGAGTTTTTATGTTAAGAGTTTCCAGACGGAAAAGGGTAGTGTAGAGTCTAGACCTGTGGTGTTAGAGACTTTGCCAAAGTCTCTCCTCTGCTACAGATTTCCTTCTCAGTCTTGTATAGGCTCTCTGGTTTCTATGTGAGAGTTTTGGCCAAATAATCCAGATGTGAGCAGACTCTGTGACAAAATGAGGGCCCTCTTTCCCCAGGGCTACTGCAGGGGACAGCTCTTGCACAAACATTACCCAGATCCACCGAATCTTGAGGGACTCAACTGCTACCCTCCAGCTGCCCATGGCTTAGAGCAGGCAGCCAAAAATCACAGATTCAAAGACTGGGTGACATTGGAAGAGAACTCTAGAAGTCAACATGCCCAACCCACTGCTCAAGCAGGGCCAGCCAGAGCCAGTTGCCCAGGACCATGTCTTACCACAGAAACACAAAATGGTTTGGGTTGAAAGGGGCCTTAAAACTCATCCTTGTTGGAACAAGGACACTTTCCAATAGACCAGGTTGCTCTAAGCCCCATCTAACCTGACCATGAACACTTCTAGGAATGGGGAAGCCACAGCTTCTCTGGGCAACCTGTAGCAGGGCCTCATTCATCATGATGATTCTCATAATAAAAAAATTCTTCCTCATAGCTAGTCTTAATTGTCCCTCTCTTAGTTTAAAACCATTTTCCCTTGTCTTACCACTCCAAGCACTATCCTTTGTTCTTTCCTTTCCTGTCCTCCCTCCTCTTCATTGGAATGAGCACCAAGACAGCAGCTGGATGTTCCTTAGGGAGTGTTTTTATGGATGTGTGGTGTTTTACCACAGGCGAACTCTCCCATCAAGGCAATTTGACTGCTCAGTGGCTGCCCTCTTGTGCCACCCTTCCCCCTTCTTGTCTCACTGCACATACAGAGCCAGAAATGTAGCAGTTTCCAACACGCTTGAGCATCTTGTTTCCCTGCTTATAAATCACTTGGAGATGAGAGGTTGTTTGGAAGCTGAAGATGAATGCAGGAAGCATTGATGCAAGCTGAGATTACTCAAAAGAGAGCAAATGGTGGCTGGGGCCTTGGGCACTTAGTGATTCAACCATCTGCCTCTCTTCCTGCCTAGAGACCTCTGCACCTGGGCATCAGTGGGGTTTTTGTTTGTCCATTCCCCTCATTAGGAGCAGGCACTTGAATGGGCACAGGTACAGTCAGTGCTTTCAGACAGGTGGAAAATGAGCCATGATGGAAGAAAGTAAAATACACTCTCATGATTAACCTGCAGTTCTAGCTGCTTCTAGGAAAACACATGCACCATTAACTACACCCCGAGTACAGATAGAATCAGGGTACTTGGGCGGGTGATGACACTGAAATGCATAGGGCTCTGGTTGTTCTTGAGCACAAATGTCTTTGAGTTGTCTGGAAAGGCATGGTGGCCCTGTGCTAAGAGGATTACAGAATTGTTCAGGTTGGAAAAGCCCTCTAAGACTATTAAGTCCAACTGTTGCCCAGCATTATCACAAACACCACCTAATCATGTGCCCAAGTGCCACATTTACGTATTTTTGAACAATTTCAGGGATCATGGTCCCACCACTTTCCTAGTCATCTTGTTTCAATGTCTGACCATCCTTTCAGTGAGGAAATGATGTGATGACTAACCTTGTACAGGTTCATCCTTCCCTGCTGCTGTGAACATCCTCAGCATCTACGGAAATGGTGCAGAGATGTCAGCATTCAGTTTTGCCTGCTTCTGCCTGGGCTGTGCACATACTTGCTGATATTGGCATGGCAAGGTCTTCTTGGTGCCAGAGCTGAAGAGTGGGTTTGTCACACCAGCTCCTCTCCCCTGGGCAGTCAAGTGTAGTGGAGTTCAAATCCCAGCTGTCCCTCATCTCCCTTTAACCATCCCCTCTTGTTCTGTGGTACCCATTCTCCCATGTAGTATATTCCAGGCTTCAATATCACTTTCAGATCAGCTGAGGATTTTAACAAGCTGCTTATTCAGCCCTCAAGGGCTGGCCATGAGTTGTGCTGTATCTGCAGTCCATGCTGCCCATCTGTAAAATGCTGGACATGGACATTCTCTGTTCCCTCCTGCTAAAGCTGCAACAGCCTTGGGCAGACATCCACTGCTCTTTGATGGACCTGGGCACCCAACACAGGTACCAACATCTGGCATTCTGCAGGCTTTCTCCAGTGGGAAGAAAACCATTAGCTTCTCTGCTAGATGTCTGGGAATTAGATTTCAACTTATGTGAAAACATCCTGGAATCACCTGGCACATGCTTCAGGACAGGATAAACCTTTGATCCACACCAAGTTGTTGGGTGGGACACGTGCTTGGGCTGTGTAGTAGGTCTACCAGAGTGATTATGTACTCCTGCTGCTGTTCTGGTTGTGGGATCAAGAGGTACTGTGTAGAAGAAATCACCCTTTTCTTGCTTTCCCCCCCCATACTAGAAAATGTATTGGAGAACATTTTAAACAAATGTTTAAACACCAACAGCACCTAGACCAGTTCAAGGCAACATAAGGAACTGTGCCATTAGAAAAGTCATTTTAGGCCAGTGGGTAGGAGAAGATGGAAATATAGGCAATGAAATACATCTCAGTGCAAAGTGAGGAAGTTGTTCCAGTTGACCTTTTCCAATAGAAAGGCATGGTGAGTGCAAGACACTCCCCTCCAGGAATGCCTTATCTGCTCTCCATAGCCAGTGTTCCACCCTGCTGAGGTTACAGCACTAACTCTGGCCCCTTTTTGGCTTCATCCCTGTGTCTAGTTAATGAAGACAGCAGAGCTGGACCCTCGGCAGAACTACCTGGTGGGATTTCATCCCCATGGAGTCCTGGCAGCCGGAGCCTTTCTCAATTTCTGCACAGAGGCATCTGGCTTTTCCACACTCTTCCCAGGCATCACCCCCCACCTGATGATGCTTTCCCTGTGGTTTCGCATCCCATTCTTCAGGGACTATGTGATGAGTGGAGGTAAGGAGCATGGGCCTCTGGCAAGCAGTGGAATGTGTGAGGAACATGAAGTGAAGGTTTTTTGAGGAACATGAAGTGAAGATGCATGGGGAAGAGGAGTCAGGGGTCTGTTTTCCCTCATCTGGGGCCAATTGGATCCCATTCATGGACACAGCTATTCAAGATGGCAACCCAAAACCTCTGAAGTTAAAAATTGCCCTCCTTGCTGTTATCTCTGTTGTTCAGCTCCACAAATGGTCTCTGTGCTCAGGGCATCACTGTGTCAGGTGCTGTGTAACAGCAAAATGCAGAGCAAATTGTGAACAGAAATGCTGAGAGCTGCAGGCCAGGATGTTCCTGTATTTCTTTCCATAAAAATTATATTCAGGCTTGAAATTGTGAGGAAAAAACCCTCTTTTTCTGAAGCCTCTGCAGCTTCCAGGGAAGCAACATCCAGGGACAGAGGATGAAAACAGCAGCTCATGCTGCTGCAATGGAATGTGGTGAGGAGGGGAAAGATGTAGTGAAAAGGAACAGGAAAAAGGACAGATAAAAATTAAATGGAGAGAGGTGTAAGGGAGTGTTGAGAGATTTTTGAACACTGGCAGGATGACCTCCATCTCTCAGCAGTGAGACTGGCAACGGTCACTTCTCCAGCTGAATGTGGGCAGAATTCAATAGGCTTAACATATGCATCCAGTTCCATCTGATGAACCCGAGGGCATCCATTACTCTGTTTTCCGCATAAACTCTCCTGCTTCTGCTGCCAGAGTATTTACGTGGCAAGTGAGAAATCCAAATAGCGAGATATATGAGAGACTTAGAACCAGGTGAAGGAAGGTTTAATCACTGTAATGTTGGAGTTGGGTGCGTAACTAATTTTCAGGTCAATTGAATCCATTTCACAATGAGGTTTTAATGTGAAAATTATTTTAGCCCCTGAAACAAGGACTTATTTTTTTAAAATAGTCCAAACAATGTTGCTTTGTCATTTCTGAATTAAAGATTTCTATCTTATTCAAGTAAACAACACCAAAGGACCCAATCTTTCCTCAAATTCCACTTCAATTAGCACCATCCACTGAAATGTATGTGTGTTTTGGTTTAAAGCAAATGTTTCTCTGACTTCAGAATTATTCAGAATTGAACATGGTCTCACTCGACAACAAGGTGAAACAGATTTTTCCTAGGGCTCAAGTGCAGCTACTTCCCCATTAATTTTTTTTTCCTATTTTTTTCCCCTCACTTTTCACTTCTGACCCAGACATCAAATGGATAATTCTGTACTCACCCAGCAGAGCTGTGTGCAAATCTAGCATCTTTTAAGGGGCTTGGGCTGGGGTTTTCAACTCTGAAAATAAAGTGTTTACCACTTCTCCAGAGATGGATTATGGGGAAAATGTCCAGAGCAAACCACAGACAGGTGAGTATTACAGGTGGGTTTTAGTTTTAATCCCTCTCTGCTCTCCAGGCCTCATCCCTTCTGACAAGGAGAGTGCATCCCACGTGCTGCGGAAGCCAGAGGGTGGGAACTTGCTGGCCATCATTGTTGGTGGGGCACAGGAGGCACTGGATGCCCGTCCAGGATCCTTCACCTTGCTGCTGAAGAACAGGAAGGGATTTGTGCGCTTGGCCATCCAGCATGGGTGATGAAGGGGATGGGGTCCAGGGGTGCTGAGGGAGGGGTGCTTGGCTTTGTGGCTGGTTAATGTTTCTGTTTTGGAGAAGAATGAAGGGATTTTGGAATAGGTTTTGCTAATCATGACACCCTATTGGTTTTGACTTCCTGCAGCACTCCCCTGGTCCCTGCCTTTTCCTTTGGGGAGAACGATCTCTTTGATCAGGTGAAGAATCCCAAGGGCTCCTGGCTGCGGAGGATTCAGCATTGGCTTCAGCAGATCATGGGCATCTCCCTTCCCCTCTTCCATGCACGAGGCATCTTCCAGTACAGCTTTGGTCTGATACCCTACCGACGGCCTATCTGCACCGTGGGTGAGTCAATCCACAGAACTCTGACATGATGCCAGACACACTCAGGCTGGTCAAACTTGGGAAACAGGGACAGTCCCTGGGTTGTGTCATCCTCCTGCCAGGCTGAAGCATCATGCCAGAGAGTACAAGCAGTGCTGGGCTAGAAATGGGTTGCAAAGCAGCATTCCAAACTGTTCAAGTGTCTCACTGGTTTGGCAATCTGGTTTGATTTCATGACAGATCCCAGGCCAAACTATTCTGTGATTCTCTGAACACTCAGGCAGTTTGAAGCTTTGCCCACTGTGCAGACACATCTGCAAATCCAAACCTATTTGCATGTGAGGAAGATGAACCATTTTGACCAGAGACCATGTCCATGGGAGACCAAATTTCAAGAAAATCTTTGTTTTTTAGTAAGTTTTTCAACATCTCCATGCTTGGCCTACCAGTGTGGCTGATGCTCTATAAATTAATTTAATTAAAAATGCTGTTTGGAATGGTTAGAACTTACACCATTGATTAAGTTTGACAAACAGCAATTACTTCTAATTGTATTACAACCTGTTTGGATTGTCTCAATGGTTTTATGAGCTGTGTAGTGTCACATGGGCTCTTCATTAATTGGATGAAGAATAGCCTTATAAGATGTTGAAACCCTCTGTCACTTGATAAAAACAACCTGAGTAAGAGACAAGCGCAAGAGAAGTACCTCATGGATCTTCTGTCCCCTGCTAGGTACCTGGTCCTGCTCCTCGTAGCTCTGGGAGATGGAAAGGCTCTTCTAGAGATAGGAATAAAAATAACTAGATTTTCTGTTGAATAAAACAAGATTTTTAAAACATAAGTACTTGGTTCCTAATAAAAATCAGATATTTCACAGAATCTTTAATCTGAGCAAAGTGGAAGCATCTTCACTGCAAGTCTATTTAAATAGTGTGGGACTCCCCTGTTCCTCACTTTCCCCATTTGCAATGCAGATTCCCAGGACCATGTAGAAACAACTTGGAAAGCCCAACTTAAATATTATCCTGTGTTTATATTGTGTTTACCTGCAGCACATCTGAGATGCGAGAAGCAGCTCTTGAGACTGCATTAGGATACACCACCTTTTACTTCAAAAGGCTATACAGAGGGTCTTTGACATTAACCAGCTTTGCAGATGGGTAAACTGAGGCAAGAACCAATGTGATCCTGGAGACCAAAAGCTTGGTTGGGATCTGAGCCATCATCCCTCCTTGGCTGTGCTATCTCTCAGGCTCCAGGAAATAACTGGTCATACTGACCTGTCCATCCTGGAAAGGCTGACCTCAGCTCTATGCTAGGGTGAGCAAAGTGTTCAGAGGTACCTGACACTGGCTCCTCCTAACACTCGTGCTTCTTTTCCAGTTGGGAAGCCAATTCCAGTGCAGAAGAAGCACAGACCCTCTGAGGAAGAAGTTGATCAAGTCCATCAAAAATACCTGAATGAGTTGTCCAAGCTCTTTGAGAAGCATAAAGCTAAATATAATGTCCCAGAAGACAGCCACCTGGAATTTATATAGAGTGCCTCAAGCGAGGTGAAACCATGGAGATCAAGCTCCAAGTTTCCCCCTTCTCTGGAACTATTTTACAACCTCAACATAGTCACAAGTTAACATATAGTCTATATAGCGTAGGAGAAAGAGCTTCATTTTCCCAGTATTTGCATGGGCATAGAGCCAGATTTTTAATTTTTTCTCCATGCAGGACACATAAAAGATATAAAAGAGAAGAAAAAAAATCCCATCTGTGGTCAGCACGATTGAAATTCCCCAGCACAAAACTAACACTTCCAGTCTGGCATAGATGTCAGTTTTTACAGATATTTCCAGGCAGGTATGAATTGTTATTGAAATTATTCCCTTTGCATTATATTCATTTTGAAATGAGACAATGAGCCATAATTTGTGATGAAGTCATATGTTTTTTAAAATAAAATTAATCTAGATTAACAAATGAACATTGTTTGTTTGGTACTCTTCATGTTTTTAATTGCTCTGGGCTCTTTTCTCACCACCTGAAGTACAGTTTATCAGAAAGATCGTATGCCCAGCATGATGTCAAGCACCCTCAGCAGCATGATGCCATAGCCCACTGGTGCAAAAGAAATTAAATAAATTCCATTAGAAATATGTATTGTAACTATAAAATATCTCTAATTATTATAAAGAAACCAAGACCCACTCCAGCGGTCACACTCACACCACCTGAGCTCAGGCCAAGGCCCCTTGGGAGCTCCACATTCCAGACTCGCACAGTCAGACTGGGCTTCCTTGCTGGCTCAACCCCTGGTTTCACAAAGCACATCTGGATCTTAGCACATCTTTCCCACAGCACAGTCTCAGACATCTGGATCCTTCAAATAATTTCATAATGCAAGAACAAAATAACAGCTTGGGGTGGGAGCCTCCAGAAGTGACAAGTAATGTCCAAAGAAAAGAAACCCTTGGTTTATGTGCCCTTATTATCTGAGTGTGGGGGAAGTCTGGGCTCTTCTCCCTGAGTCCTCAGCTCCTGCTATGTCTTGACATGGCCATTCAGCTGGCTGTGCCACAGGTCCCTGTGCCCTTTTGTTTTGCAAAGAGTTGGCAGTTGCCTCTTGCCTCCAGAGCTCCACCTACACCTGGCACTGCAGCTTCCCCTCAGCTGCCTGCTCTGAATATGTTCTTTAATAATTAATTTAGAAATAAAGATTAGAAATAAATGTATAATGTTAGGGACCTATCCAAAGGGTTCACCATACCTGGGCTTTAGGAGTCCTGCTTCCAATTTGGCTAATTTAATCCCAGACACCCTTGCATAGGAACATGACCAGCTGTGGTAACAGGGTGACTGTGCATTTTGTTCTACAAATGAGAGAGACCATCTTCTTAGGAAAGAGGAGCATGACTAGGACCTGGGGGAAGGGAAAAGTGATTTGGGCCAGAAATATTCATCAGGGTTTGGGGGAGCCACATTTGGCAGGTGATCAAGGCTTTAAATAGCTGCTTCTTTTTGATATCCAGAACTTCATTAAACTTTCCACTTAATGGGTTTTTGCAGCATGCAAGTTTCAGGTGGCAGGAAGCCATCTGCTCAGTTCACCCTTACAGAACTCTGACACTTTCATCTTCTTCTTTCTCCCTCCCTTCATTTCTTTCTCTTCTTCTCATCCTACTCCCAACTTGCGAGGAGCCACTAAAAATCCTGCAGATCATATGCACTTCATTTTTGTTCCTGAAACTGCAAGAAGTGCATTTAACAAGAAAAACTTGTTAAAAAATTGAAAACTCTGTCTCAGCTGACAATACCAGGTCATGACTGGGGTTTGTTTCCTTTTCCTGCCTCCTGTCCTGACCAAGGCTGCAAGGATTCCACCAGCTTCTTAATCTGAATAACCCCCTCCAAATCCCTCCCATTCCTAGAAAACAAGCAGCAGCAAGGAAGAATTTAATGGAGCCCTGCTCAACATTCTAAACACTCCTGTAATCCCACACTTTATCCAGTCTAATAAAACAGGTCACATGCTAATGATTTCTTGCTTGGTTTCTAGTTTTGTTGTTGTTGTTGTTGTTGTTGTTGTTGTTTTTCTTAGTTAGGCAGAGGTACCCAAGCAGAAGGAAGATTTTCTGCACCAGAAACAAACAAAAAAAAAGTATCTCCCACTCCCACCCTTTTCTCTTGGAGTTCATCACCATCCAAGCTTTACCCTAGCTCCAGGATTTTTTCTCTATCCTTTCTTCTGCCTTTCCTTTTACATGACCATCCACCCACAGATTTCAGGAATGTTGCCATGACCTTCTGGAAACATCCCAGTGGGGATCAGTGCCAGAGGGTAGCAATAGGGATGTTCCTGGAGTCACATCACGGTGTGCTATAGGGATGGGGGAGGTCTCCAGAGGTGAGAATGAGAGGCTGAGATCTTGATGGAAGGGGAAAAAGAGCGAAGGTGCTGCTCTTGGGGTGGAAATCAGCAGGGAGGGAAGGGAGAGGATTTGTGGAGATGTGGTGATATTTTGGGGGTGTAGGAAATGGAGAGGGGCAGGATGCAAGGTCACAGACAAGGATGGCAGATATTGGTACTGACAAGAGGGGTTTGGTCAGTAGGAGAGACTTCTACCCCACTGAGAAGCCATGTTAGAAGGTGTGTTCCCAATTGTCCACAGAGGCCTCGGTCTTAACCTTTTGGGACTGTCGCACTGATGCCCCTGGTGCCAGAGACACACCTACTTGAGAGATGGGCTGGCCCATCACCTTCCTGGCTTGTGATACCATTCTGACAGACAGAAAAGGCAGAAAATGGGTGGTCAGGAAAAAAATCTCAGGGAGGCACAGGAAGGAGGATGCTGGAGTTGTCTGAAAGTTGTTGGGGTGGTCAGAGAGATCCAAAGCTGGAAAGGAGGAGTCAGAGTGTTGGCTGTACACAGTTGGCTTCCTTCAAGGTCAGTTTTATCTCACAGACTGGAAAATACTCTTGATCCCTCAGGGACCTATATAACCCAGGACAGAGAGGTCAGTGCCTGAGCTTGTGTTAATTATAACAGTAAGAAAAATAATTCATAGGCATCCCTGCAGCCAGGGATCTACTCAGGGAGCTCAGCACAATGAGAGGTCCCATCTCAAGAGGCAAGGGCTGTCTCTGAGTGAAACACTGTAAGTCAAGAAGCTTTTGTGCTATTTCAGCCTCACACAGAGCAGTCTGGAGAATTAAAACTCCTCTGAGGCTACACAAGGCAGGATAAGCCCAAAAAGAAAAGTGCTCCGACCAACCAAACCAAACAGTTTCAGTTTGACTCTTCAACTTGAAACTGGCTCAATTGGAGGCACTTTCAAGGCACCCTCAACTGAGCTACCTCCAAGCTGTCACCTCAAAATAAGGACCTCTTAAAGCTAAAACGACACTGTGTATTTCCTTCTAGCACATCCACTCCCTACTTAGTTGGTTTTGATCTGAGAAACAAGCCCAAGGAGAAGAGATATATCCAATTTCTTTTCTTGCAGAAATTTCAAATTCCACATTTTTTGGAACTTCTACAAAAATTCTAAATTGGAAAATACAGTAAGAAATAAAAGTGTAGTGATTCAGTATTCCCCTCTTGTCTGTCTCTTCCTCCCACCTCTTCCCTCCTGATCTCTCCAGTATTTCTGTTGCAAGAGGCTCTAATCTGGATTTGCCTTACTTAGCAGGTTCAGATCATGAGGCTCAGAAGAAAACCTATGATGACTGATGAATAAAAAATACGGACTAGTTCTCCAAGAAGAAGAAGAAGAAAGCCATGCAAAAAATTCTTTTTTTGCCCTTCTGCAGCTCTAGTGCTGCAAAGTTGTTTTACTTTAAGTTGTCTTAAGAATGGGATTTAGAGATTGCCCGCTGTTGCAAACAAAATTAAAAGATTTTCTGCTGTTGCAGAAAAATGTGTGGTTTCCTGCTCAGGGAAAGATTTGCTGCCTTTAGTTCAAAAATGCCCCAAAATGTGGTATGCTAAACATCCCTTCCTTATGGCATACCTTTCAAGAAAGGAAATAAAATTGTAAGTGCATCTGAAACCCATCACTTTGCATTAAAAGAAACAAAGAAAGAAAGAAACACAAAACCAAATCCAAAATATGAAATTATATTGTTTTCTTTTACCTTTTCAATTTAAACATTTGGAACAATAACATTTAAAACATTTAGAAAGCACGAGTCTTCTCAAGAGTATTGACACTTATTTTTTCAGATAATATATTAGCTCTGACTGGTACCCAATGAACTCTCTTCTGCATCTCCCATCATGTGAGCTCACCTCTTGACACAACATTTCTTGGGGGAAGGGAAACATCTGATACAGGATTTTGGCAAACCACCTTGTTCAGGTTATAAAAACCCATCAGTGAAGAAATAATCTACAATGACCAACAAGGCAGGAGGGTATATATTGGATTTAAGGAATTATTTGATATGACTCATCCATTTTTCAAGCTTGTACTTAGTTTTCCTCCTTCCCCTGTCCTGACCCTGCCCCCTTTGGAGATGCTAAGCCGTTAACTTTGGGCTGGCAAACTACTGAGCCACCATGTCTCTGGGGCACAGGGGGTTTGTGTGTTTCAGGCAACATGTGACCTTCAAAACAGAGAATGCACTAATCAGGAGGGAAAGCACCTGTAAAATCAGGTAGTTGTTAGCCAGCATCTTGGGTATCAGGATACAAAATCGTTCCTTTGAGCTAAAGAGATTCATATTTTATTAGATTATAAGAAGCCAACAAAATACAGCCCAAACATGACTTTAATGAGCACTTCAAGACACACAGAAAATTACATACAGAAAGCACTACAGGAAGGATTTGAAATCACTTGGGTTTATGAAATGCTTGCAGAAAACTATGAATGCACAGAATATCATGCATTCACAGAAAATTGTGCATGCACAGAAGAAATGTAATGCAAAGAAAAAAAAAACATGCTTAATTCTTGGTAAAGAAAGTGTTCTGATCCCCTAGAATTGAAAGCAACAAGTGCCAGCAAGCAGAGTTTTTATCTTCACCACGGCCAGCAAGGACAGAACTTGGCTGCTCATCACATACAAAAGTTTCATGGACAAGGATGCATGTGGATGCTGAGAAACTCACCTCCACATCACAGAGTACACTGAACTGGGAGAGCAGTGTTGCATTGTCAAGAACAAGTAAATAGGACCATGAGGTCAGGATTTTCAGAATTATTTACAAAGTGTTTAGCTTCCTCCTTCTGAGAAGGAGATCCTCTAAGCTGCCGTGTGGCAGGATCTCCTAGGAAGCCTAAGCACCTGATTTTCCTCATCAGCAACCCCAAAATCTAGAGATGCTCACTCGCTAGAATCAGTGTATTCCTCAGAGGAGGGAATGAGCTGGGTGCCAGATTTTTCCATGCTGTGTTTTTGATATTACCTACAAATACCAGGGTGCCTTGCTTTCAGGAACTGCCAAGCACTTTACAAGTGAATAGGTTCCATAATCCCTGGAGAGGTAGAGCAGGAACTGCTTTAACCCTTCTGTTCATGCTGGGCTACTGTCAACCCAAGATCATGAACATCACAAGGCCAGAGAGCAAGAATAGGCATGACTTGTGGCCCAGATTCCCAGATCATCTAGATCTGTGTGATTTGTGGCTGGTCAGAAGACTGTAGCAAAGTTGAGACCCAAATCCTCCTGAATCATAGAATACCTCACCACCCTCATTGTAAAAAACTACTTCTTTATATCTAATCTGAACCAACCCTCTTTTCTATGAATACTTATAGTTAAACAAAGAGGGAGAGAAAAAAGAAGTATCAGTCTAGGAAGAAATAGGCCAAACAAGTGGAAATTACAATTATTTTAAAGCAAGCAAGCAGAATAGCAAAATTCTTATTTAAGAATTAGAAATAAAGAAGTGATGAGCACATTTGACAGGTATTTAGGTACAAAAATCATTCCCTTCCTTGGAAAGTGAAAATGACACAGAAAAAGTCCTCTCAACATTAACCTCATGGCTCAGGAGCCCCTACAGCCCCACCTCCTCTTTCAGTAGCCACCTCTGTTAGTCTCTATTTCCCCTCTCCTTCCTTCTTACCCTGCTACTCTATTTGGCCTCAGTTCCCCAGTAGAAACTCTTGCAATTGTGTTGTATCAGACCTCCTTGTGTCTGGGATGTCCACATCCTTTGGTCAAAGACTGAGATGGAATGGATTTCACATCTCGCTGAGAGCATGTGTGCAGCAGCAGAGAGGTCAGTGCAGCCCTGGCACACCACACTGATGATGATAGGATGTGCTGCTGGCTCTCCCTTACCAAACCTTAGGGCCAGCCATGGCTGGAGCAGCAGGAAAGGTTAATCTTTGTTGAAAACTTTATTTGGATAATGAGGCCTTCTAAGACTTCACTTCCATTTGTATTGACCAGTGCAGAGCATTGGGAGCATTAGAAGCATTAGAAGCAACGAAACAGTAACAAGCAAAGCCATTGGACACTGGTGTCTGAAAGAAGGAAGAAATATTCATCACTTCCTGGCGGGTCACACTAAAACTGGCCTCATGAAAGATCTTCCGAAGCCTATTAGCTAAGGCACATCCTGTGGGAAATCCTCTTAGAGCAGTGGAGGTGACAATGTAGCTGATATTACTGTTTCCCGGAGTGCAGTCATAGAGAAACAGGGCTAGGAAGGGGTATTAAGAGGTCAGTGGGGCCATGCCCTTTATCTCAAGGAAGGATCAAGTCGATCCATGTCATATGTCACCAGGCAGACATGATGTTAACATGCTCTTGAAGACTTTCAGTGATAAAGATGCCACAACCTTCTCAGAGAATCTATACCTAAGCCAAATTTTAACTCAAATTCTCAAGGATGTACTTTGGCTCATGGCTTCTCCCCCTCATTCAGTATGAGAAGATAAGAATATTCCCTACTCTGTCTGCCTTCATGTCATCACATATCATGTCTTCTCAATCCACAGTTTTTCAGACTGAACCGTGTTTATTTGATGAGTTGGATCCAGTAAAATCTCAATAATAATCTCTACCAGAATGGGTGCTTGAGTGTACACAAACATGTATATTTTGATGACCATCTCAACTTCTGGAGCTGGACAACAAAGGGTTATGAGGACTTCCATGAGTCTGAAAGCACTCCAGCACAAAAGAGCTGATAGAAAATGACCTGTGAAAGGAGGATCTCCCTTCTACCCATTTATACCCCAAAGCTGTTGATCTGTTTTTGGGTCTCCTCAAAACACTGGCCCATATTTGGCCAAGAAACTTCTCATGTGGCAGATTGCTGAAAAGACCTGCAACATGGTTTTGTTGAAAATTTCCCTGCCCATGGAAGAGTGGGGAGTTGGAATAGATGATATTTCAAGGTCCCTTACAACCCAAACCATTCTCTGATCCTATGATAAACTTTTCTTAGAACACTCCAGAAATGTGGGATGAGATGAAGAATCGTTGAAAGACTCTGTAGAGAGTAAAGACAATCTCAGGTGACTAGATTAGCATTTTCTGGCCCGTTCCTGCAGCTGTTGAGTGCACAGGGAGCATCTGCAGAAACAGTCTTGTTGCACTCAGCATGACTCCCTGGTGAATAAATGTTGCAAGATTGAGTCTGTCTGGTGCATACAGCCCACATTCATGTGTGGAACAACTCTACTGGGACCTGCAGGAGCTGTGAAATAAAGTTGGCACCCTCTTCCTACAGACTTGGTTAATTCTTAGCTTTTTAGAGTTTTATATTTGATTGTGATGCAGCTCCCTAAATTTCACAGCATGGTAGACTCAGGCAGCTCTAGTCCATCACATGTAATCACATCACATGTAATCTCTACATCAATTCCTGCAGTGGCAGGGCTGTAAAAAACATTATAGAAACTATATGCTTTTCATATTTCAAGCTATTCTAACACACTGCGGAGGCTCACGTTGTTGCTCAGATTGGCTGACCCAGGAGATATTAAGATTCAGCCTCCCACAGTATGTCCACAAATCCTTTCTGCCCTGCAACATGCAAAGTGCAATGGGTGTTAGCTGCCTTTCTGAGGGAAGGAGAGGAATTTCTACTGCAAGATCCTTCTTCATCCACAATGGGGAGGTATTTTCAACCATGCAGATGTACTCTGAAATTCAAGATCCAGCATAGAATATCCAACCACATACAAGTCAAAGACCCAGAGAAAAATGTGTTTTGGCGCCAGAGCCCTGCCAAGCAGCATCTTTTGGGGTTTTTTTTTTAATAGCAAGGGGTGCTTAGGGTGTCCAGAGAAGGACAGTGGAGCTGGGGAAGGGACTGGGGCACAAGTCCTATGAGGAGTGTATGAAGGACCTAGGGGGGCTCAGCCTAGAGAAAAGGAGTCTCAGAGGGGACCACCCTCCCCTCTACAACTCCCTGAAAAGAAGGTGAAGCCAGGTGGAGGTTGGGCTCTTCTCCCATGAGATAAGTGACAGGACAAGCGAAAACAGTCTCAAGTTGTGGGAATTTAGGTTGGATATCAGGGAAAATGTCTTTGCTAAAATGGTGGTCAGACATTGGAACAGGTGGTGGGAATCACCATTCCTGAAACTGAAAGGTGTGTGGATGTGGCACTTTGGGACATAGTTTAGTGTTGCCCTTGGCAGTGCTAGAGGAGTGGTTGGACTCAATAACTTAGAGGGCTTTTCCAACCTAAAGGATTCTATGGCCACAGAAAGAACATTAGGAGAAAATCAGGTAGGTCCTAACAGTTTGCTCTATGATTCTATGCTTTTCCTCTTTGCATCTGCATTTCCAATTTTGTAATTGGGCATTTAACTTTCTACTGTGATAAAATAACCCTCAATTTTAATTGGTGTGGTTGCTTGTTAGCACACTTGCTCTAAAACAGCAAACTAAAGCATTGAAAACAAGCCCTAAAATTTCTCTCCATCTATTTCTGTAGCATAGAGATGCAGCTTTTTATAAACAGAAATACTTCAGGGCAAGAGTATTTGTGCCATTTGTGTCTCCCAGACTACTGACAGTGATGCTGTCCTGCATTCAGAAGAGAGAGCTCTGGGACAGGGTGAAAGGAGGCAAAATGATCTTTGCAAGGCATAATTAGTAAGCAAGGGTTTGATTGCAGCTGTTCTCAAAGGTGAAGGCTTCAAAATGAGCATCTGCAGCAGATCTGGGGCCTCTTTTGAATGTCCTGCTAAATTCCAGATCATTATTACTGATTTGTATTGCAAGAGCTTCTTATGCATGGTCCAAGGAGTATCACAGTAAGTTTTGATTTGGTATCACAATCCTGTCTTGTAGCTGGAAGTTGCACACAGACTTAGCCAAAGAGGAAAATCTGTGAAAATACAGGGGAAAAAAGGTTAAATCTCGTGTAGAAATGCTGAAATCAGACTTCCAGTATGCCTGGGGAGGAAGTGCATTCTTGGGAAGGAGATTTGCTCAGTCTGAGACCCTCCTGAGTCCCCTTGTTTGGCTTTCAGCCCCTCATCAGCAGAAACCATTTGGTTCAAGACCTCAAAGCTTGGACAGACTAATGTGGGCCTCTGCACTGCCCATAGCGCACAGGTAGGTGGGTGACAGTGTGTTCCCAAGCCTGTGGGCAGACCCACATCTCACACAACGGGGAAAATGGTGCAGCAGATGGCCATGTATTTCTTCTCTTGCACCTTTCTCCTGCACAAAGCCCACAGAAGTTCTGGTCCTGCAGACCAAGGATGGGCCAGGGCAGCTCAGATTGGAGGAAGTTTCAGCCTCAACATTTCAGGGATGGGATCAAAGAATAGTTTGAGTTGGAAGAGACCTTAAATCTTATCTCATTCCACCCCCCTGACATGGGCAGGGACACCTTACACTGGACCATGTTGCTCCAAACCCCATCCAACCTGGCCTTAAACACTTCCAGGCATGGGGCAGCCACAGCTTTTGTGGGCAACCTGTGCCAGGGCCTCAGCACTCTCATCACCAAGAATCTCCTCCCAATATCCCATCTAACCCTATCCTCTGGCAGTGGGAAGCCTTTCCCCCTTGTCCTGTCATTCCAGGCCCTTGTCCAAAGTACCTCTCCAGTTCTCTTGTAGGTCCCCTTTAGTATTGGAAGGCTACTGGAAGATCTCCCCTATCACTGTGCTTTCATGCATATCCCCTTCCTTTTCTCCTTTGAGATCCACGTGCTGGGGGTCACCCATGTGCAGTCTTCACCTCCTCTCCTCCCACTGAGGCAAAACCCTAGATGTAGACATGAACTTAATAACAAACCAATGTCTGTTGCCTCCAAACACCTCCCACTTTTCAGTCCTAAGGAACCTTTCCTAACATCTTAAAAGGGCCACAAGCATCCTCCCATAGGAGAGATCCATCCTCCCTTTCTAAAAACCTACAGCGGTAGGTTCTTCACTCTTCCAGTGAAGGGAAGAGACAAGCAGCTGACAACATGGAGCAGAGATACACCAGCTTAAGGGAGACAGTCTCCTTGTCTCTCTGCCATGTAGCAAGGTGGTCTCTTCTCACCAGGCTACTTGGCAAAGCTGGGGCCCATCTTTCCTCCTTCCCTGCTTGAAGTCATCCTGTGCTCTGCGCATGGCTGAAGCCTGCAGGGAGGATTGCACAAATCTGGGGCAAAGGGAGGATTTCCCAACCTCTGCTTTTCTCTGCAATGGGTGCTCGTGCTGGGTGGCCCCAAAGGGCTCAAGGAGGATTGCTGCAATTGGTAAAATCCTTGGAAGCTGGAAAGCACAGGATGGGCTAATTCCATGGGGCAATTCTTAGATATGTCCTTGCAAACTGCAGCTGATCTGTTGGGTAAATGTCTACTTTTTAAAATAAATTTTTTTCCTTATGATCTTGGGACTGATGGATCCTGCACAGGATTGGGGCCATACCTGTCATGCCCAGGGTGATGGAGAGCCCTTGAGAAGTCTGACTGGCTGAAAGGTCAGGGGGGGAAGGACAAGCTTGGCTAATAGCTTTAAAACCTTGCTTATCGGCCCTTGCTGTGCCCAGGGGATGGAGGGTGTATGATGCTTTTGCTAGGAATTTGCCTGGTATGAGAGCTGGGATGGAGGGAGGGAAGAGGGAGGTGAAGAGGGAGGTGAAGAGAAGTACTTGCTTTGGCTTCATCAGAAATGCATGGTCTGTGTGTGACCTTTCCAAGATTTGCGTCCCAGTTTCCCCACCTGTGTTTGGAGACTGGTGCTGTCCCATGGCTGTCTGGTTGCAAACACAGAAAAAACCACAGAGGTTTGAGGATTTCTTGGGGAAGCCTTTAGAAAAATGCAATCTTCATCACAGGCAAGAGCTGAAAATCTTCATTTTTAAAGAAGTATAACAAGATGCTTTCTAAAAGATCATGGAAGTCTCCAACCCTTCAATAATAACTTTATTTTCCTATTATGTTTAACCACTTTCCCATGTCTCATTCTCCCACACATCTCTTAGCAAAGAAAACAAACCTATTTAAGAAAAACACTAAAACTACCTTTTTTGGTCTGTGTGTGCGCCAATTCTTGTTTTATAAAACACCTTGCAATTGGATTAAAAGTGGAGCTGGTCTATTAGTAATTCTCCTGTTCTCTCTCCTGAAGTAGTGCTCATTCAGCACAGGGGCCAAAGTTCTTCAGATATATAGTTAATTTTTAGGTGCTCTAATTTTAGACTGCAGCTAGGCAGCTCTACCATGACTTGTTGCCAACAGCCAAAATCTTTGCTTTCTGACTTGCATAAATAAATCTTCTTATTTATCCGCTGGGGAAAAGTGAGGGTGGGATTTAAAAAAAAAAAAATGCCCTCTAGCACAAAGCTCACTGTGAAGTGTGTCTCTTGGAGTTTTGGCCTGAACTTTGCTTCCATTTGTGAAACAAAGGAGGTGTAAGCACAGTTTAGAAGGGAAAGAAATGGTTACATTTAAAAACCTCTGTTAAATAATTTAACAACTACATGAACAAAAAAGGCAAGTGCTATGAAAACAGCTGATGCCAGCTTTGGGCTTCTAAGTGGTTGTACCATTAACCAGTAGTCGCAGAGGAAATACTCTTTGCTGCAATACTACAAAAATAGTGGCTGTGTACACTGAGCATGGAGGTTTGCAGTGTTGGTGCTCTGACCCCAGACAATACCTAATAGGTGGCGAGGCATCAGAAAGGTTATAGGACCAGTGTCCAACAAGTGGATAGAAGAAATGTGGCATTTCCTCCTGTGCTAGGCACTGCTGAGGCACCTCCAGTCCTGAGGGCAGTTCTGGACCCCGTCCTCCAACAAAGACATTGAGGGGCTGGAGTGTTCCCAGAGAAGGGATCAGAGCTGGGAAAGGGTCTGGAGCAGCAGGAGCGCCTGAGGGAGCTGGGGAGGCTCAGACTGGAGAAAAGGAGGCTCAGGGGGCCCTTTTCACTCTCCATAACTCCCTGACAGGGGCTAGAACCAGGTCGGGGTCAGGGTCTGCCCCCAGGAAACAAGTGACAGAACGATAGGAAGCAGCTTCAATTTGCCCCAGGTGGGGTTTAGGTTGGATATAAGAGAAAATTTCTTCCCTGAGGGAGTTGTGAGGCATTATAATAGGCTGCCCAGGAAAGTGGTGGAATCGCCATCTCTGGAAGTGTTTGAAAGGCATGTGGATGTGGTACATCTATGGTTTAGTGGAGGCCTTGGCAGTGCTGGTTTAACAGCTGGACATGATGATCTTAGAGGGCTCTTTCATCCCAAATGATTCTGTGATTCCATGCCCATTGGGTTTTATCCTCTTGTTTGGCCCTTTCTTGCATCAGTGGTCTACTCATCAGTCAAATTTGCTTTCAACACAGTAGATAAATTCAGACTTTGACCCAGCAGCTAAATAAATGCTTGTTCTTCCTTAGTTTCTCTCCTGGGGATGTCCCAGGATGCAAAAATCCCAGGGATGTGTTGGCGGGGTTTTGAGCAATGAGGTCTAGTGGAAGGTGTCCCTGCCCACAGCAGAGGGTTGGAACTGGATGATCCTTAAGGTCACTTCCAACCCAAACCACTCTGTGATTCTGTGATTTTACATGTCAATGTACTCCTAAGGTGCCCATAGCTGCAGAAATCCCTCTAGAGAACAGGGTTTGCAAAGCTCTGTCATGCAAACATCCCCTTCCCAAGGAAATTTTTTGAACAAAAAGCCTGATAAATACCTGTGAGATAACAGCTGGGTGTGACACCATCGGGAAGGGTGTAAAGCACAAGTTGGCTGAAAATCAAGCCATGAACTGTGGGCTTGGATAGTTTTTTGGCCACATGAGATGGACCCTCCATATGCAAAGGTCAACCAGTTTAATGATCACGGTGGTGCTCTGATGTCTGCAGGTCTCTCAGCATGGCGTCTGCTGAGGTCTCCTGAGGAGGGAGGCATTGCTCCCTGCTCATTCAGCTCTTTCTGGCTCTGGACATGGTAGCGGATGTCTTTGTACCCTGGCAAAACATTAGCCAATGTCACTGGACCATGCTGATGACCTGGCCCAGAATGACTTCATGCATCTGTAACACGTTGCCCTGTTATGCTCCCGTTAGAAAGTGCATGATGGCTTTAAACTGAAAAAAAGCAGGTTTAGAGTAGAGATTAAGAAGAAATTCCCATGAGGCCCTGACACAGGTTGTCCAGAGAAGCTGTGGCTATCCCATCTTTGAAGGTGTTCAGAGCCAGGTAGGATGGGGCTTGGAACAACATAGGAAGTTGTCGCTCTTCGTAGCGGGTGGGTTGGGACTAGAAGATCTTTAATGTCCCTTCTAATTCAAACCATTTGGTGTTTTTATGATCCTATAATTCGGCAATCAGTGGCTGTCATTTGTACAACAAAGAATGGGCCATGCACAATTTGTTAATGGGTTCAGAGATACCCACACCCTGGTTGACACTTATTTGGTGTGGCTGGTTCCTGCTCATATGGTAGGCACTTCAATGGTGATTGAGCATTGGAAAGTACCAGTCTGGGCTTCTAAAATCATAACACCTATCTCAGAAGTATGGACAGAGAAGAGAGTCCAGGCAGTGGTGTGAACCTGGGGTGATGGAACACTTCCACCCACGCACAAGAACAAACAGGACTTGAAGGATTCTACCAGAAGCCACAGCCAGAAGCAGGAGACCCAAGGGGAGCTTTGAAGCTCATGAATTCAAGACTAAGGAAAGGGGTGAAGGGCCAAATGTGAAATTCCTACAACCACCTAAATCTGCACTGTTTCTTCATAAGGATAGCGCAGCTTAGTTCCCCAGTAAGCTTGTGCCTCAGTTTCCCTCTCCATACCCCTGGGTTACACAGCTTTTGGGTTTATTTGAATTTCTGTAGAGAAGGAGGGGATGTCTGCGGATGTGGGAACACACCTCTTCTCCATTAGCCCAAGATTTAGTTCATCACTCAGGTGATGTATAAGACAACAGCACACTGCCATAAATATTACTTAGAATGTTAAGTGTTCCCATTGAGGTAGGAAAATGATCAAAAGACAGATGAATCCTCCACTGACTTTCTGCTACCTCAGTACAAAATGCTAAAAATACCTTCAGCGAGGTGATGGATGGGTCTTCAAAAAGGCAGAGGCAGATGTCCAGGAGCATAATTTTGTCAATATTGATGTTTGTGAGAGTCTCCCAAGTGGCACGTGGAGACTCAGGTTGCATTTTGGGCTGATTCTTCCTAGCCTTCTATGCCTAAATTAACTGGCAAAGGAAAAGGACACAATGTTTTGGAGGGAAAGTGGGGAACATCCTCAGTGACACAGGGTGCAAACAAAGTAAGCACAGATGCTACATTTATGGCAGGAAGAAAAATACCTACTGTAAGAGTAAGAAGGGGTCTTGACACAGTTTTCTCTGCTTGGCAACCTGACAAAGCAAATCTTGCTGGTTGGCTGACTCAAACTGAAGCATTAATTTTGAAGATTTAAGGAACTAGTAAATCATGAAGCCTGTAAAACTCCTGAGTAATCAATGGCCCTTTGTCATCAGTGGACACAGACTAACTTCCTTTTGTTTTTTTAAGGATGTGCACCCTGACCAACAGAAGGATGTACATCCTTGAATAATCAATAGACAATACAAGCATCAATCAAACAGTGCTGGAACACAGGATTCAGCTGTCACGTAGCGCTAAACAGGTTAAAAAGTCAAAGCGAGGAAGACCCATCTTACTTCATCATTTTGAGACCCCCACCCCATAAAAGGACCACCGACCCATTTCAAAGAACAAACTACGCATGCTTAATAGCTTTTT